>JBAIZL010000004.1:104502231-104517231 GCA_036971475.1 Prosapia bicincta
CAGATCTCGAAGGCTGTAATCTAGAAGAGAAAAAGTAAATTATGTCGTCCGCAATGATTTACCGCGAAATACGGAAAACAAAAAGTAAGACTGGCTGCTCCTAGCGGGGGAATTCAGAACGAGGACAGACCCAACCTTACTCTCGGTTCAAAGGTTAACCAAGCATCTGACTATCTATTGTTTGTTTACCTTGCTATTTAGTTACATATAATTAAATGTTTACGAATATTTGTTTTGCTCACTTCGAGGTTAATAACGGTTTTTTCGTTCAGAGTTGTGGGTTGTCACGGATTCCGAAACTCTACGCATGTTTAGAATAATAATTCGCTCTTGTTACAATATCACCTCGTTAACAGTGCTCCGGCGTGAATATTTTTAAGAACTAAAATATGCCTTTACATTAACTGGTACTAAAATATAAAAGTATATTCATTTAACAGTTATTTTATATTATTATATGCAGGCTCTCGGCATTATACGTAATATTTAATATTAACAATAGCATAAAGTATAATCTTCGTTTTTCAGCTCACACTCTCATCAATTGCTATACTTAGGTAGGCCCTTCTTCTAGACTGCCTCTCTTCAATGTTTCTACGCCAAGATTCCTTTAGCTTGAGTTTCTTTCCATGGTCTGCCTCCTCCAGTACGTGCCTCTTGAAGGTTGGGTCTCTTCTTTGTGTAACCTTCCAGGGTCTGCCTCCTCCAGTACGTGCCTCTTGTAGGTTGGGTCTCTTCTTTATGTAACCTTCCAGGGTCTGCCTCCTCCAGTACGTGCCTCTTGTAGGTTGGGTCTCTTCTTTGTGTAACCTTCCAGGGTCTGCCTCCTCCAGTACGTGCATCTTGAAGGTTGGGTCTCTTCTTTGTGAAACCTTCCAGGGTCTGCCTCCTCCAGTACGTGCATCTTGAAGGTTGGGTCTCTTCTTTATGTAACCTTCCAGGGTCTGCCTCCTCCAGTACGTGCCTCTTGAAGGTTGGGTCTCTTCTTTATGTAACCTTCCAGAGTCTGCCTCCTCCAGTACGTGCCTCTTGTAGGTTGGGTCTCTACTAAGTTAAGGCTACGTTTTTTTATCTAGGTCAGCTTGCAGCCAGTTTCCCCAGCTACCTCTTTGACGCCATATTTTTAAGTCGAAGATGTTTTTTAGACCATGTTAACTTTTGGGTAAAAGTTCAATAAAAGCAAGTCTTTCCATTCCCAAACCTGCTTTTGCCAGTCTTAACTCTTCTTTTTTATTTTTGTTGTATGGTTTCCTTTATTCTTTCTTAACGCTTTACCATGATATACATAGATTCGTCTACTATTCCGAGATCACAGTTTTTAAAAGATTTTTTTCTACATGGTATTGGTGTTTGTCCCATTTGTATTTGTCATTATTAATAAAACAATATTTTATTATTCATTTCCAAAAATTATTATAAAAATGAACGAGTTACAAGTTTCTAACTATATATATATATATATATATATATATATATATATATATATATATATATATATATATATATATATATATATATATATATAGAACATAAGTCAAAATACAAATACAAGAATTATAATTGAATTTACAATTCAGAGCTTTTCGTTGGCTAACAGTACCAACATCATCAGGAATATTAAACAGGAATATTAATATGGTTTAAGATTCCTGATGATGGTACTGTTAGGCAACGAAAAGCTCTGAATTGTAAATTCAATTATAATTCTTGTATTTGTATTTTGACTTATGTTCTTTATTAATACACAAGAATACATATTGCGATATTTATATATATATATATATATATATATATAAGTATATAAGTATATATTTTAAAACAACATAGGTTATTCAAATACAAGAATATTTATTATTTTATATCCAAAGCTTTTCGTTGGCAAACAGTACCAACATCATCAGGAATGAAAATTACATTTGATTGTAATTTTCATTCCTGATGATGTTGCTACTGTTTGCCAACGAAAAGCTTTGGATATAAAATAATAAATATTCTTGTATTTGAATAACCTATGTTGTTTTAAATTATTAAACAAGAAAACGTATTTTATATTTATATATATATATATATATATATATATATATATATATATATATATATATATATATATATATATATATTTAAATAACACTTTCATAAACAAGAAGTTTTATTATCTTTTTCTTTATACATAGAAGCTTTTAGCTGATTTGTAGTATCAGCATTATAGATTCCAGATATAGCCTAGTCATACAACTATATAAGGTACTTGGCAAGTTTTGAGAATGCTGATGCTACCAATCAGCGAAAATCTTCATTGTATAAAAAAAATAAAATTTCTAAATTCTTGTTTATAAAAGTGTTATTTAACCATAAATATATGTATAAATCAAATTACTCAAACTATTTCCGTGGGTAGGCCTAATAATATTATTTTTAACAGTGCAATAAATGTAGACTTTATATTGCATTTGAAGCTCTACAAAATACTATAGATTGGAACACAGGCGCAAAAAGATCCTGCTCAATATGGCCTTTATTAACATTCATAACAGCAAGTATAAAAAAAAAGAAACAAAACGCGTGTTTAGGTCAGTCACATTCTGCGGCAACGCGGCCTCCTGGCTGGCTAGGGTAGGGCATGTACGAGCTGACGTCACAGGTCGGCATTAGCATAATATTCCTATCCTGGGAATGATCTCAGCGGGCGAACTTCAGGCATGTATTTGCAACTACAATTGCTTTAATGGTCTAACATTTCCATTATAATTAGAAATCTACTAAATTTATAACCTCAAAAACAAATTTCGTGGTAAACAAACTTTTGCTAAACAATTTTAAATTAAAAATCACTGCTTCTTAGATCGTTAAAACGTTTCGTCGTAAATCCAAAGCATATTGTTTTCAAAATAAAGCGAATTTACGTTCCTCAAACACGCAAACACGTTCAACACCATTAAAAAAAATGAAATTCCCAAACTGTATATACTTTCAGAGGTTTACGTTAAAAAAAAAACTACAAATTTGTGTAAAATAAGGGGAGTTTGAGGAGATTATACGTATCCGTACCCAGTTGAAATGTTATGCAAGTACAATTTCTAAAAGGACCAGTAACACCACCCGAGTAGCTTGCAAGACGATTTCTAATTTACAGTTTAGCTTAAACGTCAACATTTTAACGAGCCGCAATATGTTTACAAAATATTCCAGTACATTCAGCTCAGTACGTCAGCATATTTGTAAGTAGCGGCCATTTTGAATAAAATATCTTGCTCTACTTTGACGTTAATCTTCTTATAGTTTAGTATATAAATCATATTTACATAGAATTGAACAATTAGAAAGGGATGGAATTTTAACGAAAATGCCTAATAATCCAGGGATTAAAGAATCCTCCACTAGATTCCCGAAAGCCAAAGACAGTGATAGGTTAATACTAGCAGTTGTTATGTCTTCGTTTAGAGGTTATTTTGAGTTTATGTTTAATCATTTACAAACTCAATTTTCTATATATCATATAATTTATTAAATTACATTATAACGCTTGAATTCTTACATCAGCTATTTTTATTACGTGTAAGTTATATTAAGTTTTGTATTGTAAATTAACGGTGAGTTACGAGTGTAAGCTATAAATATGTGTCTAAAATTTTAAAACTTGAACTATAAGCTTATACCTAGTTTAACTTATATATCTACTGATTTGGCAATGAACTGAGCAAGATTTATTAAATTCATTTATTAAAGCCTATTTAATGACATTTAAAGGGTAAGATTAAAAAGTTTTATGTTTAATTGTAAACGATATAATCACAGATCATGTATATTTTGTGCTGCATAGGTCCCATGCCTTTCCTATAGTATATTAGAATAAATGTTTAAGGCATAATGATATAATCAAGACTTTTTATAAGATTACGTCATGTTTTTATAGACTTCTTAATGACATACACGGTTTTATTTTATAAATTAAATAAATTTATTTGAGGTTACTATTTTATCGACAGTCACATGGGTGCCATTTTTTAAAAAATAATTTTTAAATAAATTTTAACATCAAGTGAACCATTTTATTGTAGAAAGGGTAAAGAAAGACAAAGAATTATTAAGACATAATAAAAAACGACATACTATTAAATAATTAAAATACATGCCATAAATTAATTAAAAAGACTACTTTTAGTCTAATCTAAAGAGAATAATCTTAAACACGAAGGTAAAGCGTTTAGGCGAACATCTAAAGGAGTCTATTATTGCCAAAGAATAGCTTCTCCAAGGCAATAGATGTGTACAGTATAGGCCTACAAACCAACCAGGAAAAGGGTTTCTTACAGTTTTACAGCCTTCAGCCTCGATATTCATAACTTCAATACGCACCCGTACGATTCTAAATCTGTGAAGAGACTTCAACGCTCGGTTTTAACGCAATCTGTGTGGTCAAGGAATTACATTTTTATTAAATTTAAAATTCTTTCTCTTTCAAAACTAAATCCCAATAGTCGCAGCAGGAAATTAGTTGAAGAGTAAATGCATGCGATCTTTCACGTGACACTTGTAAACTTCTGGATACGGAGTAGGTTTTATGAGTATTTTTTAACATAATTTTATAAATCCCTTATCCTTTCTATCTACAGGTTATATTTCAATCATTAACAAATGGCGTTCCCTGTAAACTCGGAAGTACGGTATATTCAATTGGGTTATTGTAACTTAAGTATATTCTACCAGCAGTTATTATTATATGTTAATTTTATTATTGCCCACCTAACATAATTTAGGTGTAAAATTTAACAAATTAGAAAAATAGGGTAAAGTCTAAAATTTTAAATTTTTTTAAAGAAATTCTAATTAATTATTTTGCTATTATAAAGTTCTATTTACGTGTTAAAGTTAAAATTAATTTTTCATTAATAAATCTAAAGTCTCATTAATTATATAAACTTTAGAATATAGCCATAGAAGTATAAATTTAATGTGTGTGTTTTACTCACATAAGTGCTTGCCAGATCGCATGCTCACTCACGCACTCACACACACACACACACACACACACACACACACACACACACACACACACACACACACACACACACACACACACACACACACCCACACACACACACACACACACACACACACACACACACACACACACAAACACACACACACACACACACACAAACACACATACACACACACAGATACCACCATAGCGGTTTTTTTTACTTGAATAATCTTTCACAAACGTCTTATCTTCCTGTAATAACCAAATACCACAAATTACTTCTAGGTTAGGTCATAAATACACGCAATTTAAATGTAAACCCAAATTTTTAGCTAACAACTGACTTTTATAAAGGATTGTACTTCGATTTCAGTTTAAATTCAAATCAAGTAGAGCCGTCATAGATGGAAACAGTTTAGTATAATACAAATTTAAACACCCTAAAAGTATTTTAAAATTTATATTCATAACTCTTTTGTTCCAAATTTTTCCTACATTGGATAAAATTTGTATAAGCTACTCTACCGATGTTTCCGTCAATCTCTCTTGAATGCACGCAGACAATCAATGCGCTCCACGTCAGGTGGCATTAGATTTAATTGGCTGCTTCGGCTGCCAATACCCGACCAGGCAAACATTGTAATCACAAGCCTACCATGTAGTGCGTAATGATGCTAAGTATAGCCTGCGAAACCTAACCTAGACTTAAGTTGTTAAATAGGTCAATTCGAGTTGCTCGTATGATGTCATTCGCATTTACGACGCGTAATAGTGGCTAAATGGCAGTAAAATATTCAAATAGCTTCCATAAAGTAAGGTTTGGTAGTGAAAAGGTAATATTCTTCAAATAATAGAGTATCAAACGGGACAATTTGGAGTAAATAATTGGTGTTCTAGTGTTCCTTAAAAAAAATCCAACTATAGAAATGAGGTAAGATTAAAAGAGTGTGGGTAAAATTCGAATACATTTTTAAAAATATCCCATTATTAATATTTTATTTAAGAAGTGTATTGCTGTACTCGACACATTTAAAAAACAAATTACTCAAAATGTTACTCTGGTACTAAACAGTTTTGTTGTTATTGATAACAACTATAAAAGAAACGTTTTTGCGCAATCTACCGTAACAATCTTAATAAAGACTTATTTCTTAATTTAATGGTCACAGTAGACTACCTAAAACCCCATTATCAACTAAAAATAATTTATTAATATTACCAACAATACAAAATTTGTTCATTGTTATTTATATAAACAAGAATGTGTTTTATTTCGAATAAATATATTTCGTAATATTTAGTAGCAATAAGGCTTTTGACTAAATCAAGCGTCTGAGAACCAATAAAAACTACACATATTCTCTCTATGGTCTCCAACCAAATATATACTAAAGTTTGTTTTAAAGCAGAATAGGAAAGGGTCTGGGGTGGGGTTAGGGATGCAGTGTTGTAAGTTTGAACGCCGTGACGGAAATTTAACGTATAATTGGTAACAAGGCTCATCAACTCGGCAGGATGTGAATTTCCCATTCGTCCAGACGGCGCAGCCCCTACCCCTTATTTCCCTTTATTTTAAATCAAACTATAAAGGTTTACAGATGCTATGAGTGAGCCAGGGTACAATGTGGTAATGCCTGAACCTGATTAGAATGGTATACGTTTGCGGTTTAAAAATGTTTTATTAATTATTGAATACTTTGAATATTTTTATAAACGAGAAACATGCCTATAGGTGTGACATTTTACCAGGTAAATCGTTTATAGAGAAAGACAACAAATTTTGGACAGAGTGGCTAAAAACTGATCCATTCGCAATGTAACAACAACCCTATCAAACGGTGCAAGATTTATTAAAAGCCTAAATTTAAATTTTTAAAATTTTTTTTGTGGTCATAAACATATCGAAGAAGAGAGTGGTCGTGAAGAGGAAGAAAAAGAAAGACCAGAAGCAATGACTTTTCCCTCTTATAAACGTCGCTAACAATAAAATAATAAAATCTTTGAAACAAACATTGACCAAACGTTTCACGGTTCTCGGAGTGGAACAAGGCAACCATCAGTCGAGAGATACGATCACAGAGGGACACAAGGTGTGGCAAGTATTACATTGATACTGCAATTACTGTAATTTTAATAGCGTCCACTAAACATGTCGGAAATATCTTTAATTACTTCGTAACAGCAATTGCCCTTAATTTATATAATGGCAGCCTACAATGAATGGGTGTGCAGGATCTTTATGTAATTTACCGTGTAAACATAATCACAATCATGCCGACCTTGAAGAAATAATCACTTTTATAGGATACTTAAAGTTAGTTCCTAGATCGATTTAACATAATGTAGTTATTAAAACTGCTTTATGAGTATAAAATCCCGCCTAGTTTTGAATTAATGGAGTAGGTAATTAATTTAATGACATCGTTTATTATTAAGAGGTAATTTTATAGTATCAATAATTTGTGGAAGAACATGATAAAAGCAGAAAGTTCAAAAAAAGGATCCAGACAGTATAATTCAAAATGTAAAATTACATAAAATTGTGTGTGTGTGTGTGTGTGTGTGTAAAGTTATTTTCTAAGCAATTGTATGTCTTATTTAAAGATCACAGTGTTGGGAACCACAGATTGGAAAAGAAATAGAGCAAAGCCCACTGACAATGAGCAGAATTCAACCTCGGGCTTGGTTAAACTGGCCTCCATGGATCTATTCACTCAGAAACCAGTGACATTTAAAAGGACTTTATACGCCATAAAAGTGGTTTCTGACACTCTGCTGCCATCTGAAGCAACATTCACAGATTAACTAGTGGCGCGATTCAAACTATGTCAAGATCGGAGATGAGTTGTGAGTGCTTCGAGCTGTGACAGGAAAAATTGCTACTGTTGCCTCCAAAGAACTGGTATTTTTAGCTGTTCCTTTTTTTGGCGTAACTCCGTAGAGACAGGTCTCCTCCATTCTCTCCAAACGGATTTTAATCTATATTTAATTCACAGTTTAGTTTCAGTTTATGCGACCAGTCAGTATGACTATATTCGCTCACAAAAGGATACAAAAGGATTGTGAATTTATCCGGGATTAAGATAGGAGTACAAGTACAGTAGCAGAGAATATAGGCATCACGTGTGTAGACCTGGAGAAGACCTACTATCTATTAAGGTTATAAAGAGCTGGCTACCTGTTTGACCCTCGCGTAAGGGGGAGGATATGGACGGGCAGGTTTAATTATACAGGACAAAGGAAAGGACTAGTCGCCTGGTTAGTCAACAGGGAAAATCAATAATAGTGGAAACGTATAGTCTTGCGTGAGCAGGGTTGCTTCACCTGCTCTTAACCTGGACAGATTGAGGTTTCTACACACTACCCTGTACTAACCCATGATATGATAACAATGTTAGTGTATCTATTAACAGAAAGGGAGTTGATCCTTGGAGGAACCTGAAAGACTAAAATATCTGAGTAAAGGGATGCAATTGTCGCTGTTAATAAATTCGATGTAATTTATTAAAAAAATATCTGTGTTACGTAGCCTATGATAATCTGCTACATGTTATATTGATTGAACAGCTTGAGATATTATTCAATATTAATAGAACAACAATCAAAATTATTAGGTACTAAGTTGGGTAAAATTAGTTACAGCGTACAATAGTTAGGTTTCTTTTGTTGTTATTTTTTAATACTGAAACTGTTTTAGGGAATTTAGGATTCGTTTTGTCTCGTTTACTTCTTTAAAAATGCTTATCTTATTAAAGAGACCATTATAATCAGTATAATTAACTAATTTAAAGGATTTTAGTCACTCACGGGAAATTCCCGTAAAAAGGTTACTCTGAAAGGAGAAAGAAAAGAAGTTATTTTGATATTCCTTTGGAGTTATTTATTTATTATGGACGATGCAGTTTCTAAATGAGAAAAAGGATGAGATGTTGCTCTTTAACGTTTTTCCTTTCGATAAGTAGAATAACTTTAAGAGATTTAGAAATCCAAAACGTTTAGCTTGGTCCCATGAGGTCCTACATTGTCACACAACCTCTCGTCAGTTCCATGCAGTTCTGTAACTTGTACCTTAATACTTAGAGGAACTGTTACTGCATCAAAATCGTGTCAAGAGTAGTCACTGGGAAATATGTGTGTGTACGCTAGTCAAAAAATATTCCAAAATGTATAATGTGCTAGCCGTTTTGTTACTCAAAGAGTTACAAATATGGGCCTGCTTATTTTATCAGTTAGGGCTTTTTTTTCTTGACTTGGGAGCGGGTTTAAAACTGCCCAAAGCACTGCTACCTTAAGGTATATTGTACTTACCTCCCTGATCTAGTCAAATAGCCCCTTCCCTCTTACCAGGTTTAGGAGTTTTCTGACTAGTGTTTTACCTTCAGCATCCTCTTCCAGAGCTGTGCTATCTCCAAAGAGGTTGAAACGCCTCTCGGTCTCCAGTTCTTGCCCGCATAATCTGCACACTGGTTCATCTTTGTAGATACCCATTTTATGCAGATGTTTCCTTAGTCCACCGTGTCCCGTGAGTAGACCTGTGGCTATCCTCAGTTCCTGCCTAGACAGATAGATGAGACTCTTCTGCAGCTACAAGGAAGGTTTCCTAAGGGTTAGCTTACTGTGTCTCATCCCTTCAGCCCTGATCCAGTGCTCACAGTGTCTTTCAGCCATCCACCTTCGCACTGCCATCTTGACCATGGATTTGGAAATACCTATCGCAGGCTCCGGTCCAATCATGGGAGTCGAAGACCCCTCTCTGGCCAGGCCTAATTTTATCAGTTAGGGCTTACGTGGGTTGAAATTTTAAATCAATTTTCAAACAGAATCTGTGTATTTTTTCATGTCCTATGTTATTAATTATGGACTTTTCAGTTTTATTTTTAATTAATAATAATTATAAAACGACTTTTATAGTTTAAGATTTTACACTTCTCTTTTATCACCAAAAAATATAACTCAATTCCAGGTTAAAAAAAAATTCCTGTGTTATGTGTTTTTAGCGAAACAATTAATTTCTCAATTAAAATCAGTCCACGTAATTCTGTTTGTTAAGAATATTGTGACAAGTTTAGCGAATATAACAAGTAACATGAAAGAGTTACACTGATTGATCTGCGTGAATGTGCGTAACTATTGCAGTTGGCAAACCTGATGCAGATTTAATTGAATAAACAGCAGGTTGCCATTGACGTTAACAGTGTAGTTAAACCCCCGGTGTTACTTATCGACACTTAGACGTCCTCTAGTTCAATCTATTTAAAACGGGAAAGTCAAATTATTATTATTGACATGACGCCATCTTGAATTATTCAAAACACAACCCGGCTTCTAAATAACGAGTGGTAACTGACAAGCACTCACTTCCTCTTTGCAGACCTTAGATTTAGTTCGTATAGTGACGTACAAAATTAATTGAATATTTTGTCACTTTCGTTTCGGTTTATAATTTCTTCCAGAGTAACTTAATTCGTTATTGTATCGATTGTGAAGATAGGAATCCGTCGTCGGCATTAACTTTCTTTAAATCAAGTTTTTTCAGTAAATTTGGCCCCTTTCCGTCCACTCATTGCAGTATGAATGTCTATTTAGGGACTGCGATCCTCGCATTGTGATCATGACTCTCCCGCTACTACAGAACAGCCACCCCCTTGCACTAAACTCCACATAGGTCTTTGGTTTCCTTATCTTAAGCCCTACTCTAAAGTCTAGTGGTAGAGACATCCCTATCGATATGCGGTACTGCTCACGTAAGCCATGATGCCTTCTCCTCCTAGATAGGGAAAGTTTAGATCTATCTTTAATCCTATCTGACAATTTATCTGTTTATAAGTTAAAAATTGACAATTACATTTCTTATGTTGTATACTTTAATTTTAATGTTTTAATTTATTGTAGGTTTGTTTAACTTTTATGTTTTATTGCTATTAGTGTTTTATGGTAAAATAAGTTTGTGTACGCGCGCACGAGCGAGTGTTTGTGTTTTATTATTCTTACTTAATAAAGTTATTTGCTGACAGCTTTTTTGAAGAGTATTTAATGTTTAAAGTTATTAATTTTAAGAAAAAAGTTTCATATGAAAATTATTTATAAAAAAAATTTTAATATATAAAAATAAATAAGGATACAAATTAAAACCATTTGCTCTAAATCTCACTACTCATTGGTTTATTAAAACAAACATACTAGTTTATTAAAACCAACAGACTAGTTTCGATGACGATGTCGCCTTTATCAAGGCTTGTCTACTACTTCGTCATAACTTCAACATAGTGCGTTTGGTTTAATAAACTAATGTGTAGTTAATCACTTAAACAATAGTTTATGACTATCCGAACTTTGAATTTAGTAAATTTGTTAAAATTTACTGAGACAGAACGTTTTCGTTCGCTATGTGCCGATCTTCATCAGTGTCTTCTGCTTGGAGATATTGGGTGAAGCGGTGACGGTTTTAAAGGTAGGTTTTCGATAGTATCAAAGAGTATGTTTGATTTGTATTGTGTTTGTTCGTTTAATATGTTTGTACTTTGTGTTTTTGTGTGTCTGTAAATTTCATATTGTTCTAGTGTGTTGAGATGTGGTCCTTTTTTGTTGGTGTGTAGGATTTCTGGGTTATGGTAAATGTCTGTGTATTTGTGTCCTGTATCTTTTATGTGGTTGTAAAATGTTGAGTTGGTGATCTGTTTGTGCTCTTCGACTCTTTGTTTAAAGCTGCGACCAGTTTGTCCAATGTAGAATTTGTTACATTCGTCGCATTTCAGTTTGTATACGCCTGGTGCTTGTAGTTTATCCTTGTTGTTGGTGTTGTGTTGTATTTTGTATTGTAACTTGTTATTAGTTTTGAAGGCTATTTTGTATCCTATTTTTTGAAATTTGCGGGCTATTTTGTTTATGAATGGTAATGTGATGTATTTGTTTTGCCTGTCTGTAGTGTTAATGTTAGTGTTTTTTTGTATTTTCTACCAAAGTTTGTCTATTATTGTGGTGTTGTATTCATTTGTGTATGCTAAATATTTAATTGTGTCTATTTCTTTGTTTACGTTTTCTGTGGTCATTGGGACTTCTTTAAGTCTATGGAGCATGAATCTGAAGGCAGCGTGTTTGTGTTGGGTAGAGTGGTTTGAGGTGTTGTGGATAAGTGCGTCTGTCGTTATGGGTTTCCTGTAATGTGTAGTGAGATTTAGAGTAAATTGTTTTAATTTGTTGTGAATTGTCCTCACAGGCTAAGCTCTAATTAACTTAACAAAAATACCCATTAAATACTTTAGTAGTTTTAATCGTGTTATTTGATGCTTAGAATATTATTATAACAGTATTTTATTGATAGATTTATCGTTATGTTGGTTGTCTGTTTTTTTGCTTTGAGATTCTGCTTTGCGTAAGATTCTGTGAATGACCAAAACGTCGACGTTGAAAGTAATGTAAATTAAATAAATACTTGGATCATGCGCGTGCGCAGTTCATGGTATCTTTATTGTGGCGTTCGTTTAAAAACAAAGTCTCCAGCCGTAAGAGAATGGTTCCGTTTCCAGAACCGGATCGTCCAGCACTTGAAATCGATCCAGTTGCCATGACGCACTTATGGAGAATTCTATTTTAAATCTTTTGTTTTTAAAAGAGATTTATATAGTAACATCCTCCATTTCTAAATGAAATGTCTATCCTAAAGTCAACCAAGACTTTTAATGAAAATAAATTCATTGTGTTAGGGAGTTATAAAATCGATTTAATATAATTACATTAGAATATATAATACAAGTATTATATAATAGTTAATTTATATAATGTAATCACACGTATTATAAACATATATTATATAAATTAATTTTTGCTTTCGATAATAAATTGGCAACTGACTTTCATATTTATTACTACTCAAAAAAGTTATTACTTTTAGAGACCAAACGTCATCAAATTAGTGGGATGAATAAAGGAAGCCGTTTATAATTATTAACTTATTACTAAGCAAATCAAATTTACCAAAAACCGCAATATACTTGATTTACCTTTTATAAACTAGAACCTAATATACAATTCAGTATTTTCAGAGGTTTGCAATTTAATAACACAAAAACTAACTTCTGCAAACGTGTAATTGAAATGTGCACTAGGTTTAACTTTATATAAAGTGTTGTGTTTTTGCGGGAGTTATTTTGTATTAATCTATTTCAAAGAATTGCTCCGGAATGATTTGATATTTCAACTAGATATGTCCCTACCGTCTAGTACTCCAAGTATGAAGAAGATCAAAGTTTCTCCAGCCGCCAACCAACCCAGTTCCAAACAAACTGCCTTACTTATTAGGTGGGACAACCACCGTGTTTGGGCACAGATTAGTCAAACACCTTGGTAGTTTCTCTTTAAGGTGTTGTCAAATCAGGAAGCGGATACACGAAGTAAAATTAATGTATCCATCCGCATTCTCCTCGATATCCTTATTTGGCTTGTGATAAGTTTCGCCTAATTAAAATTTAGACCTTTTAGTCAAGGATAACAACAGAAACATTTTCTGTAAATAGAGTAAAGGACTGAACCTTGCTACTCCACCAAGGGCCATGGTAAGTATTGAAGGGTGCAAAAGTCAGAAAACATTTCATGTTTACTCTCACTTCGTTATATTATAACGCTTTAGTATCCTCTAGATCGCGTCATTGCACAAACTTTCCATCTAAAACTTGAGCTTCTGGTTTAAAGCCATTAACACATTAATATGTATACACTTGCCTACAGTAGTGCTTATTTCGTGTTTCAATGAGGACGGTACTTTTAGGAGATGAATCTCTTTAACTACGATCCTACTCAAACTACTCTAAAGCTATAATACAGGGTGACAATGGTATACATCTGTCGAAACGGTCGTTATCATTGAAACAAAAATAAGCGGTACTGTAAGCAAGTGTTTACATATTAATAAAGTGTATACTTATTGCAACGGTAAAACACAAAATAGTAAACTCAAAATCTCTCCACACATTAGTTTTTAATAATAACAAACACACTAGTTCATAACACAAACTAGTTTCGGCGACGATGTCACCTTTCTCAGTGCTTGGCTACTACTTGGCTAGTAGCCAACATCGTTGCCGAAACTAGTCTGTGTTATGAACTAGTGTGTTTGTTTTTATTACAAACTAATGTGTGGAGAGATTTTGAGTTTACTATTTCGTTTTTTACCGTAGTAAATTGTTCTCACTAGCTAGGCTCTAATTAACTGAAACTGTATACTTATTATTATTATTAAAAAATGTGCCTAAATTTTAATTGAGAAGATGATTTTTAAATATTTTTTTAACTGATAAAATAAACATTAAAACGTCTTTAGTAATTTTAAATTAATAGCCCTAATCTTGGAGACTGACAGAGCTTCTCGACTTATCACTTAAATTTGAAAGTTCTTTTGCAATTAATATCACTAAATGTACGCTTCACTCTCGAGATTCTCTTAGGCAGGAATAGTTTTAGATTAAATAGTTAACAGCCGATCAACTTGATATTCCCATTTTAACCTGAATGGCTCCACAGGTGGCCAAAATATAACCAAAGGCCACCGATGGAAGAGTCGGCGAAGACAAGATCTCTAATGTGAAACTTACGTTAGGAACGCCATGTGAGAGAGTTAAAGAGGAAGTTTGGAATGACAAACCTGCAAGGAAACGAACGACGTCACATCCATAAATCTCAAAAAGAGAAATGGAAGTGGAATTTTTATAGAGTGTTCCAGGGAAAGTAAAACATTTATAAACCTGGAGCTTGTCGTATTATATTAATGACTAATATATTATAATTACTCATTAATACAACTGTAAATTATTCTTACGAAAACTTAATTAGAGGGTTTTAATTAGTGGTCGTTCTCAGTATCTACTTGTAACAAACTATAAGTTAAATACTATATTATAAATAGGTTGAAAAATATATAAAACTTTCTAATATAAATATAACTTTCTAACATAAAAATATATGTTTGCAAAAGAGCAAAAGTATGAAAAATACCAGAAACAAAGAACCATTAACAGATATTG
>JBAIZL010000004.1:104519731-104547231 GCA_036971475.1 Prosapia bicincta
AAAAATGTGTAACCTATTTTTCTGATCGCTATTTCATCGTGTCTTCAAATATGTTTGTATTATATATACATGTATGTATATATGTATATATATATATATATATATATATATATATATATATATATATATATTGCTAAATTATTTAGTTTGTAGTATGATTCAAACTAAATAATTTTATTTGCTTATTTATCATTTCTCTATATCAGTCGGTTAGAGCCAGAATGGACCATCCCCGCAATATTCTAATGATCGATAAATCCTAAAGATCGGTAGCGCAGAGTAATATATTGGTGAAATAAGTGTTTGTGCTGCTATCTATCAGAAAAAAGAACAAATGCAGTTAGACAGCTCTGGCAGTAAAATTACATTGTTACCATGCCTATTTCTTAACTTAATTTCTGAAAAATGAGGGATGCACCTTCTGGCTCATCTGTGTCATATATATTAGTTTATTTTTTCCTTTCTTATATTCGAAATTGTTTGAATAACTCTAGTATGTTTGTAGTTTTTTTTTATTCTTCTTGTGAGTATCAAACAATAACATAATCTAATCGCTATGAAACAGAAAAAATATTTTACATACATAACCATTAAAAACATGTTAACCAATTCCACTATATCGCTCTTCACTAAATTAAAAACCCCACCAAACTAAAACGATTTATAATTTTAGGAGATATGTTTCTCAAGAGAATAAAAATGCAATGTGGCTAAAGTAACCGTATCTCTTTCCACACATAAACTTTTCGAGATCTAACAGTTACTTATTTGCCCATCCCATGCATTCTCTTTGTAACAGTATTTCCTGCTGTTCCCGAGGCCAACCTATGGAGCCTTGAATAAGAATGTCTTCAACAGCTGTAAGATTAAGGAGCGACAAACACGGTGAAGAGACAAACAGCCTTTCACTTCAATTGTTTTATCACATGATTAACTCCGGAGGCAAACGGAATACCTTGACGAACGGATTGAAATTATCTCCGGAGGGAATACCTCTCAAATGCATCCATACTTTAACAAATGTAAATTACAAAAACTAGTTAATTAAAATTCACATTTAATTCTTTAGAAATCGAACAAACATTACAATAAAAAAGCACACTAAAATTGCAATTACGCTTTTTGTAATGATTGACATTATACACGTAATCGGTTTTGGCAAAAGAATGTACGTGGCTATGCAGAACATCTTAAAAACATGGGAAAATAATAAAAGTTTGAGCTGACTAGCCAAAAATTTAAAATTTTGAAAAAGAGACAAACATAACTTTACTTCACTACATGTAAGAATGTTTTTTTAAATCGTGGATTTTTGAAGTGATAACCTCTTTACGCGTTGTGGACAAAACATGAGATTAAATTATTGCACTCGTGTCATGCTATTTCTGAAACGCATTCCTTACAACATATGATTTCATGTAACAGCTGATTTTGTGTTATAGGTTATGTTGTAGATCTGCCATCTTACAAGTAGATTATTGTTTTTATCAGTTAATAAATATTGGCCATTTAGTTTATTTAAATTTGGACATATCTCAATACAAAAATTTCAATATAACGATAATATTAAGTTATCTATTTTTAATCCAAATAGGAAAAATGTTTTTAGGCCCATCTTATACTTTTAAAAGAACTGATTTGAATTGTTGTTGAAAACATTTGTATTCAGTAAGCATCTAATACGCCTAAATGTTTTTTTTTGTTACCCACTATATTTTATTATTAACTACAATAAATATTAGTCTTTAATAATCACATTTTTCAAGCAAAGACGAAAAAATATTTTCGGCGATTTTCGTTGAAGCTTTTGCGAAACTATTAGATCCATTTTGTTATCACTTCTGTCGGGACTCCCCCGAGTGCTAGAACCTAATGTCTTTTATGAAGCAGAGTATATATAGTAAGTTATAATATAATAATGTTGGAAAAAATATCCGGTTTGGTTATAAAAGACAAAACAAAGTTTATTACTATAATTCAACTTGACAAGAGAAGTGGCCTAAACGTCGTTGTACGTTTATGCATCGCTGCATAGAACAAGGAGGCCGTGTTTAACGCTTTCAATGATTTGTCTTAAGAAACAAAACTATTAAACCTATCTTTTTACATTAAAAATCTATTTTACTTGTTTTGATGACAACGGCAAAAGTTTTACAAAATTTTGAGACTGTGACGTCACAACAAAAGAAAAAACTCGTTATTAATCAGACTAAAGTTGTCATGTGGAACAGTCGCCGACGTCGGTAATGTACACGTTAACCTTTGGTTATTCATTGACTCTTCATAAGGTTTATTATGCTGCAGTGAATGATGTCACCAACGTAGAAAGACTGTAAAGTAGTCCACGTCATCGATAGTTAAATCTCTATTTGTAAAATATATCTCTTACATATCGACCATTCACCCACTTTGTAACATTTGCAATAAGTAAAATAGGAAACCAGAAAAAATCTGTCTAGGCTAATCTCTTAGAAAACTGATTTTAACAACAAATGCTTCGTTTAAAAACCTGCTCATTTTTCATTACTATTTTCATATCAGTAAATGTGTAAACCTTAACAAAACATGTTTAAAATTAAAATACATTTTATAACGAATCCCTAACCATGTATTCCAGCTGTTGTTAGCCGAAATGTACTGAATAATATACACAAAAATATTAATATAGAAAAAATGTTCTAAATTATATCAACACACGATATTATTTACTCTTTAAAACTTATTAAAAGTTCAATATCGATAAAAATGGAAAATATTTCGTAACAATTAAACGATACTAATCAGATTAAAAATAAAACCGCTGATCTTTGTCTGACTGCAATTAAATTTTCAAAACTTTAGAATTCGTTTCAATTTTTTTAAACGTTTTTTAGGATATAAACTAGTACTATATTTTTAGCTAGTACTAAGTTTCTTTTAACTTAATACTATATAGATTAGATAACTTGTAAACTTATACATGTATGCCCGTACGAGTTTACGTGATTGGATATAATCACACACGATTCCTGGGTTTTACTTACTGTTTTGTGTACTTTAATTAGTTCAGTTTTTAAGAAGACTAGAAAATTTACGAAATCATTTTTTTACACTTATATAAAATAATCACAGCAAATATATTCAATTCTCTTTGAAAAATTAAGTTTAAATGGTTTTGGAATGACTCGGTGATTTTTAACCATTTAGCACAGTCCATTTACTTCAATTTCTGAAAATAAATTAAGGAATCTTTCAACTAAATTGGAAATTATTGTTTTATATAAAAACGTATAGCCATTTTTTTACAACTTAATAAATATTAATGATTGTGATAAATGTTAAAATAAGTATGATCAAAAGTAACTCTACAGTCTCTCTATTGTCTTAAAGAACAAAATTAAATATTTTGTTATAAGGAAAGCGGTAATTTAATAAAAATATTTCTATGAGCACTACACAGCTAGAATTTTATATAAAATAATGACAATAATTTATTATTTAGTTTGTTAAAAGCAAATTATAGTTAATTTATAATCAAGGTTTCAAGTACTTTATTATTTTTAATAATAATAAAACATTTATTATTTAATTTAGAAAAATATTATAATTACATATAGAAAACACAAACAATAATTCTCATTGAAAATGTAATTTTATTCAGATATGAATTTTATATCTACAGATAAAAATGCAAGGATATAAAACTCCTTCAATTGTGAATGCCGCATTGAGCTCACTCCACTTGTATGGAGTATCAGATATATTGAAGGGGCTAGCATAGTCAGCACACTGCAGTTAAAACAATAGTGGTCTATTGTGACAGAAATATGCCGCATCTTTACACAGCATCTTTATGATGACAGCCCTACATCGTTTGACAGAGTGTATTTATAAATTTAGATTTTTAGGGTTTTCAAAAATTAAAAGTTTTAATAAAACGTAAGAACAATGTAAATTCACACATGTAACTGCGCCATGTACTCGTATTTACATTGCGTAACAATTTAAAGTGAGGTAAAGCAAAGTATTACAACCAGAGGTAAAGTAGGAATGTAAAATATTTTTACTGCAGAAAATGTCCTGCAGCGGGAAATATCGAGCGGTCTAAAACGCTTTCAGTTTACGACAGTATGTATTGGAGATGGGCCAAGTGAAATGCAAACTATATAAAGGTACGGTTCTAAGAAAAATATTTAAAAGTTGATATATTTCTTACTAAGGTTTTTTTTACCGTAAGTTGTAAAGATTCGATGATTTTATAATTATTAAATAAAAAGATACTCCATTTGTGACTTTAGTTTATTTCTAAAAAAACGTAATTTATGATTATAGCATAGCTTTCCACCTTACTTATGAGATGGATATCTTAATGTAAACTGTAGGCATGTATACAAAACTTCATTTAAAGGTAAAGTAAGTGCATCTTTATACACGTGTACTTATATTGTAATGTGTATGAGTGTATTATTAATATTTTCTAATAAAAAATAGATGAATGTGTGTTGAGGAGTGGAAAAAATAAATTGTAATATATTGCGTGGTATTTTAATTATTATTAAAACGAAAACATCAGCCTAATGTGAATATTACAGGTTTTTGATATATCTGGAAAATAAAAAAAGAGATACAAACACACACACAATTGATATTCTCATAGACAGAGATTATTGAATTTCTAAAAAAAACATATATATCTGGTGTTGTAGAAAGTCCTAAAAGATATGGAAGAATAATACAAGTTGGTTCAAAAATGTAAACTTTAAAACATATACATTAAAACTCACTTTTGATTAACACAAAACTATATAAAACAAATTAGCTAGTTAGGATTTATTTATTTATTTTTAATAATTCAGGAGGTAAACAATGCATCTTGAACCGAAATTCCAAGCCTATTCCAGTGGAGTCAATCGAAGTGAGAAATTAACATCAATATGAAAAGCACCATTAATAAGTAAAAATCAACTAATAAATTAAAATGTAATATTTAATTTTAAAATGACAGAGGAGAATAATTTAATTCAATTTAGCAATTAGACATATATTTGACAAAATTCGGAAAGTAATTATACAAAATGCTGATTTTATTTTATTTTTTGGACTTTAAGTGCGAAGAGCCAATGTAGATTATCACCGCGTAAGTATACTTTGAAAATGGTAAAATAAATGGAGGGACATAAAACTTTTGGTCTGGGATATTGTAGGACAACTGTTACGTGTTCCCAGGGTAGCATCCCTGAGGTACATCCTGGTCAATGACAACTGAGGGGGCCTATCCTTTAAGCCCCCCTTGTAGCAAGAACAGGTGGAGTAAAGAGAGAATAAACGAAAATACATGATCCACTGGGTGTTAAGAAGATATTCTTATCGAGGGCGTTTTCGATTACGTACTCACCAAGCAGAGTAATATAAGACTAAACATTGCTCAAGCAAACATTTAAAGCTATGTTTGTGGACAGGAGTAAAAAAGTAAGCCCCAACAGCCTAGATGTCTGTTTATAAAACTAGATTTTAAAATAAAAAGGGAACTGAATGTCTTGTGAGTTTCAAAAGTTTCACTCCAAAAATCAAATCAAATTTATCGAGCGCGAAAAGATTACTGGCGAGGACATCTCATTGCTGTCGACTCTGAGGGTAATTGTTTTGATTGCAAAAATTCCGAATAAATGTTTTCCCTATTTTGCTAACTACTAATCTATATTAATTTAATTACATAAATATTTGTATTTTATTTTATTATTATTTTTTTAAATTTACTCACATCGAGGGTCATTGACTCCAATAGTCCGATATCCATAATAAGTCGTTGCTGCTAGAATACAGCTTCAGGATGTCCTCCAGCGTATGTGAACTTTCCAGTCCTGATAGGAGTGTTTGTCTTGAAGATGATGCAGGGGACTTTAACACGATATGCTTCTTATATTTTATGAAGTGAAAAAATTGCCGATTGCTTCGCTTGCTCCACATCGGTAACTAAGGGCATGGCTAGAGGGGTTTGCGGGTTAACCCTCCCCAGAAATATTATAAAGTAGAGTGAGAAATGTTAATAAATATGAGCTTAAAATATTCTTAAATCTTCATTCCAATGGATTAAGCTTAACAGGTCACATATCCGAGAAGTAAAATTTACGAAGTGCGCATAAATGGATATACTATGACTTGTATCAAAGAAAATATCTCTATAACAAAGGACGAATTTTTAATGATCTTTTAAAGAGGCCGTGCCGCATAGAGTTTAACTTCTGTTAATTGACAATACAAAATTTACTCAATTGTTTTTGTAGAATTGTAATTTGTAAAAAAGGAAATTAAAAGTTGTTCTTAGGACCTTGTTTTTGTAAGCTTTTAACCTGATTTTCTAAATAAATACCACCATTTGCATTTGAATTTAATTTTCAATGATTGCTTTTAAATTTGAAATGTATTTAAATTAAAAACAGATTTAATTTAATTTGTCAACTGGTGTCTAAATTTAATCGTTAGAATGACATTTAATTTTAAAAACCTTCCCATGGATATATAAATTACCTTCCACTCCTCCAGAAATATTAATATTTACTTTTTCCTCTAGGAAGAGATTTCAAGCTCCCGTACTGATGTTAAGTGTGTGTACTTTGAAGAGAAGAAAACAGCATTTACAAGCTAATTTACCACGACACCACTGACCTAAGACGGCCATGTAAATGTCTGTTAGGGGCGTGGGGTTAACAGTTAACTCAAGTACTCCACTTAGACAAACATCGGTGTGAATAGGAGTAATACCAACCACAAGGCTGTTACTGGATACGTGACGACCTTGACTGACCTAGACGCAAGAGCCACTCATCTCGAGCGTCTGTTTATACAATTATTGGCCTCTCTTATTAGCTGAGATTTTACAGTCATGCATTTTGCCTAAGCACACGTCGTGCGTGCGTCATTAGCATAAGATGTCACCTTCTGTTCTAGCAATTACAAATATTTTACGTTCGCCTCCGGTAGAATTATTTGCAAACCATAATTGAATAACTCAGTAAATACAGACATCTTACTGCAAAATTATATAACCGTTTTGAATTAGTTTATTAAGCAAATTTCAAGGCGGTGCAATCAATTACAGACAAACCACAGCGACCTTTTATTACATAATATCAAAAGTTATATTCAAACCTTAATTACGTCTCCATCCATATTTATGGTTTCAGTTGTAGTAATTTATTTTAAATAGTTGTAAGAATTGTGCTCATGTATATTTCCAAAAGAGGTTTTATAATATTTTACGGGGGTTGGTTTTGTTTTATAAGCTATATTTGTGCTCGTAAAAGAAAAAATGGGAGAGTGCACAAAGCGTTAAAATTTAAAAAACTACATATAGAGTATTGCTTTTCAAAAATACTTTAGTTTAAATTCTTAATATACTTATCTTCGCTTCTGTTGGGAATATTTGTCTGCATTTGTTTGAGTACATTTTTCTGCCTTTCCTAACATTAAATTATTTTTCTTTGTTGACGCGTTTCGAATGAACTCCATTCTCAAAACTTTAAACAGTACTGCATACCTTGAGCTCGTCTTTATATACTGTTATCCCTGCCACCACCTGCAGAACTCGCTTCCTATTGGTTCACGCCTACACTCAACTCCTCCCGTACAACTACACCTAGTTTGTTTGTTTAACTACGCCCTTTAACTAACCTGTTTGAGCGAACAGTACTGTTTAAAGTTTTGAGAATGGAGTTAATCTGAAACACGTCAACATAGAAAAATATTTTAATTTTAGGAAAGGTAGAAAAATTTACTCAAATGTATACTATAGTTTGAATGAACACATCTCAAATAACAATACAATACAAAAAACTCAATATAATTGTTATCTGTACAATATACGTACAGTGTATATAGAAATACCCCGTAAGTGTTAAAGTAATTAAACTGAGTTGGTTATTAATTACTTATTACACTTTGATATTACTTGCGACCAGTCTTTTGACAAAAAGTCTGGTCGCAAGTAATATTAAAGTGTAATAAGTAATTAAACTGTCTTGTAATTAATTGTATTAAAGCAATTTATCTTATGTTAAGCTTGAATAAACAACATACGTAGAGAATGTACGCAGGAAAATGTAGATTTAATATTTGTCTGTAGACCGTGTAACAAATAACTGAACTTTGCTGCTCTGGATCTATAAATCTGTTCCAAAACGAAACGAGAAAACATTCTAAAGCCGTAGATAAAGTGTAGATTCTATTATATCTCTGCTTCACAGTTCTGTTTCAGGAGGGCATCAGGGAAGACGACGCTTACCTCTAACGGAAGTGTTAATTTTGATTTCCATGTCATTTCAGCAGAAAAAGAAGTGCACGTCATTTCTAAAATAGCATCAATAACAAAGCAAAGAAAGGTAATACCTCTCCTTATTCCTTAGCATAAGGATATTCTAGTCCCCAGAGCTATAAGGTATTTTTCCTGCAAGGGTTTCTTTCTTACCAGAATTTTTCATCCCGCTCTTAGGGCGACACTTACAGCACTGTTTCATTTTACTTTCCAGATTCTCCATGGAAAGACCTTGTAGGCTTAGGAAATCTATCTCATTTCCTTCACCCGCGGAAAGGATGCAAATCACAAGCGCAAGTGAGACGGAGGCAGCTCGCAAGAGAATTACTGTCACGATCAACAAATCCCGGGGGTTCGTTGTTGCAAGTCCCGGGGAAAAAAAGTTTTAAAATTTTTAAGTTACTATAAATCATTATACGGAGCTCAACCATACAGTCCCTTATAAGTCGTATTAGAAGCCCTAAACAAAGACGCTAAACACACATTCTTATTATTTGATTCTATCTGCACTTGAGCTACTAGTTTCTCATTAAAAAGACTTTAACATATGTTAGTCTGTTACCCTTGTCTACAGTAGCAGAGTTACGGTATGAGTTGACAAAGGGACACATCTCCCGAAACGACTGTCCTCAATAATCAAAAAAGTAATTGCTACTATACGCAAGTATAATATACCAATATATTTTTAAGTGTTTCTAGTGACAAACTTTTAGTTATTAAAATGAAGAATTTTGTTTTTCTAATAACAAGGTAAATTAAGCCATAACCTGGTAAAATTAAAAATTTGTATACCAGGACTTGTGTGTGTGTGTGTGTGTGTGTGTGTGTGTGTGTGTGTGTGTGTGTGTGTGTGTGCGCGCGCGCGCGCGCGCATTCCCTAATCCTCTGTAGTATTTTTCTAAGAATTGACAAGTAGAACTCACAAAGTAAACAAACGACATAGATTTTAATAAATTTCATTGTTGTAATGTTTCTAATGTGATAAAGCAGTTGTATTATCACATTATTTGCGAAACCTCAGACTGTACAGCGACTGTATTACAGCTTGCACTATGACATAATGCTTCTGTGAATTCTTTGATGACTTCATTACTTTCACCAACAGTATTAATTCTACGAGCTAGTGATATTTCAAGGGCTACTGATATATAACGAGTTACCGATAACGTGTTAATAACAGGTTATATACGATAGTAACACTTTCAGGATAAAACCGATGTCAGAAGGATTAAGCGACAAACTTTCCGCCGACTCCGCCTAATCAATCATTCACACCAAGTGGATGCACTGACAACGCTAAGTACGTAGGATTACATCACGGTCTTTTTTTTATCAAACATTATTATTTTTAAAGCTGTAATTTTATCCGACTAGTTTTAATACTAGCCAAGCACTGAGTATGATCCAGAATTCTGTGAAATGAATGTTTCCTGCGTTAACAATACTTACGATTAAACATCTTTCTATAGATCTGGAGAGTGAAAGAGAAGAAGAAATAAACGAGAACATTTTAGCGTACTTCCAATATGCTTGTAAAATTAAAATGAAAAGCTCTAAACTTTAGCTGAAAAGCTCAACGTCTAACACCACGGAGAATTTAATAAAGTTGCGATAAATTTGTAGATCACTAAACAGTGTTTAATAAGGCTAGTCATTGATCAACTAATAAAATTGAAAAGGCCGGCTGCGAAGGATTTGCAAAGGAAGCGGCTAAAATTAAAACGTTTAAACACTATAAGGCCAGTCGCTTGTGGATGAAAATTTTACGAAATGGCATTCAGTAGGACTAACCAACAGAAATGTAAAATAATGTAGTTGATAGAGGTTTTAGCAGAATCTAGTTGATGTAGGTAATAATAAGAGAATGTAGTTGATAGAGGTTTTAGCAGAATCTAGTTGATATAGGTAATAATAAAAGAATGTAGTTGATAGAGGTTTTAGCAGAATCTAGTTGATATAGGTAATAATAAAAGAATGTAGTTGATAAAAGTTTTAGCAGGATCTAGTTGATGTAGGTAATAATAAAAGAATGTAGTTGATAGAGGTTTTAGCAGAATCTAGTTGATATAGGTAATAATAAAAGAATGTAGTTGATAGAGGTTTTAGCAGAATCTAGTTGATATAGGTACAGTAATAATAAAAGAATGTAGTTGATAGAGGTTTGAGCAGAATCTAGTTGATACAGGTAATAATAAAAGAATGTAGTTGATAAAAGTTTTAGCAGAATCTAGTTGATGTAGGTAATAATAAAAGAATGTAGTTGATAGAGGTTTTAGCAGAATCTAGTTGATATAGGTAATAATAAAAGAATGTATTTGATAGAGGTTTTAGCAGAATCTAGTTGATATAGGTAATAATAAAAGAATGTAGTTGATAGAGGTTTTAGCAGAATCTAGTTGATATAGGTAATAATAAAAGAATCTAGGTGATAGAGGTAATAATAATAGAATGTAGTTGATAAAGGTTTTAGCGGAATCTAGTTGATGTAGGTAATAATAAAAGAATGTAGTTGATAGAGGTTTTAGCAGAATCTAGTTGATATAGGTAATAATAAAAGAATGTAGTTGATAGAGGTTTTAGCAGAATCTAGTTGATAAGGTAATAATAAAAGCATCTAGGTGATAGAGGTTTTAGCAGAATCTAGTTGATATAGGTAATAATAAAAGAATGTAGTTGATAAAAGTTTTAGCAGGATCTAGTTGATGTAGGTAATAATAAAAGAATGTAGTTGATAGAGGTTTTAGCAGAATCTAGTTGATATAGGTAATAATAAAAGAATGTAGTTGATAGAGGTTTTAGCAGAATCTAGTTGATATAGGTAATAATAAAAGAATGTAGTTGATAGAGGTTTGAGCAGAATCTAGTTGATACAGGTAATAATAAAAGAATGTAGTTGATAAAAGTTTTAGCAGAATCTAGTTGATGTAGGTAATAATAAAAGAATGTAGTTGATAGAGGTTTTAGCAGAATCTAGTTGATATAGGTAATAATAAAAGAATGTATTTGATAGAGGTTTTAGCAGAATCTAGTTGATATAGGTAATAATAAAAGAATGTAGTTGATAGAGGTTTTAGCAGAATCTAGTTGATATAGGTAATAATAAAAGAATGTAGTTGATAGAGGTTTTAGCAGGATCTAGTTGATATAGGTAATAATAAAAGAACCTAGGTGATATAGGTAATAATAAAAGAATCTAGGTGATAGAGGTAATAATAAAAGAATGTAGTTGATAAAGGTTTTAGCAGAATCTAGTTGACGTAGGTAATAATAAAAGAATGTAGTTGATAGAGGTTTTAGCAGAATCTAGTTGATATAGGTAATAATAAAAGAATGTAGTTGATAGAGGTTTTAGCAGAATCTAGTTGATGTAGGAAATGTTGAAAAATCTAATAAACCGTAAGCACTGCTTGGAGTTCACGTCCCTATGAAGGGCTAGGGACCAGTCTAGGTCTTGCAGTAAAGTCATCGGACAGTAATATACTGGTAGCAATGGATGGTTACATTAACCCCACCGTGTTTGGGATTACTCTAGTCACACGAGGGCATGTGTTATTGATATAAGGTCCTACTAGTGTGGGCTCTTATCTTTCATGTTTATGGAATCTGCTATTCTACCTCAGAAGGTACAGAATAAGGAAAAAGACAATATCTACTATTTATTCCTCTCAGGCTTCGCAAAATTGCCTATTCTCCTTCTGACGTAGTAATGTAATCGCATAATATGAAACTCTTTATGATCTTTATGAAATGCGACTTATTTTGGGAAAGCAAAAAGAAAAGAAACTGACACCAACATCTGATTACAACAACTCTAGTGGTGCTTAAACACTTAGTGAATCCGGGTATTCGTAAATGCACTAGGATTCAGTCCTTAAAACATTCTTTTTATTTTGATTTTCTGCTGTGAATATAATTTACTAACGGATATAACCAACAACATATGAATTGAGAAAACTAAATAAAAACTAAATGCGTACTGAAAATCTTAAATAAATAAAATTATGATAGAGTATAACTGAATGAAGCAACTGTGGCTTAATGTTTATTTTTAAATAAATAAAACCTCTAAACCACAAATAACATTTATTTAAACCTTATGTATATTTCGATTGCCCAGCAATCATCTTCAGAGGTATTTAAAAAATACAACTAAGAGTAGATTACAAAAATTACTAATAATATTAAAAAAGAACTTATTGTATTGATAAATGTTTATTACTAATTTTAAAAAACGTTGGTGTTATACTTTAAAAAAAACCGTGCATTTCGTTTAAAAACAAACAGAAAATCATTTCTAAGAATAACTATTCACGATCGTAGCTTTAAATCTGTCCGATTAATTTGTTCACTTTATCGTAAATATAAATATTTACCTTTTCTTACTTTTTAAATAATTTTAATTAGTTAAACAATTTTAATATACAGAGTATAGTAACTTGGAGCAATTGTGGTGTATTTTTTTAAAATTATAAATATTTAAATAGAGCCCTTAGCCATAAAATTGTTTTATTTAAATCCAAACCAAATTAATATTGTAGTAATTTTCTCCGAAAATGGTTACTTTACACTCGAAATGTACATTAGGATTTAAATAAAAAGTTTTTGTGGTTAAAAAGTTTATTTATTTATAATAAAGAAGCAGCGTATACTCGACTGAATGTAATACTATGTATGAAGTGTATTAAATTCTATATAAAAATGATATAGACATAACCTCCAAAATCACAAGAAAAACAGCTGTTAAAAGAAACAATATGTTAAGTAAATTGTAGATATAAACAGGTCGAAGAATCTCCTACCAGCCGCATAACTCTATTTAATTTAAACTTAATTTAATAAAAGCAAAATAATTAAGAAGCGTAATCAAGGGTGTCATAGTTTCATTTCGGAAAATATATTTTCTCATGAGTTTATAGCCGAATTAGAATCAATTTACCTACGATCTTAAATTATGTCAAACGGATATACATACAAAATGGCAAGGCAATCAAAACTTGCATGCTGTAATATCAACCTTGGTGGACGATTAGGTATAAATATAAGTATCATTTATGGTAGAGGTTTTAGGTCACAGAAAATGTTTCAGTTAAACTCAATAACAACTTATATAAAATATAAGTTAAAGCATGAATTATAAATACTATAGTGTCAGGTTTCCCAACGTAACATCTTTAGCCCCTGTAACCTCATACTTATGTTGTACTTCACGCAGGACTGCTATGCACGTTACAGCTCTACAAATCTACGGTGCTTATATATATTGTGTTTCTCCTATACATAAAACAAAAATAACAAACTATTTTCTACGAACTGTTATCAAAGAAACGAAACTTGAGACAGTTAAGAAAATCACACAAAATAATAAAAAATAAGTCAAAAGTTTTTATAAAAGTTATTTAGAAAAAAATTCTTCTTATTTAATTATACTTAAATTCTTACTTACGTATTTAAACTGGCATAACTGAAATCCTTTCATCTTACCTGTAAGAATAAAACCACAATTAAAGTAATTAATGGCAGAGAGATTTAAACTTATACTTAAAAGATATAAATAAAACTTAAAAATAGTTTAAATTATTATAAAAGGTTTAATCTACTTCAGGAAAGTCGATTAATCAAACACTAAACGTGTTAACGGATTTCTGCTGATTCCGAATAACTTGAATCAATCTTCAGATGTTTAATTACTCATGACGACTTTGTCTAACTGTGACGTCATCAGTTGTTAAAGACGTCATTCTACTGACTTCTCTTAAGATAAATTTAAAATCAAACATAGCAGAATAGTACCTTTCTAACATTTTAAAAACTTTCTTTACATTTCCAGACTCAGTTTGTTATATATACCATTTCGCCACGAAAGCTTTATTGTTATAATATTATATACATCAATTCTTAACAATTTATATTATAGATGTTATAACTAAAGTTATATAAAATGAATGGTATTAATAAATTAACGTTCCATTTGTTTAACACGTCATACATTATAAGTTCTTTCGTATTTGTTGAAGTCCTCTATTATTTATCTTACTTAAAATATTCCTTATGAAAAATTATTTAACATAATTACTTCCATTCTGTACAAGTTTAACGCTTAAAACTAAACAAAAGTAGTCAAAATGAGTTAATTAAATTGGTTTTTATTTAAATACTTGATTCAATTTATTTTTCACCTAATGGTGTTTTCTTATTGCTATTTGCAACTATAGTAATCAAAAAATATCCAAATCTCCAAACTGTAATTTTTTGCTAGGATAAGTTAACGTACATGAAAACACATTACATATACAATAGAATTTGTTTTTAACTACTCTTAGTTAATGTTTTCCCAGGGAAAAGGTCGACCTTGATGGACTTCATTATTTCCTAGAAGCAAGACAGAAGTAAGACAAGCATAGACAGACCATCATAGGTGTTTGTTTTTATTTCTACCAGATATAATTTCGGAAATGTATTTCATAAAACATGACATCGACAGTTATTTACCGCCAATATTGAAAATTCTACTATATTTATAGAAAAACCTGCTAAATGCAGTTGTACGTAGGACACGCTCAAAATAAACTTGAAATGTTCAAGGACATCCCAATAGCAAATAAGGTTTTAATTCTTAATTAAAATGTCTACTAATCTCAAGTGACAGTTGTGTTTTTCGTGAATGTTTCAAACAAAATGATGTTTTCAAGGTCAAAATTAAATAGTTGAATAAAATGTATGATACAATAACATTCTCTTGCGAAGTGTTAGCCACAGATAATTTTAAAGTAATTCTTCTAATAAAAAGAAAAATTTAGAAATATTTACCATATTGTCCAAAATTTTTACAGCAGGGATAGTTACCACATCGTTGACCTCAAATACACTAAAATTAGCTGCACATAGTTAAATTCAACGAGGAAAACTACATTAAAAAATATTTTCTCGTATTTCAATGTGGTAAATATGTAAAAACGTAATAAAAATGTGCGTTTAAGCTTTCTAACTCACAAAAATTCAAAGCGTAAAAAATAATTAAACGCAATTTAGATTTGAAAAAAATAATAATAACATGGTGTTGAGGGTTGACAATGAAGCTTAGTGTTAAAATAGCTCATTTCTGTTTCATTTCGCCCACGATCTGTATAAATAACCTATTGCCGGTGAAATCAGGTGAAAATATTTATACTGAGGGTTGCAGTTAAATTAATCGTAAGGAATTGTTTGATCAAAAAAGTAACTACCTTTTCCTAAAACTTGAGTCATTTCTCCGAAACAAAAAGTATTATGCAGGATTTGTGTTGAACATCTTACATCAATGATAACACTTGCCAAAAAACCACTACTTACTGTTATTTTACAGCAGACGCATTTCGCACTACATCTGTGCATTGTTCAATGCTATGAGTCACAAAACAAGCAAGACTTGACACGACAAAAGCTATGTCTCACAGCAGTAGTCTGAGTCACAAGTGTATGACTCACAGCATTAAAGAATGCACTGATTTAGAGCGAAACGCGTCTGCTGAAAAATAACAATATGATCTAACTAGCGGTTATTCGCAAAGTCATATCAATAAGAACAAAAACTAATTATCCTACCACTCCTTCAATGACAGATTTAAAAAGCCTACGAAATAACTACTCCCTCGAAAATAAATTACAAAGTACAGTTTTGTACAGGGATCGTTTAACGGTCAGGTAGTTCTATTCAAAGATCGTACCTTATTAATGTACGTCATTAACTTAATTTGTCAGTCAGTGCCGCCTTGATTACATGACTGTATCCGCCTTCCAACTCGTGACTGTGGAGCCGACCGTAGGTGAATTCTCCGTCCAGATTCTTCAGTAACCAGCTGAGATTCTATCATCACGGCCATTAATTGAGACAACGAAATCGGTGTTGTAAAGAGTAAGGAAATCTTAATGACGCTCTTGAAAGCCGTGTTCCTTTGAGGACAACATACGCGCTACCTCACGTCGGTAGATGCTTGAAGGAGACAGTTACGTTAGAGGGCTTGTCTTACAAGCCTCTTCTTTTTTTTATTTCGTCATAAACAGAACACGCGCTTACTGTATGCGAAACTAAATGTCTTAACTTTCGACAGCTTAGCTGTCGAAACATGTATGACATTTTTTAAATGCATTTGTGAGATTTGTATGTACGTATATATATATAGATATAACTTTGCAACACTGTTTTCTTGTATCCACTTGTCACTTTCACTATATGTACTTAAACAAGAATCTTACTTGGTTTTTATGCCAGTTAACTTTCAAAGATTGATAGTATCTCCATTATCGAGCATTGCTGACCGGGGGTTGTAGTAGGCTCAGATAGTAGATTCAGTCTACTAAAACAATTGAAGAGTTGTTGTTGGATTCACCACGTGAATGCTAGGTGAGAATCTGGAGAAAAGTCGGACCTGCGTTTTTATGCACTACAAAATTAACGGAAGCACTCCGGATATTAACTATTCATCAAAATTTCCATACGTGAAGGAATACGTATCAAGACACACACACACACAAATATACATATAGTTGAAAAATATTCACGATAAACTTATGGAAGAAACTTTATCATGAGATCTTACACTATAGTATTCTTCTCGGATGAACAAAAACTCGTTTAAAAGGAAAATACTTTACAAAAATAATTTGAGAATTTCTTTTTAAAAGAATTAAAAATTAGTAACTAACATTAAATTAACAAACATGTAATTACTTTGGCACGCAATGTTTTCGAGTAAATAACTATTTTGAAACCTATATCTTATCAATCAAACGATAACAACATTCCATGTTAAAAATATCAACAGTTACAATGTATTATTAGCTGGGAACTTCTTCAGCCTAAATGATCTTTGTTTCAACGTTCCTTCAAACAAGATGGGAAACAATAAACCGAGGAACAATGGCGTTCTGGTGGACAATTGGTTTTGCACGGAAACAATAAAAGTGAGAGAATGAAGGCTACAGAGTTGTTCTCATTTAAAAACGACAATAATTACGTTCGACGGTTTTTGTAGTTATAGCCTATATTTTCCTATTATCACTGTGAAGGACAGCAATGAGTTGAGGAATAAGTAGCGACATAAAACCCTTTAGTAGAGGAATTATAATGGAGTGTGCAGATTCCCGAGCCCGAAGCAGCCCTACCTGACATAAAGGGATGTCTACGCCTTACACTCTCTTTTAAGACGAAGATTGAATTAAATTACAAAGAACATAATTCCTGGCAATGGGATTAGGGAAAATTAGGGCATCGATCAGGCATGGCTGCTTACCTGAAGTAGCTCTCCAAGGTGTCTAACCGCTACTCGGGATTATCATATTAAGCGATGTTGAAAGAGTGGATAATAATTTCGAATTAAAAGCAATAAATGATTATATAATAGTTTAACAAGTCCTACAACATACCTGTTATAAGCTAATTATTCAAAGTGTTCAGGATTTACCAACACCGTTAACATGACAAACTTGAAACGTAAGAGAATAGGAATTCTGATTTCTGAGGATGAAACCGTCTTATCAGAATTACTTATACGTAAACATCACAACATTTAATATTAGACAAAACAAACTTCAGTAAAGGAAAAAATTATTTAGGCATGTTTGTTTTTTACACAACAAATATAAGTAAATGTAAAATCATTAATATAATTGTTAAAGAAAAGCAAAACTACGACATTCAGTACAGTAATGTAATTAAATATAGTATTTACTAAATTTTTAAAACATTTATGAAGTGATATCCGTTTACTCTGTTTTGTACATTTCTTACACAATATCAGAGGAGTATTTTTCAGTTGTATTTCTAAAAGGTCGAAATAGATACCTCGTAAACTTTTTGTTATTTAATATTTGGTTGCATAACTTGTTATTGTGACTTTTGTGATTCATCATGGATTATGTAAATGTATAAATAAAATCTATCAACCTCATAAATAAATATTTTTTCAAACTGAGATATGACCTTTTCGAATATGCAGTCATCTTCAGTGTCTATATAGGCCACCAGAATGCGTTGGTTCGCTGGTGGCCGTCGGTTTTAAAGACGTGTTCAATAATGTGGTCAAAGTGCGTGTGATGTTTACAGTTTTTGTTTTCATAATATTTTTATTTTGTGTTTGTTATGTTTGGTTAATTTTATATTGCTCTGATGCTTTGAAATGCATACTTTTTTGATGCAGTAAATTTCTTTGTAATATTACTTCATATCATATTTGCAATATGATGTTCGTGCATCGAGACTCTCAACGTCGAATAACATTTGTCTTGGAGGTTGAGGAAGAATGTTAGGTGGATACCTGGTGAGGAAGACATACATGACCAATGAAATGTTTTTTTTTAAAGAGTAATTGTAATGAAATTAACTAAAATAAAATTAAAATTAGAAAGTTATTCTGCCAGACAACAGAAAGAAAAATTGTAAGGCCGGACAACACTGCCCTCAAAGCAACAACGCTGCCCTCAGCTGTTCTCACACCCAACCGAATAGTATATAACTTCTAAATATTAATTCGACCTATTTGTTTATCTTACGGGATAAAAATCCTGTCATAAATATACATAAAGCCATTATCTTAAAAAAACACAATTAGTTGTTAAGATATTTTAAAACATCCAGCTACTTCTACTAATCAGCAGAAGTAATCCAGTGGCTTAGGATAATCATGAACACAGATTAAGAAATTACTCTAAAAGCACTATGATTTACATTCAAGAAGAGAAAGTATATTTCTCACATATTTAATGACAAAATCTGAAAATTTAAATGACGCACGTAACATCAAAATTTATCACAGACTGAGTTAAACACATTAGTAAAAGAAGAATTAATTTCCATTGCACTAAATTATCTTTGCATGTGTGTGAATTGTGTGTGTGTGTGTGTGCGTGTGCGCGCGCGTGTGCGTGTGTCGGAACGGTCAGCCGGTCCAGTTATACAGTTTTTCCTAATTCGTTAGTTTAGCTTTGTGACTCGTAAATGAGAAAAGCTACCCGGTTTCCTGCTTAGTCATGGAAACAGCTACAAGTGAAAAACGTACAATTTTTCCGATCGTGTCTAGCAAAATACCTTTATAATTTACATATTATAGTATTTCAATAAATTTCAAATATAATAAACCAAATCATTTCGTTGGTCGTATATAACCTTCTCTTCAGATATTCACTAATTTACTAATATGCATAAACTCCAAGACAAACTCCAAGACATATATTTAAGCCATAACTTTATATCTATAGTTGATAATAAAATAGGTTTTAAACCGCCAAATATATACAAAACTGAATCTATAAAATCGATTTTCAACACAATATGCAACGTTTCTATTACCGATAGAATCCTCCCAAGGAGATAAACATATTAAATACGAAATATCCAAACACCGTACTTACATATTAATCGGAGGCCACTATTATACCGCTCGCTGCTGTGGTTAAGTTAGGTTAGGTTATCGTAGATATGTTACTAAGACTTCCCTGTGAAAACAAGAACCGATCGTCATAATAACGTGTAATTTTCACATTAAGTCGAAGAAAGTCTGTCCTCTATAGATATTTAGTGTTCTTACGTCCCCTGCAAAATTACATCTAAAAATAGTGGTCTCCGTAAGTAAGTACCAAAAACACCTTATACAAATTTAGAAATAAAAAACTAAAACAAAAGAATAATTTTTCAAAAAATCTATTTATATGATAAAGATATAACAGGATAACTACTATCATGTTCTAGCATTTGTGTGATTTTTCCACTCAAAAAGTTTGTGTTAGCTGTATTGTTTTTTTTGTGTATTAATTCGGGAATTTGTATAATGCGTTTAGATTGTTGTTTATTATTGTTTGGCCCCTGATGAGGATTCCAAGGCAAATCGAAACGTTGAGCAATGTATTAAATAATAATTTTTATGTTTAGTTTTTGTCCATACGCAGTCGTTATAAAACCTACGTAAGATATAACTTATGCTTATGCTTATTCGACGTGTAAGAACCGTATCGCAAAATAAGTAGCGTATCGGGATAACCCCTATAAGACTAATGTAAAAATCTAATCGTTTTGTAAGCACGTTTATGAGCACTGTGGTAATATTTATTATTTTATTTCTTTTACGTTGTATTACCTTCCACTTTATTTGAACCTTTTCCTTTTTTTTCAAAGATGTTGTGTTTTTATTTACCAATTATCTTTCCCAGGTATTTATGCTCGCGATGAGCTTTTAAACGCCACAGATCCGATCTGCCAGCCCTTTCGGTTACATACGCGCTATGTAATCACAGAACGCAATCCTGCATCGAAACGTGTTCGATGCCGTTTGAAAATACATGGTTGTAGAGACTTCTATAATCATCTCACTTGCCCGAACGGAGTTTTCTCGAGGATATTATAACTTTTGACGGAGCTATAGAACTTGTACGTTGTTACATTTTCACATTTATAGCAAAAGTCTCCATTTGCAATGTTTTACCCGAAATAGTCCTACTTAGTATTATTTGCTACAATAAACATTTCGAATAAAATGCGCAAGTATTATTCGAATTTATTTTATATTGCAATGTTTTTTGGTTTTAAAATTTAATAAATTTTCTTTTCCATAAAGAATAATTATTGAACAGCCAAGAATATAATGTATTGCAAAACAATTTTTAAATATTTATTTTACTGTTCTTGTCAACATTTCGTCAAGAAACGTTATGATCCTTATCACAACTAAATCCTAATGGTACATCACTATTACAATGTTTCAAGTAGGTTTCTAGTACAGATAAGAGCTACGATAGTTTGTGAATTGTCAAAACGTCAAAACGTCAAAACGTTGAATAGAATAGCTAGCTAAAAAAGAAATGTCTTGATATTCACTAGATTCCTGGCGGGATTTTAGACGAGTCCTAATAGTCTTTACCACGTGACTCTGGTTTATTTTAAACGCGAACTTTTATCCCTCACCATAGCAACATAAGTTGGTTTTAGCTCGTTTTAGACATAAGTTGGTTCCCTTCTTGGTAAGTTGTAGCCCTTACTTCGGTAGTTTTGGTTGGTATTAGACACGACCTCTTATCCCTCACCATGGACTCATAGGTTTTAGACGAGTCCTTAGAGCCAATACCCTGGTAGTTTTGGTTTGTATATATATATGTAGCAGAACCTCGATAATTCGGACTAACTGGGACCGTTTTCCATCCAGGTTATCGAAAATATGGTTTAGCCGGACACTACAAAAAAAATTTAAATAAGTAATTTTACTTATAGAAGAAGTCCTTTATATTTATCAAAAGTATTTATGTGCAGTATAAGAACGTACATATTGTATATACAGTTAAACTTAGCTTCATAGGTCTTGGACGATTTTATTGTTGTGTTAGACGTTTTATGTATGTACTGTATTAATTTGATTTTTGTTATTTGTTATTTATTGTTTTTTATTCTACTTCAATATCACTCCGGGTTATCCGGAGATCCGAGTTAACGGAGTCCGACTTAACGAGGTTCTACTGTATATATATATATATATATATATATATATATATATATATATATATATATATATATATATATATATATATTAGAGAGACAGGGAGAGAGGGAAGAGAAGTATTGGTAGGTCACTGTGTTATAATACTACAAGATCTGGATGCTATTCTGGAACAATAGAAAATGATTTAAAACCTGTTTATGCCTGTAAGTTTTACTTAGGAAACCCTTGTTTTTATAACTTAATTTGGATAACTACATCAGCCATTTACAACAAATTATAACAAATGTCCTTACCGAACCTAACTTGAACTGCAGATTTATATTCTAGTTTGTATCGTATGGCATACGATACAAAGTTAGATGCAAGTGTTTGATTTTCTCACATATTAAGCCAGTTAATAGAAACAACAATTCAGGTTTAAGATTTTAAACATTAGCTGGAAATGTAAATGACTTGCTAAGTGATATTTAAAGTCTTAGTGCAACCACAAGACCAAGCCCCACGCTTCCTGGTCGTCGAGGGCTGTCACACCTTGTCCCGGAGGAGTCACGATCTACTTGCAACGGTTTTTGCTGTAACCTAACTCTTCAGGTGTTTCCGTTCCTCTCGGATATCTTGGCATTAAACCGGTTATGGACTTACTCTGATCAGGTTATGCCATTGCCTTCACCAACAAGATACATATTATAGCGTATAAATCCAGACAATATCTTCTAAAACGTGACCAAATCATTACTTACACATACACTAGACTGATTACCGACAAGCGACGTAATTGTCATCTTGCACAAGAAGCTGATATCTCTCCGGAATCTATCTATGACGGAATTCTCTATCAAATATATAAAGCAAAAATACTGTAAATAGTTACACAATAAAGTATTTTTTTTTCAAAATTAATAAATTCAAAATCAATATCGTAATGAAGTGTAATTTAAAACAAGATATAGGTTTAATTACATACTATTTATAAACTAATTTGTAAATTGTGAGTGTGTGTGTGTGTGTGTGTGTGTGTGTGTGTGTGTGTGTATGTGTGCTAGTGCGCGTGTGTGTAAGTGTGTTGAAGATAGAGATCCAGAAATAAAATTAATTTGAAGTGAACTTGCAAACACACACACACACACACACACACACACACACACACACACACACACACACACACACACACACACACACACACACACACACACACACACACACATACATTATAATATAAAATAAATACCATTAGCCTAGAATATGGCGGCTGGCGGCTACACAAAAATAATTATTATACCTCGAAGTCTACGTTGTAAATAAATATTTATAAAAGCTAAAAAATTTGTGGGTAATTCTCTTAAGGTTTATTCCAGTAGAGGTTTATTGTTCTGTAGGTTAAGTAAAATTTAGAAAAGAATATTCTAAAGGGGAAGGTAGTTAATTTCAATGGTTACCTACCCAGTGCGGTATTACTACTTGCCATGGTAAGGCTGACGTTTTAACTGAGAAGGGAACATCAATTCATAATATGTTTTCTGCTGCTTAACTTCTAATAAACGGAATCGTTACTGAGCAGTTTATGCATAGCAGAAGCAACGTAGTTTAACAGAAGATTTTTAAGAACCCTTAACTTTCTACGTATACTCGGAAACACACAGTTGTTGTGTTCAGTATTATTACTGGGCATGATTGCCTCTCAGTTCACCTCCATCGACTCTAATATTGCATCTCCTCCATATGTGTTAAGTGATGAATCGGATTCAGTTACGGCCTGGGATAGTGTTACCAGGCAGGGCCTAAAACGTTTCCTGGAAAACAATACATCTCCTGGTGACCTCTATTAGAAAGTGCGAGAATGAATTACTTTACTTAAAGTGTCTGGCCAATGTAAATAAATAAAAGTTTCATAAAATACCTAATTTCATCAATTGGGATTTTACATAACCTATATTTACTTACATCTATAATAAACACAATGAAATAATTACTTCTAATAACGAAAGTGAGTGACGAGAAAAAATAATGTTAAAATGGAAAAAAAGAAATTACGTAGCCTTCATGTAAGAACATAAAAGTACAGAAAAAGCAGTTTAATTAAAATATTGTATTGAACTGATTATTGTTTGTATTCAACTCATCGCGCATTCTACCGGCGACCTTGCGAACTATTTCAGCAAGGTCTCTGAGATGTTTGCTATCTAACACATGTTGTAATAATTAATTATCTATAGTTAATTCCATTTATTTATAAGTATTGCGTGGATATACATTCCGATTTATTGTTTAACCACATATTATAGAATTTAAGTGTCACAACCATATTTTATTATTTTCTTCTACTGACTAAAAAATTCCAGGGAAAATGAATTACAATTGAACATGATTACCTCTTATTAATTAAACGTTTTCCCTAAAAAAAAGTACTTTTAATTATTTTAATTTTGGAGCGTTATTTTTTTAGGGTCCTGTACTAAAGATTAAAAGTTTGCTGCGGATATACTGAACTATATGTATTTTATTGTTTTATACTGTACTTATTAAAATTGTAATATTTATTATAATCTACAAAAGTACCTTGTTCTCGTAAAGTAATAATTGGATAAAACGCTGGTAAAATCTGTCAACGTTTATTAAATTGAAAACTGTCGGTTTATTATAGGCTAATTAAAATTATTTTCATATATATAAAGAAGATGTACAATTAGAAATACTGAATGACATTGTGATAATATCAAACTTTAGATTTATGCCATTGTATAAATTGTTTATTTAAACATAATTTTAAAGGTTTTTAGTAAATTCGTGTATATTTAAATAATGAAATTTAAATATAAGTGTCGTCAAAAGTTATTGTTCGATTGCGATTCTAACCTGTCCTTCTGACATTGTGCGATCCCAAACGTTGGCAAAAAAGGCAACAAAATAAAGCAGCCAGCTGATTAGGAATCCAGCCAAGTTCAACTCCAACCTTACGCCACCTGGTCTGCGAACACGTTCTTGTCCCGGTCGCATTCCGAGCTATTTTAGGACCGCCGATGTAAATTTGAAGCCTATATCGGGAATAAAATACCCCTGTCAACACCAAATCATTCAGTAGAGGTCAAAATCCCACTACTTGAGACTAAAATAAGTGTTATATTAGGGAATTACAACAGTCAGGAGGGTTTGAAAGTTTGAGGTATGCGTTCTTTGATTATGAGTTAGGCTATTTTAAAATTTTAAGATAAACCTCACTTCCAATCAGTTATTCTGAGTATAAGAATAGCATATAATATTTTTGTACTCTACTATTTGGCTTTTTCATGTGATGTTTTTACTATTAAATGTTTTAAAAAAATAATCTCACACATCATTGAGCTTCCCCAGGACAAAATTTGTATTTCGGCGCTCTGCGAACAGATTTCAATGTTTTCGAACTGTTATCAAATATTGAGAATGTATATGAATATTATAGAATATTATGAAAAATATATATATTTTCGAGCTTGCTTTTTTGAAAATCTAAATTTTACACTTCATAGTTAATTCTTTAAAAACATATTTTCAATTTAGTAAAATAATAAAAATTCGAAGTTATTTTTAAATTCTCTCAAATCCACAAAACAAATTAAAAATCCCAATTGCCCATAACATCCTCTTTACGATATCTTAATTATTCTTTATTTTCTTCAAGAATATATTCATAATTCCCTTTGTAGGCCTACATTTACCTTAAAAAGGCGAATACACAATGTTTGTTGTTATTAAAATTTTATAACATCCAAATTTCCAAACCCCCTATTAGGTTTATTTTTGCGGAAAATCATAATGTTTACTATTATTTTATAAATTAAAATATAATAATAATCCCTACGAACCATAAGTAAAAAAATAAACAGGGAAAAAACTTTTGGAGGAAAACAATAAAAGAAACATCAGGAAACAATTCATTAGAAGATGTTAAAATATAAAATATAGATATTAGGAGAGAGAAATTATTTCTCCTACTACTAAAAATAAAATCACAAACTAAGAATAAAATGTTATAAATCCAAAAGAAGGCCAAAGAAAAATAATTAAACTAAAAATTAATAAGCTGTAAACTTTATTCAAAGGATTTAAAATATAATCTGTTTATCTATGTTACATGATACAAGGATTCAGGCAGGAGAAAATGCTAGTTCGAATTACGTATATATTTTAAGCATCTTCCTCCAGAGTTTTTAATTGCATGTCAGCTTTTTAATTTAATTTCTTAATTGAAATAAACGTTTTTAATAAAGCCTAATTTATTATTAAGTGTTAAGAGGCGAGAAACTAAATTGTTTATAATCAACTAAAGAAAGGAAACAATAGTGTATACTTTCCATCGACAAAATTCAAACAATTCATTTGAAAAAAAATATGTGATGAAAATAATATTATAAAAAATATTTCCGACAAAAGTTAGCAATACAAAATATAAAATAACATGGCCAAAACACAATATCAGAATAATTTGTGTAATCGAAATCAATTATATTAACTAATATTAATAAGACAAAATAACTTTATTTTGGAAATCTGTAAAGGGGTATTACAACAATAAAATCAGCATTTTCTATTCTAATCACAACGGCCGAAGGATATTTCTTACAATATTTAAGTAGATATATCGAAGTCTTTCAGAAAACCACTTAAAAATGAAAGCGCAAAACTAGAGACAACGATCTTTTCATATGCCTTGAAAATCTCGAAAGTAGTATTTTCAATCAGCTGTTCTAATCAGTTATTCAGTACAATGGCCACCATTCATTTGACTCACGACACAGCATATGTCTGGACAGATAGTCCATACTTTTAGCTTACCCGTTAAAACAGTTTGGATGAAAAGTAACTATTTAGATCTAAACTTTACAAAAGCAAAAGCGTTGTTCACTTAAGCAAAATCTATGAGAAGGCTTTAATAAAGCTATCAATTGCAAATACGAAAAACTCATCACCAGTTCCCAGCCTGTGTTTAAAATACCTAAAACTATTCCACATTACGTTAATTTACACCTTAATTAGTGGAATATCTAATTAGCAAATTGGCGAAGGACGTTATTGGAGACGACACCTATCGCGTTTCTTTCTATTTACCTTGTCCAAGGCCAAAACCATCAAAAAGCTGAAAATAACTGAATACCAGACACTCGGTACGTTATTCGAAGCATTCGATAATGCTAACATTGATGGAATCTAGTAAGAATGTGTTTAAGAGCTAGCAGGAAGAATGGCTGAAAATGGTGACCCGCAAAACAAGTCATATTAATTGATCAAGAAAATTGGACAGGAAATAAAAGGAAGGAGAGATGGGAAGGAAATAAAAGGAAGGAAATAAATATACACGAGAGATGGGAGGGTTTTGATGACCCAGACCAGGGGGGCCAATGGGCTTTAAAAAACAACAAAAAATAAATTTAAGGTTAAGGAAATGACATAAAGCTCCTCTGCTATTGTAAGTAAAAGAAGAATTGCTGAGTATATGGGAAGTGTAATCAAGACTGGTTAACGATGTGGTTCTAACTAGCTAAAACATAGGTCGAGAGACGAAGAGAGGACAGACTTATGGAAGATATCTCCTTTTTTTATGTTAGACTTCATCTTCTGAAGAGAAATGATTAATGTAAAGTATTTTAAACACTCGAGGGAATACTTGAAAGAAGTCAAACCTATCTCAAGGGAACCTGCTTTAATAATTCAAGAAAGAGCTTTGTCACGCTCCCATTGCACCGCGACTGTAAAGAAATTTACCGCTCGGGCAATTA
>JBAIZL010000004.1:104552231-104609731 GCA_036971475.1 Prosapia bicincta
ATCAGCTTTACGATATAAAGAAGGATTTAATTATTATCGCCAATCGGAAATGACTAAAACTTTCTGGTCTGGGTTTAATTACAGAGAACATGTGCAGGGTGCAATTATGAGTCCTATTCTCAATCAAGGTAATAGAATCTCCCTGATATGGGCTATCAGCTTTACGATATAAAGAAGGATTTAATTATTATCGCCAATCGGAAATGACTAAAACTTTCTGGTCTGGGTTTAATTACAGAGAACATGTGCAGGGTGCAATAATGAGTCCTATTCTCAATCAAGGTAATAGAATCTCCCTGATATGGGCTATCAGCTTTACGATATAAAGAAGGATTTAATTATTATCGCCAATCGGAAATGACTAAAACTTTCTGGTCTGGGTTTAATTACAGAGAACATGTGCAGGGTGCAATTATGAGTCCTATTCTCAATCAAGGTAATAGAATCTCCCTGATATGGGCTATCAGCTTTACGATATAAAGAAGGATTTAATTATTATCGCCAATCGGAAATGACTAAAACTTTCTGGTCTGGGTTTAATTACAGAGAACATGTGCAGGGTGCAATTATGAGTCCTATTCTCAATCAAGGTAATAGAATCTCCCTGATATGGGCTATCAGCTTTACGATATAAAGAAGGATTTAATTATTATCGCCAATCGGAAATGACTAAAACTTTCTGGTCTGGGTTTAATTACAGAGAACATGTGCAGGGTGCAATAATGAGTCCTATTCTCAATCAAGGTAATAGAATCTCCCTGATATGGGCTATCAGCTTTACGATATAAAGAAGGATTTAATTATTATCGCCAATCGGAAATGACTAAAACTTGCTGGTCTGGGTTTAATTACAGAGAACATGTGCAGTGTGCAAATATGAGTCCTATTCTCAATCAAGGTAATAGAATCTCCCTGATATGGGCTATCAGCTTTACGATATAAAGAAGGATTTAATTATTATCGCCAATCGGAAATGACTAAAACTTTCTGGTCTGGGTTTAATTACAGAGAACATGTGCAGGGTGCAATTATGAGTCCTATTCTCAATCAAGGTAATAGAATCTCCCTGATATGGGCTATCAGCTTTACGATATAAAGAAGGATTTAATTATTATCGCCAATCGGAAATGACTGAAACCTGCTGATCTGGGTATTAATTACAGAGAACATGTGCAGGGTGCAAATATGAGTCCTATTCTCAATCAAGGTAATAGAATCTCCCTGATATGGGCTATCAGCTTTACGATATAAAGAAGGATTTAATTATTATCGCCAATCGGAAATGACTGAAACCTGCTGATCTGGGTATTAATTACAGAGAACATGTGCAGGGTGCAAATATGAGTCCTATTCTCAATCAAGGTAATAGAATCTCCCTGATATGGGCTATCAGCTTTACGATATAAAGAAGGATTTAATTATTATCGCCAATCGGAAATGACTGAAACCTGCTGATCTGGATATTAATTATAGAGAACATGTGCAGTGTGCAAATATGAGTCCTATTCTCAATCAAGGTAATGGAATGTCCCTGATATGGGCTATCAGCTTTACGATATAAAGAAGGATTTAATTATTATCGCCAATCGGAAATGACTAAAACTTGCTGGTCTGGGTATTAATTACAGAGAACATGTGCAGGTGCAATTATGAGTCCTATTCTCAATCAAGGTAATAGAATCTCCCTGATATGGGCTATCAGCATTACGATATAAAGAAGGATTTAATTATTATCGCCAATCGGAAATGACTGAAACCTGCTGATCTGGGTATTAATTACAGAGAACATGTGCAGGGTGCAAATATGAGTCCTATTCTCAATCAAGGTAATAGAATCTCCCTGATATGGGCTATCAGCTTTACGATATAAAGAAGGATTTAATTATTATCGCCAATCGGAAATGACTGAAACCTGCTGATCTGGGTATTAATTACAGAGAACATGTGCGGGGTGTATATATGAGTCCTATTCTAAATCAAGGTAATAGAATCTCCCTGATATGGGCTATCAGCTTTACGATATAAAGAAGGATTTAATTATTATCGCCAATCGGAAATGACTAAAACTTGCTGGTCTGGGTATTAATTACAGAGAACATGTGCGGGGTGTATATATGAGTCCTATTCTAAATCAAGGTAATAGAATCTCCCTGATATGGGCTATCAGCTTTACGATATAAAGAAGGATTTAATTATTATCGCCAATCGGAAATGACTAAAACTTGCTGGTCTGGGTTTAATTACAGAGAACATGTGCAGGGTGTATATATGAGTCCTATTCTCAATCAAGGTAATAGAATCTCCCTGATATGGGCTATCAGCTTTACGATATAAAGAAGGATTTAATTATTATCGCCAATCGGAAATGACTAAAACTTGCTGGTCTGGGTTTAATTACAGAGAACATGTGCAGGGTTCAATTATGAGTCCTATTCTCAATCAAGGTAATGGAATGTCCCTGATATGGGCTATCAGCTTTACGATATAAAGAAGGATTTAATTATTATCGCCAATCGGAAATGACTGAAACCTGCTGATCTGGGTATTAATTACAGAGAACATGTGCGGGGTGCAAATATGAGTCCTATTCTCAATCAAGGTAATGGAATGTCCCTGATATGGGCTATCAGCTTTACGATATAAAGAAGGATTTAATTATTATCGCCAATCGGAAATGACTGAAACCTGCTGATCTGGGTATTAATTACAGAGAACATGTGCAGGGTGCAAATATGAGTCCTATTCTCAATCAAGGTAATAGAATCTCCCTGATATGGGCTATCAGCTTTACGATATAAAGAAGGATTTAATTATTATCGCCAATCGGAAATGACTAAAACTTGCTGGTCTGGGTATTAATTACAGAGAACATGTGCGGGGTGTATATATGAGTCCTATTCTAAATCAAGGTAATAGAATCTCCCTGATATGGGCTATCAGCTTTACGATATAAAGAAGGATTTAATTATTATCGCCAATCGGAAATGACTGAAACCTGCTGATCTGGGTATTAATTACAGAGAACATGTGCAGGGTGCAAATATGAGTCCTATTCTCAATCAAGGTAATAGAATCTCCCTGATATGGGCTATCAGCTTTACGATATAAAAAAGGATTTAATTATTATCGCCAATCGGAAATGACTAAAACTTGCTGGTCTGGGTTTAATTACAGAGAACATGTGCGGGGTGTATATATGAGTCCTATTCTAAATCAAGGTAATAGAATCTCCCTGATATGGGCTATCAGCTTTACGATATAAAGAAGGATTTAATTATTATCGCCAATCGGAAATGACTAAAACTTGCTGGTCTGGGTTTAATTACAGAGAACATGTGCAGGGTGTATATATGAGTCCTATTCTCAATCAAGGTAATAGAATCTCCCTGATATGGGCTATCAGCTTTACGATATAAAGAAGGATTTAATTATTATCGCCAATCGGAAATGACTAAAACTTGCTGGTCTGGGTTTAATTACAGAGAACATGTGCAGGGTTCAATTATGAGTCCTATTCTCAATCAAGGTAATGGAATGTCCCTGATATGGGCTATCAGCTTTACGATATAAAGAAGGATTTAATTATTATCGCCAATCGGAAATGACTGAAACCTGCTGATCTGGGTATTAATTACAGAGAACATGTGCGGGGTGCAAATATGAGTCCTATTCTCAATCAAGGTAATGGAATGTCCCTGATATGGGCTATCAGCTTTACGATATAAAGAAGGATTTAATTATTATCGCCAATCGGAAATGACTGAAACCTGCTGATCTGGATATTAATTATAGAGAACATGTGCAGTGTGCAAATATGAGTCCTATTCTCAATCAAGGTAATGGAATGTCCCTGATATGGGCTATCAGCTTTACGATATAAAGAAGGATTTAATTATTATCGCCAATCGGAAATGACTAAAACTTGCTGGTCTGGGTATTAATTACAGAGAACATGTGCAGGTGCAATTATGAGTCCTATTCTCAATCAAGGTAATAGAATCTCCCTGATATGGGCTATCAGCATTACGATATAAAGAAGGATTTAATTATTATCGCCAATCGGAAATGACTGAAACCTGCTGATCTGGGTATTAATTACAGAGAACATGTGCAGGGTGCAAATATGAGTCCTATTCTCAATCAAGGTAATAGAATCTCCCTGATATGGGCTATCAGCTTTACGATATAAAGAAGGATTTAATTATTATCGCCAATCGGAAATGACTGAAACCTGCTGATCTGGGTATTAATTACAGAGAACATGTGCGGGGTGTATATATGAGTCCTATTCTAAATCAAGGTAATAGAATCTCCCTGATATGGGCTATCAGCTTTACGATATAAAGAAGGATTTAATTATTATCGCCAATCGGAAATGACTAAAACTTGCTGGTCTGGGTATTAATTACAGAGAACATGTGCGGGGTGTATATATGAGTCCTATTCTAAATCAAGGTAATAGAATCTCCCTGATATGGGCTATCAGCTTTACGATATAAAGAAGGATTTAATTATTATCGCCAATCGGAAATGACTAAAACTTGCTGGTCTGGGTTTAATTACAGAGAACATGTGCAGGGTGTATATATGAGTCCTATTCTCAATCAAGGTAATAGAATCTCCCTGATATGGGCTATCAGCTTTACGATATAAAGAAGGATTTAATTATTATCGCCAATCGGAAATGACTAAAACTTGCTGGTCTGGGTTTAATTACAGAGAACATGTGCAGGGTTCAATTATGAGTCCTATTCTCAATCAAGGTAATGGAATGTCCCTGATATGGGCTATCAGCTTTACGATATAAAGAAGGATTTAATTATTATCGCCAATCGGAAATGACTGAAACCTGCTGATCTGGGTATTAATTACAGAGAACATGTGCGGGGTGCAAATATGAGTCCTATTCTCAATCAAGGTAATGGAATGTCCCTGATATGGGCTATCAGCTTTACGATATAAAGAAGGATTTAATTATTATCGCCAATCGGAAATGACTGAAACCTGCTGATCTGGGTATTAATTACAGAGAACATGTGCAGGGTGCAAATATGAGTCCTATTCTCAATCAAGGTAATAGAATCTCCCTGATATGGGCTATCAGCTTTACGATATAAAGAAGGATTTAATTATTATCGCCAATCGGAAATGACTAAAACTTGCTGGTCTGGGTATTAATTACAGAGAACATGTGCGGGGTGTATATATGAGTCCTATTCTAAATCAAGGTAATAGAATCTCCCTGATATGGGCTATCAGCTTTACGATATAAAGAAGGATTTAATTATTATCGCCAATCGGAAATGACTGAAACCTGCTGATCTGGGTATTAATTACAGAGAACATGTGCAGGGTGCAAATATGAGTCCTATTCTCAATCAAGGTAATAGAATCTCCCTGATATGGGCTATCAGCTTTACGATATAAAAAAGGATTTAATTATTATCGCCAATCGGAAATGACTAAAACTTGCTGGTCTGGGTTTAATTACAGAGAACATGTGCGGGGTGTATATATGAGTCCTATTCTAAATCAAGGTAATAGAATCTCCCTGATATGGGCTATCAGCTTTACGATATAAAGAAGGATTTAATTATTATCGCCAATCGGAAATGACTAAAACTTGCTGGTCTGGGTTTAATTACAGAGAACATGTGCAGGGTGTATATATGAGTCCTATTCTCAATCAAGGTAATAGAATCTCCCTGATATGGGCTATCAGCTTTACGATATAAAGAAGGATTTAATTATTATCGCCAATCGGAAATGACTAAAACTTGCTGGTCTGGGTTTAATTACAGAGAACATGTGCAGGGTTCAATTATGAGTCCTATTCTCAATCAAGGTAATGGAATGTCCCTGATATGGGCTATCAGCTTTACGATATAAAGAAGGATTTAATTATTATCGCCAATCGGAAATGACTGAAACCTGCTGATCTGGGTATTAATTACAGAGAACATGTGCGGGGTGCAAATATGAGTCCTATTCTCAATCAAGGTAATGGAATGTCCCTGATATGGGCTATCAGCTTTACGATATAAAGAAGGATTTAATTATTATCGCCAATCGGAAATGACTGAAACCTGCTGATCTGGATATTAATTATAGAGAACATGTGCAGTGTGCAAATATGAGTCCTATTCTCAATCAAAGTAATGGAATCTCCCTGATATGGGCTATCAGCTTTACGATATAAAGAAGGATTTAATTATTATCGCCAATCGGAAATGACTAAAACTTGCTGGTCTGGGTATTAATTACAGAGAACATGTGCAGGTGCAATTATGAGTCCTATTCTCAATCAAGGTAATAGAATCTCCCTGATATGGGCTATCAGCATTACGATATAAAGAAGGATTTAATTATTATCGCCAATCGGAAATGACTGAAACCTGCTGATCTGGGTATTAATTACAGAGAACATGTGCAGGGTGCAATTATGAGTCCTATTCTCAATCAAAGTAATGGAATGTCCCTGATATGGGCTATCAGCTTTACGATATAAAGAAGGATTTAATTATTATCGCCAATCGGAAATGACTAAAACTTGCTGGTCTGGGTTTAATTACAGAGAACATGTGCAGGGTTCAATTATGAGTCCTATTCTCAATCAAAGTAATGGAATGTCCCTGATATGGGCTATCAGCTTTACGATATAAAGAAGGATTTAATTATTATCGCCAATCGGAAATGACTAAAACTTGCTGGTCTGGGTTTAATTACAGAGAACATGTGCAGGGTTCAATTATGAGTCCTATTCTCAATCAAAGTAATGGAATCTCCCTGATATGGGCTATCAGCTTTACGATATAAAGAAGGATTTAATTATTATCGCCAATCGGAAATGACTAAAACTTGCTGGTCTGGGTTTAATTACAGAGAACATGTGCAGGGTGCAAATATGAGTCCTATTCTCAATCAAGGTAATAGAATCTCCCTGATATGGGCTATCAGCTTTACGATATAAAGAAGGATTTAATTATTATCGCCAATCGGAAATGACTGAAACCTGCTGATCTGGATATTAATTATAGAGAACATGTGCAGTGTGCAAATATGAGTCCTATTCTCAATCAAGGTAATAGAATCTCCCTGATATGGGCTATCAGCTTTACGATATAAAGAAGGATTTAATTATTATCGCCAATCGGAAATGACTGAAACCTGCTGATCTGGGTATTAATTACAGAGAACATGTGCGGGGTGTATATATGAGTCCTATTCTAAATCAAGGTAATAGAATCTCCCTGATATGGGCTATCAGCTTTACGATATAAAGAAGGATTTAATTATTATCGCCAATCGGAAATGACTAAAACTTGCTGGTCTGGGTATTAATTACAGAGAACATGTGCGGGGTGTATATATGAGTCCTATTCTAAATCAAGGTAATAGAATCTCCCTGATATGGGCTATCAGCTTTACGATATAAAGAAGGATTTAATTATTATCGCCAATCGGAAATGACTAAAACTTGCTGGTCTGGGTTTAATTACAGAGAACATGTGCAGGGTTCAATTATGAGTCCTATTCTCAATCAAAGTAATGGAATCTCCCTGATATGGGCTATCAGCTTTACGATATAAAGAAGGATTTAATTATTATCGCCAATCGGAAATGACTGAAACCTGCTGATCTGGATATTAATTATAGAGAACATGTGCAGTGTGCAAATATGAGTCCTATTCTCAATCAAGGTAATAGAATCTCCCTGATATGGGCTATCAGCTTTACGATATAAAGAAGGATTTAATTATTATCGCCAATCGGAAATGACTGAAACCTGCTGATCTGGATATTAATTACAGAGAACATGTGCAGTGTGCAAATATGAGTCCTATTCTCAATCAAGGTAATGGAATGTCCCTGATATGGGCTATCAGCTTTACGATATAAAGAAGGATTTAATTATTATCGCCAATCGGAAATGACTGAAACCTGCTGATCTGGGTATTAATTACAGAGAACATGTGCAGGGTGCAATTATGAGTCCTATTCTCAATCAAGGTAATAGAATCTCCCTGATATGGGCTATCAGCTTTACGATATAAAGAAGGATTTAATTATTATCGCCAATCAGAAATGACTAAAACTTGCTGGTCTGGGTATTAATTACAGAGAACATGTGCAGGGTGCAATTATGAGTCCTATTCTCAATCAAGGTAATAGAATCTCCCTGATATGGGCTATCAGCTTTAAGATATAAAGAAGGATTTAATTATTATCGCCAATCGGAAATGACTAAAACTTGCTGGTCTGGGTTTAATTACAGAGAACATGTGCAGGGTTCAATTATGAGTCCTATTCTCAATCAAAGTAATGGAATCTCCCTGATATGGGCTATCAGCTTTACGATATAAAGAAGGATTTAATTATTATCGCCAATCGGAAATGACTAAAACTTGCTGGTCTGGGTTTAATTACAGAGAACATGTGCAGGGTGCAAATATGAGTCCTATTCTCAATCAAGGTAATAGAATCTCCCTGATATGGGCTATCAGCTTTACGATATAAAGAAGGATTTAATTATTATCGCCAATCGGAAATGACTGAAACCTGCTGATCTGGGTATTAATTACAGAGAACATGTGCAGGGTGTATATATGAATCCTATTCTAAATCAAGGTAATGGAATGTCCCTGATCCATATCAACTACCCTGTTTACGATATAAAGCCTATTCCCTGTTAGGACACAAAAGTATCTGTAATAGCGAGAGGACTTCTAAGAACGGTCATCATGATCCTCTAATACTGAAATTATGAGTGAAGTAATGGCTAGCGTGGACAGGTCGCGTCCTTCAGTGGGTCTATTCTGCAACAGAGACATAGGACGTGTCTTTCCGTTACATCAAGGAGTACGAAGAATAACGAACTATAGTTGAGATGAAAAGAGGGCAAAAAAAGGATAAAATTAACTTCTAGCACAAAAGTATGAGCGAAATAATTGCTCACTTGAGCGGGGTATTTATCTAAATTCTGAATAGATTTATTTTTCCAAAACCAAGAAGAAGGTGCCCGTTACAATATATTCGTGCGAGATGTAGTGTGTTCAAGGTAATCATGTGTGCCTTCTGTTCGTATTTATGCTTTTTTATTTCACTTTTGCATTGTAAAAACACCAACATATTTCCAGTAGTTGCAGTTAGTCCCTCTAATAGATGGGTAAACAATAGAAACGGGTTTGCAAGTTTATCAATGCAAAGCTATCGAAATTTAGCTGAAAATGGTGGGCCAATACTTTACATACTTGCGGAATTATTCAAATATGTACGCTAAAACCTTTATTTCGGTGTTGTCAACATTCGAAATATATAACATGATAACGTAACTAAATGTCTTGTCTTGAGTAAAGTTGGGACATCGAAAAGAGATATATCAGACTTTAGGAATAATCCATTCAAGATTTGGAAGAATATTACACCGCAAAACTCGTCCCTACATCTATTGGCTAGGAAATGTCTGTCAGTTGTTGAGGTATCCGTTCAACGAAAGAGAGGCTTTTCTCGAAAGCTGGAGGTTTCAACGCAGAAAGAAGCAGACTAAAACTCAATCATGCAAATATGCTGATATTCTTTGGCTCTCCTGGAAAAGAATTTTGGGGAAAATTAATGTTAATTTTCTAAATAAAACAATGAATGTATATTTTTGTAAATGTAAATTTTAATTTTTAATTCCTCAAAAATGTATTTTTTACACAATTTAGAAAATCAATTTTCTTCATTTCGTTACTGATTTAAATTTCCTTACTAACATTGCATTTCCCTTTATAATAAATGGGAATTTCCTTTATTACTTTGTACCGATATATCGATTGGTTTCAACGATAATATCTAGATATCGATATTCACTGGTAGTTCAATTGTTACTATCGTATATTGATATTTTCTTTTCAATGTCCCAACGCTAGTCTTTATCATGTTTTCAATCTTTTATCTTTAAATACAGGCTAGTTACAATAAGTGTTCTTAAAATCACGTTTTATAATGGCGACTTCGATCAAGTTTTACAAAGTAGACATCTACATTACTCAGGTACTATTTTTGCCGTAAAGAAGTCTCAGACGGAGATATAGGTAGTTTCAGTGATTGCACAACGAAATCATCCTGCATAAATGAAATTTGGAAGTGACTTTGGTGAATAACATTTATTGACATGTATAAAATTTCGGTTGCGTTTCTACAGCAGATTTTCAGAACTAAATTTTCAAATACACTCTTACCATATGCTTTAAATCCCCACAAACATGATATAAATAAAACATTGATTCAGATGCACAATACAAACGTATTTAATGATGTTCATCTAAGAAAGACATGAGAAAATGCGAGTAATATAAATTTCTGACGAGACTTGGATTAACTTTGTTTAGTGTTCATCAGTAGCTGAACCATTTGTTCACACAGATTATCCCCGAACTTTACTCAAGCCAGGCCAACAGTTCAAACAATGACGTCATACGCGTATGTTAGGACCATGTGTTTCGAATCTGTGGCAGAAGTATTGTAACTTGACATCGGCCTAAATAAACAGTTGGCATCAGCATGTTCGGGCACAGAACACTGTACCAAGATTTAATCTGGGCACGTGTTGGGATAAAGCACAATGGTTCTACAAGTAAGGGCACGGAAATCTCGCTTTGCATATAGATATGTAGATGTAATGCAATCAAAAGCAATTACAACCTACGAGAATGATAAAACATTGTCTCTCTCCACCCTCTCTCTCAGCGATAGATAGATATAAAACTATCTATATCTCATATATATATATATATATATATATATATATATATATATATATATATATATATATATATATATATATATATATAGAGAGAGAGAGAGAGAGAGAGAGAGAGAGAGAGACATTCTCACACACGCACGTGTGTGTGTGTGTCTTTTTAAAAAGAACATAAACATTTTTTGCATAGTTACAAAATACATAATAACTATTAACAAAAGCATCAGAGTTGAAACCTCACTTTTTTATAGCGTGATTCGTATTTTGTTATTGGGCATTAGGTAAATAATTCTATAATGTTCGAAGTTTCTGGTAGGCTGTACATAAATCTGTTAAGTATTGAAAGTTTCTACCGTTTGTAACAAATTCAAAATCACTCTATTGAAATGTCGGAAAATCAAATGCTTATAAAATAAATAAAACAATTAAATAAAGCATCAGAACTAGTGGGAGGGGCTAAACTCGCCAAAAAGCTCTTGACTAGAAAATGTATAGTATAAAGACGAATTACTTTGAGTTCTTTACGCAAACATAAATCTTTCTCCTTTTACTTTGAGTTGTTTTCAACAAGCATAATAAATCTTCTCTTTTACTTTGAGTTCTTTTCAACAAGCATAAATCTTTCTCCCTTTACTTTGAGTTTTTTTTCAAAAAGCATAAATATTTCTCCTTTTCTTCTTTCCACCTTCACAATCATACCCTAGCTGACTCTCTAGCTAAGTAATCCAGTAGAGCCAAAGGCTCACCCTACTCCTACCTTAGGGAATCAGGGACCTCAGAGACTCTACTGGACCTCCACATACCTTTCCTCCAACGCTCTTATCCCTCCCGCCACAGGTTAGTCTCTTTTGTAAATTATTGTAAAAAAATCCCATTTGATTTAAGTTGACGTCTACATGTAGAATCCAATACCTGTTACGTTTCAAGTTAAGTGTCAAGTTATGTTTGTTACGAATAAGTTAGCTTTAAGCCACCTTTAGCTATAACATCTCTATGTAAGTTGTATGCACTACGGTGTATTTAGGTCGGATCTTTGTAATAAATTCACTGCAACTTTTATTTGATTTATGTCTGTATTTTTAATATTAAATGTTTAAATTAAGGTTTACGTCAATTTCTACACATTATTACACATCTTTCTTGTTCACATTATTACATTTATTACGCCACATACATATCACATACAGGTAAAATAATGATGGGAATTTAGCCTATAGTAGGCTATAAATAGCCCATAATAGCCCAGTCCCCTTCATGATGAAGTTACGTTGTCCTCCAGAATAAAACTACATTCATCTTACCATCCACCAAAACTAACATCCTCCCATTGCCATACACGCATCCTCAGATCCAGCCCTACACCAGCAGACCTTTTTCTATATTCCTAAGCAACCAGTGTCATGTCAGACACCAAATCCATGAGGTCACCAAATACTCCCCCTACCTCACTTAATGACAGATTGGGGACGACCAGTATACAGAAAGCTCATGAAGATGAAGACTCTCCGAAACGCGTTGATAAGAAACAATATGACAATGTCAGGAACAGCAGAAACTTATGATTATTGTAAGTTAGGAATTCTCCAAACGAAGAAACAAATAATTTCACGCTACTATATAGAACCGATGCTACGGGGTACATACCCTTGATTCGTATACAGTCATATATTCATAAAACGCGTCCATTTCTTTTTCACGGATTTGGCGTTGTAACTACAGAAGCTATGGCAAGTGAATGTATACTTGTTGATTCTGTGGACAGACTCTATGCATAACAAGCAATAATTTCATGTAGGCCTATAAAAGATTTATTTGACAGTTTGCTAAAGAAGGATTATCCTAACGTCATGTTGAGCAAAGGCTACCACTTGTGTCACGTTCTTTCTTACTAATTTATTTACAAACCTGTCAGTTGTGTACGTGCCTTGTTCCCAAGTTACGTGACCAGTGCTGGACCAGTGTAGTTATAGAATTATTAGACGCAAATTAAGAATTTTTAAGTGAAGTTCAGAACCCAACAGACCGGAGTGGATGTGAGCATCTAAGTAGCTGGACGTCAGGAACGAGTTTTTACAGAAAAAAATACGAATATGTATTGAGACGCATTTTAACATATAATCTGACATCCTGCTAGATTTCTCGCAACCAGCCACTGATGGACTTACACGTGTACAGTAGCTACAGCAGCTACTGAAAAAACAAATAATATAAAATTTTTGTTTTAAAGTATAATTTAGTATAAATAAAGTACAATTCTTACTTAAATCAACGACGAGAAACTTTATTTTAGTTTCTTTTTATTTTATCATTACAACAAATATAAATATGTATATACATAAGTCAGAATAACATTATTAAGTGGCAAAATAAAAAAAAAACTAATTCCTTTGCAATTTTCCATTTTTCTTTCTATGTATGGTGTTGGACTATTATTTTTCTTGGTTGCTATTTATACGCATCCTTGTATTTTCGTCGCTTGGATTATGTTGTAGTTTCTTTTCGCTGTGTGTTTGTAAAGCAATGCTCGATAACGTCAACCCTGTTTGTTTGTTTGTTTGTTTTATTATTTTAATTCATTTTTAATCCTAGAGCATTATTTATGATATTGTGTAGTAAACATGGCAACAATTTAAGGCTACACAAGGGTGGTTTTTCATATAGATCTTTGAGAAGTTAATTTCTACCTACGGAAAGTATCCGCAGGGGGGTGCGGACTAGCCGCACCTACGAGCGATTTGGCGTCCCTCGCGGTACCCTAGCCTAACACTACACCACTCACAAAAACATACACACACACATACACACACCAACAAAATCTATACACATTTCAACACTTACATCTTCGCTTAGGGAATTTTGACTGGTCAGAACCGTTGCGCGTTGGGAGTGCTGAAAAGTCCAGAGCGTGACAAACTCTGGTCTGGGACGCTGATGTGAGCTTGCTCTGCCGAAGACGTAAGCGCGGTTTCTGGTCTACCAGCCGCTTCGGTCCTTGGTCAGGGAGTGTCCGCGGTGCATGGGTGTCGGAGCCTGTGCACAGTATTACGAGTTCTCGACTGATGCCCATCCAGTCGAGCTAAGGAGAAAAGCTATAGGCCTCAGAGTTCTGAGGATTGGAAATGATCTTAATGTGATCCAAGGGTGTACCCGTTCCTATAGTCTCGCCCGTAACGCTTGACACGATGGCTGGCTTAAAAAATTTATGGATTCAAAAACCCCGTCAAATATGACTAGTTTGAAAAGAACGCGCCAGGATTCTCCTGACGAATATATTAACAAGGATTTGAGTAAAAAGTTGATGGTGGCAACGTCGCAGACATTGCCATCAGCAAAATATTTAGTTGTTTCTAGTGCCGATGCAGGGAAAGATCTTTCAAAAGTTTCTCCTTTCCTAATTAACAAGGCTATTACTGCGTGTGCTGGAGGCCCAGTAGCCTCTATTAAGAAACTTCGAAACGGAACACTTTTAGTTGCGACTTCCACCGACAGACAAACCCGCTCTCTATCAAAAATGACCTCCTTCTTTGACCAGGTCATGGTATCTGTGGCTCCCCACAGATCCTTGAATTACTCAAAGGGGGTCATCACATGTAGGGATTTAATGCACCTTCCAATCGATGAAATAAAGTCCGAACTGTCTTCTCAGTTAGTTACGGACGTTGTTCCTATAATGAAAATGGACAAAGGAGAAAAGGTAGCAACAGCGTCTTTTATCGTGACATTTGGAAAGCCGGAAATACCTGAATACTTGCATGCAGGTTACCAAAGGCTCTCAGTGAGACCATACGTGGCTAACCCTAGGCGCTGCTTCAAGTGCCAGCGATTTGGGCATATCAGCTCTACGTGTTCGAAGCAGAACGTATGCGGTATATGTAGCGTTGAAGGCCATGATGATAAGGGTTGTGTTAATTCTCCGAAATGCGCCAACTGTGGTGGTGACCACCCAGCGCGATCCTGCAACTGCCCTACCTTTAAGGAAAAGAAAGCTATCCTAGGCATCATGGCGAAAGACAAGCTGTCGTTTCCAGAGGCCAAAAAACTCTATAGATCCACTCAGCCAAAGGCAGACAGTAAGACTTATGCCGCTACCCTGACCGCTTCGAAATCGTCTTGTACCAACTGTGCTGAGCTGTCCAAAAAGATTGAAGCTCTAACTGAACAAGTGTCTCGCCTTTTGTGCTTAGTCACAAATGGATCGTCTCTAAATTTGGTACAACCTGCAGCAACTGATAGTGTTTTACCTCGTGTACCTATCCCTTCCACTGGGGGGATTGGAGCACGAAATAAATCACTAAGTGAGCCTTGTGTTTCGGTGCAGAAGAAATTATCAACGGGTAGTAAACCATCTGTGCAGAAGACGTTGGAAAAATCCAAACCACGTAGACCGGAGTTACGACAGACCACATCGTCACAGTCGTTACAGGGTATTAAGAAAAATGCAAACAAAGGAGGGAATGTGAAAACTACCCCTCCTAAACCCAAAACTTCCTCAGATTCCATCCCTGAACGGGTGGATATGGAATCTGAGAAATGTAAGCCTGAGACGTCCCAAAACGTCCCAGGCAAGAAAGGAGAGAGCAACAATGGGTGTCAAATAAACCCTTTGCTAAGCTAATAAATGTCTTTGCTTAGGAAGTCAGTGATACAATGGAACGTCAACGGTGTTAGGAGTCACATAGAAGAACTTAAAGTACTCGTGCGAGATGTGTACCCAATGTTTGTATGTCTACAGGAGACACATCTCCACGAATCGCATAACTTCCATTTAAGGGAGTATTCAGTTTTTAGATCGGACTTCGTTACAGAAGATCGAGCTAGAGGTGGCGTAGCCATCCTAGCCCGTGACTGTATCGATGCTGTTTCTCTAAACTTAATAACTCCTTTACAAGCAGTAGCCGTTCAAACAGCTGTCCCGTATAAAATCACTGTGTGTTGTGTCTACTTGCCACCACAAGAAAACCTGCATCACAGTGATTTAGTAAATTTGATAAGACAGTTACCAACTCCGTTCTTATTGGTAGGGGATTTTAATGCCCACCATTCGTCTTGGGGATCTCCGACTAGGAACTCTCGAGGTGATATTGTTGAAAGTGTAAGAACGGAACTAGACTTATGTCTGCTAAATGACGGTTCTCCTACTCATTTAGCAGCATCTACTGGTGGATGGACAGCTATTGATCTATCGATTTGCAGCCCTCAATTAGCTACTAGATGCACATGGTCGGTACTCAATGATTTGTATGGAAGCGACCATGTGCCTATTAAGATCAGTTTATGTGACTCCCAAACCTGTTATGTTCGAAATTCCAGTTGGATTTTGCGAAAAGCCAACTGGGACTCCTACTCGAATTACCTTGTATCACTTGACATGGATTATCTGACACCCAGTGATGAAAATATAGAAAATTTTACAAAAGCAATTTTAAATGCCGCTGAAAAGACCATTCCGAAAACCTCTGCGCATCCACGCCGACCGCCTGTGCCGTGGTGGAACGATGAATGCACAGAAATCCTCCGTTTACGACGAAGAGCTCTTAGGAGATTTAAACGACACCCAACGAATGGAAACCTTCAGGAATATAAAATACTCCGTGCGAAAGCACGGAGGATATTTAGGCTGAGTAGAAAGAACTCTTGGGAACAGTACATTAGCACAATTAGACGAACAACTCCGTCCTTTACAGTGTGGAGGAAACTAAGATCAGTTTGTGGTACTTCCATTCCGTTGCCAGCCATTGCGCTGAAGCAACCAGATGGGAGATTAATCACAAACAGTGATGACATTGCTAATGTACTTGGAACATCTTTTTCTAACTTTTCTGCTACTACAGCCTATAATAGATTATTCCAGATTTATAAACTGAAGGAAGAAGCAATACCGTTTACTGTTGGGTCGTCTGAGGACTCTCCTTTAAACACTACTTTCTCTATAGGGGAATTGGAGTCAGCTCTTGCGTCAACGAAGGATTCTGCACCAGGTCCTGATTCCATTGTGTACTCCATGCTAAAACATCTACCATTATCGGCGAAACTTGTCCTCCTTCGAGTATACAATCGTTTATTCGAGGAGCGCTCTTTCCCCGATGCATGGTTAGAATCGACTGTAATTCCTCTTTTGAAGCCAGGTAAGGACAAAACCAACCCCAGTAGTTACAGGCCTATATCACTTACAAGCGTCTTGTGCAAACTACTGGAGAAGATGGTCAACCGCCGTCTTGTCTGGTACCTAGAAACCAACAACCTTCTTAGCAACGAACAATGTGGTTTCAGACTAGGACGCTCATCAGTTGACCAATTGGTTTTGTTAGAATCCGCTATTCAAGATACCTTTCTCTTGCGTCAAACGCTCGTTGCGGTTTTCTTCGACCTTGAGAAGGCATACGATATGGCATGGAAAAGAGGAATTCTGAACACTTTAAAATCATGGGGTATACAAGGGAATATCCTAGCATTCATAGCTAACTTTCTTTCAAACAGATCTTTCCGCGTTCGACTTGGAGGCACGTATTCAAACAGCTATACACAGGAGAATGGTGTACCGCAGGGCAGCGTGCTGAGCGTCACGCTGTTTGCCGTTGCAATAAATAGTATCACCAGTAATATACGATCTCCGGTACACTGTTCCCTTTTTGTGGATGACTTTTGTATATATGTGCCTGCTCGTAGTATGGCAACTGCGGAAAGATCTTTGCAGTTAGCAATATACAGATTGGAGGAATGGTCAAAATCTACAGGTTTCAAATTCTCTGCTTCGAAGACCCAATGTGTAGCATTTAGTCGTCGTAGGCAACACCAGGAGCCGATCCTTTTTCTTGACGGGGTTCAGCTTCAAACCACGGATAGTGTTCGATTTCTAGGTCTTTTATTTGATAAAAGACTCTCATGGATCCCACATGTTCGTGATTTGAAGGTGAGATGCAATAAGAAATTGGATATGTTAAGAGTCCTTAGTGGTACGAATTGGGGAGCAGACAGAACTAGTATGTTTCGATTTTATCGCGCGGTCGTTAGATCGCGCATTGATTATGGCTGTCAAGCCTATTCATCCGCACGACTTACAGTTTTGAAAACTCTCGATGCTGTCCACCACTCTGGACTTAGACTGGCTACTGGTGCATTTAGAACTAGCCCAATCCCTAGTCTTCTTGTCGAGGCTGGGGAACCCGCTCTTTCAAGACGACGTCAGATGCTACAAATATCTTACGTTTCTGTTCTTCGAAGCAAACCCAACCACCCGGCATTTGAAAGAGTTTTTTATAATACGCTAAATCAAGTGTACAATACACGTCAACGTTCGACCGCTCCCTTTGGCATACGAACGTTAAGAATATTGGATGACCTTGAGTTGCAACTTCCAACTATGTTTGAACGACAAATGTGCTATCTACCTCCATGGATAATAAAAACGCCGCACTTCGATTTCTCATTGTCCAGTTATATAAAACACGATACTCCTGTTGTGGTCTACCACCAGGAATTTTTATCCATTTATAAATCTCACCAACACAGTGAAATTATTTTCTCTGATGGATCTAAACTGGACAATGGCGTTGGGTGTGCGTTTTATGCATCTGGCTGTACCTACACGTACGGATTGCCCTCAGCTTGCAGTGTTTTCACGGCAGAACTATTTGCTATTTTTAAAGCTTTGACCGTCATTCAATCTCGATCCTCGCATTATCTTTTGTGTTCGGATTCCAAAAGTGCTCTTCAGGCTCTTCAGGATGTTTTCTCTAGCAACCCTTTGGTTGGGGACATTTTGTGTGCTGTACACAGGCTTCAATTGAGGGGTGTGGGGGTAACTTTCTGTTGGGTTCCTGGACATTGCGGAATACTTGGAAACACAAAAGCGGATGAAGCGGCGAAGAAAGCTACAAGTTTGGTGCCTATTACTCAACTGGTTATGGCATCTGATTATGTGTGTTTCGCGAAACATTTATTGCTCGCTGCTTGGAATGACGAGTGGCATACCGTGATTGAGAATAAGCTGAGGGAAATTAAAGATACCGTCCGTCCATGGAGGTCTTCAATTCGTTCAAAACGTAGGGAGGAAGTGGTGGTTGCACGCCTTCGCGTCGGCCACTCTTTTGCAACTCATGGATATTTGATGAGTCGTGAAGATCCACCAATATGCCAATATTGCGGTGATATCTTCACAATAAAACATATTTTAGTAGACTGTGTTAATGTAAGCAATGTTCGTGCCCTTTTTAATTTAAAAGGGAGTTTAAAGGTGGTGCTAAGGGACTATGCCTCGGCCATTGACCGAGTCATCGCTTTCTTGCACCACTTGAAAATATTTTTTAAAATTTAATACATAAATATATATATTTTTTAATTTTATTTATACATATAATTCTCTGTGTTTCTTTGATGTATTTTAATTAAATTTATTTTCTGTTCTTGTTATTGTTATTGAGATTTATTTATTGGTAAATTGTTACCTATTATTGTTTTACATATTATTTATTTACTGTTATATTGTTCTTTGTTGTTATTTTGTTATTTAGTTTTTAAGAATTTTTTCATTGTTATATTGTTGTTTTTTGTTTTTTATTGTTGGTGTTTTATTTTGTTTTGTAATTTTTGTTGTATTTATTTATTTGCTTATTTATTTATTAATTTATTTGATTTTATTTAAAACATTGCGTTCTTTGTTAGATTTTGTTTGGCGATGATAACCACAATTGGTTTTTCGCCAGGAAAAAAAAAAAAAAAAAAAAAAAAAAAAAAAAAAAAAAAACCTACGGAAAGTTGGCTCAGTGCCAAAAAGCGCTATAGTTCGTACATGAAGATACTCAGTTCAAATCCGACCTCGACCCCCAAATTTTTATAACTTAATTATCAAATAAATATTTGAAAAACTGTATTGACATCAATTATCATCCACTATAGGTTAAAAAAATATGTATTGGAAATTGCTTGCATGAATAAAAACGTGTTTTATTAACGATTGAAAATTTGTACAAGATATATATATATATATATACATACATATATATACACGAGTATATATATAAGAGAGTGTGAACTAATAGAAGGAATTGGAAAAAAAGGTTTTTAGTTGTGTTTACAAGCATTTTAGTATTTAACGCAGTTTAGTTCACAGTTGAGATATCTTTGGATGACATGATTTGTTTTTTTATGAAGAACTGTATATTCCTAATGTCTAAAGAAATATCTTGAATCATTTCAGAGAAAGCAACAAAAAAAAAATTATAAGGGAATGGAAATAACTATCAGCCACTCTAATTAGAGGGCTGGCGAGTGAAGATTTAGCAGAATACTGAGGATGCCTCTGACATGTTTTTCACATTTTTGAAATCTGTGCCAAAACCTGTTGACATTTCTACCAAAACTATCAATAAAGATACTGTTACTTTTGGAATATGTAGACCTGAGTGCACGTATTTTATTTTGAATCTCGTTCACACCAAATTCTTCTACTGGATTTCCATTTCCTTATGAGCTGCATTTTGAGTTCGTAGCAAATTTTAAAGTGGTTTCTTCACCCCCTCGCGACATCTTACAAGAAATTAAATCTACGTGAAACCGTTGAAACGTAACCAAAACTTATAAGCCAAACTAATCCGATACGTTTACATTGGCTTTGCGGTTGTGTTTAGTTCTGATAATTTGTTAAGTTTCTATTCACTTGAAAAACTAACTAAAACATACGCTTACTCAAGTATAAAGTCAAACTATTTACAAGGTGCTAGTAACTAGCTTTAATAACTACACACTTGTAAATCACCCCTTAACTACAATGATATTTTGTTAAGGAATGGTTAAAATTAGAAAGGTATTTTCCAGTTAAAGTGAGACTCATCGACGAATTTACTAAATCAGAAACCAACAATTTCCACAGCACAAAGGATTAACTATACAAATAAATGCGTCTCGTCATTATTCTTCTTTTCAGGATATTTCATTAACAAAATTTGATTTAAATGACAATTTAGAGTTTATTTCTTTTCGCTAACTTTTTACCTATAGATTATTGATGTTTTGAATTACACTTAAACTCTCCACGTCTTTTAATATAACGAAACAACACTTGAGCTCAACTCATTTCTTATTTCTAAAAAATACTGTTACATGCAAAATTATACTGTCAAGCGGTTTCTGCAGTGTCACGTGAATGCGATAATTTCTGTTAAAGGTGCAAAATGTTCACTTTTAACAAAAACGACCTGCAAAAGAATACAATACGAAATTGCTCCTTTGTTCCCCCACCTGGCTGCAAACTGCAGACGGATGTGTTCAAATAAAGCCGCAACTAATTGCATGCTTTGTCGACGCCATATTTACCTGTCATATTCAAAAACACCAACACAATGACAACAACACGTAAGTCGTTAAAGAAGAACGGAACAATGAACAGGTTTTATCAGTTTTATTGCGTAGTAACATATATTTGTGACGCATACTTTGGAATAACCCTTGGGTCGGGAAGGTTTAAGAATAGGTTCATACATATTTGTAAAGGATAAAAGTACCTAACTTCAAAGCAAATAAACCTTATTCACGTTTGTGTCTGTGTTTCTTAGAGTTCAAAAATAACACAACAGTATCTGACAATATTTTGATGAAATCTAATTAGTAACTATAGCATATCGATAGTTATGTAAAAATAGTTAAATTTATTCTTAACAGGGACTACAATGAAAATATTGGAAAGAACCAAAATACCACAAAAATAACAAATAAAACAAATTACTTAAGGTTAAACCCTTAAGATGTCATCACTCTACTTTGTAAATTCTTGTTTGTTATATTGTAATTTTGTAATTCTGATGATGACGATATGGTCATCGAAATGTACATAAGGGTTTAATCTTAAGTAATTTGTTTTATTTGTTATTTTTTATTATTTTTGTGGTATTGGTGTTCTTTCCAATATTTTCATTGTAATATATAATATAGTACCACTGTGCTCTTGATATTGTGTCTAAAATGGGAATCAATTTCTCCCAGCAGAACGTTTAAATTTAAAGTAATTTTTTTTAAAAAAGTAGAAAAAAGACTCCGGAAAACCTATTTTACGGAAGACGCTGTCAGAGATCGATATAGTCTCGCAGGGCAGACAGTCAGAAAGTGTGTCATGAAAAGGCGGGGTGAGTGGGCGGGGGTTGTTAGCGTTTGCGTCACCAACAGGTGGTTGTCTTGGAGACGGACTGGGGCAACACGTCTCTATTAGGAAAGGCCCACGCGAAATATGAAAAATAAGGTCAAGGTTTTAATAGCAATCTGCAGGATTTCAGGAACACTAATTTGAATGAAACGTTATATTAAATAACGATATTTGCTTCCAATCAAATGTAAATATGTTTATACTGTACTCGATATCAGGACAAGTACAATACTTGTACACAACTAATTTCAGTAAATAAATGAAAAATTATGTATTTATTTTAATTATTAGTACAGGTCTTATATCTGATAAATATACTGAACAGTTTCATATTGGAAACTTGGCGTTATTGTTGATGCTTTGACAGATACAGTTATGCAAGCCTTACAAACGTACTGAACTACAACTGAGGTATTTAATCGATCCCTCCCAGCTGTAACGGTATATTCATTGTATTTCCGAATCTGATTATTAGCATCGTTAATTTTATATTCCTTGAAACAATGTTGTAGCTTAGAGTAAAACTAAATAAAATTTTGTAGAAAGTAAATACAAGTGTATTCTTCAGTTACGTTTGTGTTATTCAACAACATTCGTAAAACTACAAACTTATTTTCTATTTATAGCACATAACAAACATTATCATAAGTTCTGAAACATCACATTCGATGCTCCTAGGAAGTTCGAATTTTATTCGCCAACGCTTAAATTAGATTTAAAATGCTAAAAACTTTGTAGATTTTTCAAGATTAGGCCTAGGTTTCGGCAGTGGGATAGAATTAAATATCCAAAGATATTAGACAAAAAATAATTTATACTTAAATTTTGTAAGATGGAGACACATTTTGCAATGTTAACAGAAGCAAATTTTGTAATGTTGATAGAGGAAAATTTTGTATTGTTAATAGAGGCAAAATTTGTAATATTGTAACAGGTAAAATTTGCAATGTTAATAGAAGCAAATTTTGTAATGTTGATAGAGGAAAATTTTGTGTTGTTAATAGAGACAATGGTGCTGTCCAATAGAGACTTCGGGTATCCCAGAAATATTTGGGATGGTTGTTATTTAGGACTACCGTGCACATTTTTACGCGTAAAATTTTCTAGTAGGGATAGACAACAAAATAAGTTTTACCTTATTCATGTTTCGATTCTTAAATTAGTATATCAATCGTAAATATTTAACATATTGTAGGAATATTCCAGTACTTTTCGTATAGTATATTAATGATTTAGGTGTACATGTGAGAGTGCACTTGCACGTTTTACAATTGTATGCTTACAACGACGTAAGCGAATATTAAAACTGAAATAACTAATAGCTTATTGAAAGAGAAAACAACTATTAATTTTATTTTCGTTGTTGGAAAATCTTTTCTTATGCAAATAAATAGCCATTTAACATAATACACATGTTGTACCTTGTTATTTTGATGACTTCCGGTTTATAATGATTTCCGACAATCTCTACTTAAAATGCAAATTGTCGCATGCTAATAGGTTATCCGTCACTTTTAGGCAGAAGATTATTTATTTAGTTTCGACTCTGCGACCCCTGGTAGGACTACAGGTTATCGCCCCTGCAAGAGGGGAGGCACTAGAATGGGAGAATCATGATCACCATAGTCCTACCATTATTCCACCTATCTTCTTGTATTCTTACAAGGAGATGAGAAACTACCGCTCTATTAAATAGGTAAGGGCGTTGAATATTCTGGGTGTGAGCTATGACTCTGTTCCACATGTCTATCTTTTGTAACCCTTTTATATTCCTATCTTAATTTGTGTTTTATTTACAATCTTTTCCATAGCCTTATTTAAACTCAGAGAGAGAGAGAAAAGAGAGAGAGAGAGACAGACAGACAGACAGAGAGACACAGATGGACAGAGAGAAGTTACACATACACACAAACACAGCCACACACATTCACACACACACACACACACACACACACACACACACACACACACACACACACACACACACACACACACACACACACACTCGCACACACACACACACACACACACACACACACACACACACACACACACACACACACACACACACACACACACACACACACACACACACACACACACACACACACACACACACACACACACACACACACACACACACACACACACACACACAAACACACACACAAACAAATTTAGTTTCAAAAATGCTTATTTTCTCTCTTCGAACACCAATCTGATTTAACATCAGAATTGTTACCAGAAATCTTTTTTCGGGTCAGGGGTTATTGTTCCTGAGTACTGGAAAAAAAATACACCCAAGACAATATTTTGAAAATTGATGTTTAAAAAAAAAATTGCCATGAAATTAAAAACATAAAATTCTAATGCTTAAAATTAGATATAAGTTGGCAAATGTAATGGATTAAATTTGTGTTGAAATTAAATGTAAACAGTAGCGTGGTCATTGAAGATTAAATTTAAATTCATGTATAATGTGGTATATATTTAGGAAACCTGGTTAAAGTAAACTTTAATTTTCTATTTTATAAAGGACAAAGAAATATAAAAGTCAACTACAAGACTTAGTTTGTTCATTAAGAACTTCATCTTGTATTACAGCGGCTCTCTGGCGGATATAAACCATAGTTAGTCCTTTAAATGCTTGTTAGTTACACCTTCGTAGCCTTTATTACTCAAGTATGCGGTCATTCCAAACGAAGCTAAGCACATTGATTGCTTTAATGGGCAATGCATATGCAAATTTATTACCAACTACTGTAGTTTTATCTGTACGACAGATTATAATATTTGAATTTAATTATAAAAATTTGAAATTATTTAGAAATTTTCTTAAAAAATAGTCAGTTAAAACTAATTTTGTTATATGAAAAAAGGTTAAAAAGAAATTTATTGATCTCTCTGAGGCGGGGGGAACCAACAAACCCTTTTGCTAATCCCCCTAATTGAACGAATAATGAAATAACTTTTACAAAGAACCATTCTAATAGGTGAAAAATTAATAAAGTCAAGCTTCAGATAAAATTATTGATTATAAATATAGGCCTAATGGTAGTAAAACACGTAGTACGTTTGAATAACCCATTTAAAATACATTTTTCTGATATGCGGATTGAGCCAAATTAAATTGCAGTGTCTCATTGTTACTCTTATAATTGAAGGATAAAAGTAACATTACAGTATTTGGGGTGCAATATAGTTGAACCACGAGAGAATAGCTAAAGGGATTATGAGCGGGGCAAGTGGTACAGTTTCGGAGAGACTAGACTGTACATTGACCTCGGTGACATCCGTGCAAAGTAATTAAGACTTGTAGAGAGGCACTAGGAGACCCATTATTACGTCAAACTCGTATTATTGCATCGTAAGAGCGTCGTTCATTGAATGCATCGTCTTTTAAAGCCATTACGTAATATTCTCTTTTCAATTACTGTAAGCGTTATGGGAATTAGCAAACAGCGGCAGTTAGAAGGTTGGAATATTAATCATTCTAAAACAAAAATTGTTAAGCGCCGAGTAAGCACAAATGTAATTATTGTAAGAAATATGCTTAAAATAATACAATCATTGTGCCTGCATGTGAGTGTGTATTACAAAATTATTACTAATATATAACAGACTAGGAAATAACTTAACTTTTTTTAGGCTTTTAATCTTAGTTGAATATATTATTCTATACTTTTACTACAGTTTAAAATTAATTGTTCTAAATATGATTGGGTCGAATGAGGCAGAGCTGTACGAACGTGGCTCCCTATTTAGGCCTACGTGAACACAGGCAAATGAGTGAGTGAACTTGAAAGGCATTTATTTCCCGGCTACCCCCTTTTCGGCCTCTGTTTCACTCCCGATTTGAAGGTGCCTTGCGATCCATAGCGGTGTAGATTAGTGCCCTCAGATTCTTTAACGGATCCTCAAGAGGACCGAGCTCCACCCTTGAGTATTTTTGTTATCCTATAATCGAGTTTAGGCTTCTTCGGTGGTGGATCTTTATTTCCCTGCCTGAATGTGGGTATAGCATGACAGATGACACTCCCGGTACCTACCGAGAGCTCAGTACCTACTCTAAAAGGCGTGCCTTTATCTCTCTATAGAAGTGAACTGGAGGGATGCTTGGTCGAAGAAAGCCACCATGATTCCTGGAATACAAATATACGGGACTCATCTTCGACAGGCAATATAAATTAAATCGTTGGGGGAGATGGGTTGGTAGCACAGAGATATTTAGGTGGAGCGTAACTATCTATCTGGTATTTCTTTTGTTTATAAGATTGCTCTGACGTAGATATCTGGAGACAAATTCAATGCAGAGGGGCGATGAGTTGGGGACTGGGTCCCCTTCAGATAAGATGGATCCATTTCGCCACCACTGTCCCGAGGTTAGTCTTGATAACGAGGCAATAATAGCTACCGACTCAGTTGCGTGAGTTACTGAAAGAAAATAGCAGCAGAGATGAACTGCTATCTGGAGGTGTACTGAGAGAGATCTGAATAGAACTTCAAGATAAAACACGGTCTCTCGCAATAGAAAAAGATAGATGTGGGTGGAAATTAGAACCAATTCGGCGAATTTTGGTTCGTCAGGTATAAGACTGAAATTCTTCCTTGTGGTGTAACAAGACCAAGGCTCTGTAGGGATACTCAGGAGTTAGGAGAGTCAAAGAATTACTCTCCCTAAGTAGGCTACAACGATAGTGGAGCTCATCACAGAGCGCTGGAATCTGAGTGGGTTTAGCACCAGAGGATAACAGGAATTCAGCAGGTAGGTACGAGTATTTGCCGGCTGTAAGAGGATACACTAAGCAAATGCTGTGATGGGAATGGGAAAAGAGTATAAAAGCTACAAGTAAGCCCTCTACACCTATAAAGTCCCTTCGAGGTCCTATGATAATAATAGTAATAATAATAATTACTTCGAAGAGGATCTGACAAAACTGAAAAACATATAGCCCTACTGCGAGTATATTAGAAAAGTACTAAGAGAAATGATATGAGCTGACTTTTCAAGATACAAAATCTTCATCTATAAACCCTGAGCTTGAAAATACTAGATGATAAAACTTTACAAAAACTAATAACAGACTGAAATAAATAAATACCGTTAGCGATAAACAACGTATTCAGAAAACAAAATATAAGAAAAAATACGATTGCTAAACGACTGAAGAATTTACACTGAAATCTAGAACTAAAAGAACATTATCAAACTCAGAGTATGAAGAAAATACGCAAGCCGAACTACGCTGGACAAGACATCAGTAAATAGACTGGTGAAACGTCGTGTCGTGTCCAATGGCCACCGGAAGTGGTTTGCGTGAAGAGGCAGGGGATGATGGGAACACCTGCTGAAGGAAAGCAGTAAATGGCAGGTGTGTCTGGAATGTCTAGAAGATTATATACAGTAATATTACAAAGGTAATTACAATTGTGCTTTAGATTCTTACTTCATCATTTACATAACCAGTCTTAATTATGATATAAATGTGTTGAAACACTACTTACAACTTGTCAGTGGAGAAGAAAGCAGTGACTTACCTAAACAAAAAAAAAATCAAGATTAATTGATATAAATATATTAAATAATAAACATTTATATGCATAATATAAGCAAATTAAGTGCTATAGTAATTGTTAAACGGAAACAATTACGATCAAACAAAACTTAATGCTGTGAGGGAGCCGCACGCGCGCGTACATTACTAACATAAATTAACTTTGCTATTTTCACACAATCTGGTTTTAAATATGAAATATTTAAATAAGTTAATTTCGTAATTAAATATTCTAATTTAAAAGAAGTTTACTTGACTTTTGTTTGTAAATGTTGTAATAAATATATTCTTAATATTTTGAGAATTTCCTTTAAAGGAAAATGACATTTAAAAGGGTAAAATATAGAAGACTTGAACATGTTTCGGTACTGTCTATTTAAAATAACAGACAATAAACACCAATATTAAAAGTGCAAATTATTATAAATTATAATAGTTATTATATGTAGTACTTTATATTTATTCTAGGTTCACTATAAATACATTGAGCATGATATTTTCATTCATACGTATCATTTTCAAATACTTAGTTGTTAACTAACACGTTTAGGTTGATTTCCAACTATCAGAATAAATTACATTCTTTGTTCGTAATTTTGTATTTGATACATATCTGTATTTTGGTCTCAAAGATGTTAATTAAACACATCAAAAACAATCTGACAATGCTAAGAAATATTAATTCAAAATGTTCATATAAAATATTTGAATCCCATGAAAATATTTTCGTGCATTTTATGACGTGCATAAAATACTCACTATATAAATTTCCTTTAAACGATTTGGCAATATTTCTGGCTGTCAATGGTTTATTAATAATGTCATTAAAATGCATAATAAACAGTTTTGGCTCTCCTGTCCTGTAAACCTGACATCCCTTCAGTGTTCATGTTGATAATGAGTGCCGCCTGCCAGAGGGGATGGAAGAGAAGAAAAGCCCAGAGCACTGGCCATGGTAATGAAGTTATGTGGACTTGACGCGAAAGTGAGAGGACGCCACGCAGGAAGGAAAGCAATAGAGAAGCTCGAGCAACGAAGACTTGCAACGCCAGATGTCACTCTTTCTCGACGCTTTGCCATTCGAGGTTTACTGTTTTTTTTTTCACTTTTAAGAAATGAGATATTTTCTTAAATCTTATACTCTCAGATTTTTAAATGAGTCCACATCTGTGTTCCAGTCGTATATTTAAGTTTACGTGATATGGAATTATTGACTGGAAATAATTATTCAGAATTAGTTTCGCATTTCTTTTGTTTTCTATAGTAAGTACAAAAAGATACGAAATTAATTAACATTTTAGCTAATTTAATGTAGCAAAAGGTTGTAAAGTAGTTTACGTTTTTAGTTGAAATCTTTTTTTTTTACCTGCAGCTAAATTAAACTAATTTTTTTAAAAATAAATGGGTTGATTTGCGGTTCGGGTACAATTATTTATTTAAACAGGCCACTTTCCAATACAGGCTACATTATCGTCATCAAGACTACAATACACATGTGCACAATTAAAATTACCAACAATCATAACAAATAAACTACAATGTTCACAAATTTGTAAACAATAGTTCACAAATAAACATATTTACAATAAAATTCCTTATAATTATAAAACATTACAAAAACCACTAAGATGAGCAACGTCAAAAATGTTTTAAATGTTATTAACATAATCATTACAACCTATCACATATTTAATTGTAACAAAAGTATTAAAAATCCCTAATCACTACTACAGTTACAATCACTTACAAGTCAGGAACAAAATACATTTACAGCTATAAGTAGTTGTACCTAACTCGAAAATCAACCGCATTTATTTAAGCAATAATCTGTGTCGGTATATACATAATTAATTACCCTAAAATTGTTGTCGGGGCCTTTAAAGAGATATATCTATATTATTTACACTTATTGGTCGTCAGGTATAGCGTGACCGATGAAATGTATCCTCCAGGACGAAGGGAAGCAGATAAATGTGCGTGGAAACTGCTACTACGGAAAGGAAGCGGCGTAGCATTCTACACTATAATATACTATCCACTACCTTGTACACGGTACGAACGTTAACAAGAGACTGTTTCAGCTGGTACGTTTGCATCAATTCAAGTACCTCTACGCCTGGCTAAACCTGACGACCTTATGTTAAATATTGTAAAAGTATAAAGTTACTAATATTTGTCTTAAATGCATGGAAACGATTATATACCTAACTCGATGCGAATTCTTTAATTAAATACGAATATATCTGTTAATTTGACACTAAAAAATAATCCAAACATTTACTGAAAAATTCAATTAAAATTATTATTAATTAATTTTCAATGTTTTGGCAGCTATACACTATGTAATCTTTTTTAATAATAAAGTAATTTTTTTAATGTTTAATACATTATGCGAGAGAAGAGATAGAGGTATTGCATGTGTTGCTAGGAGTAGGAGCTGGAGGCCAGAACTTTTAGTAGCCTGGCACAGAGTTGCAGAGTTTTAGTTAGTCGAATCTATGTTCAGGATCTATTAGGGTATTATAACCACGACAACTAGGGCCCGCGTTTGATAACATTTTTTCGCCGAAACTTAGTTTATCTAAAGAGTAGGTTCTTCTCGTAAGGTCTGTCACAGACTCTAGTATCAGTGAGTAAGAGAATCTGATAACTTAATAAGTCATCATTCAGTCATAAGTCACAATATTAAGTCAGTGATGAAAACAACTTTGTTGTTAATATGCGTATGATAATAAGAATATTTGATTTTGAAATTGTGTACATTTATTTCCGATTTACAAGCTAAGTTCGAAATTACACATATAAATAAAATAAGAAAAGGCCACAAAGATCTCCTAGAAGTAGGGGTGGAAGAGGAAATTGGCTTCCCCGAAGTGGAGTTACCCACCTTTCAGTAGATAATCACGAAGCGTTTCATGCGTCTGGCATAAAGAAAATTTTTGTCCCTATCGTAACCATTATGTAATTAAAGTATTATTCAACAAAACGAAAAGCAAAAATTTTGAATTTAAAATTTATGCTTTCAAGTTAAGAGATACATATTTTCATTTGCTAAATCAGTTATAATTTTAGAAAAAGTAATAATATATAAAAAACACACAACTTGCTAAAATGTTGCGTGAAAGCCTATAAGCAATATTTTTTACACATATAAATAATTTTTTGTAATAGACTACATTGTGTCATATACCATTAGAAAGAGAACTTTTCATAAATTATTTACCAATAAAAAAAATATATAAAAAAAAATTAATTTTGGTCTTTTGTACTCCCGTGAGTCGCAGCAGTGTCTAATAACAGTTTTAGCAGTTAAATGTATCAGAATAGAGTGTACGTATCTATATAACCTGTGTTGCAAAAATAATTGATGTTTAAAATCAACAATTATTACATGTTATCGATCTGTGGTTCAGGATCTGTACCTCTGCGCGACCCAAAAGCCACTCTTCCATTCCGCCTACGGAACCTTACTCACTGGATAAAATAAGAACTGGTTCATTTCTTATCGCATTCTGATTTACATAGTACACTCAATACTACTTCTCAGTAAAGCAATGACGTCATTATGCGACTGAGACTTGAACGCCTACAACGGGTGGATTGCAATCCACGGCCTGCAGGTCATTCAGTGGATTTGCATTTCCACTAAGAAATATATAGGCTCTCTTTGGGCTTGACAACAACCCAGCCAAGGTTGTTAACAGTTTATGTATGTGGGTAGAAAAATTCATTAGTAAAATTACTTAGACCACATACTGTCCGGACATTATATTTTAAAACCAAAATTGAGTTTAGAATCATGTTCATAATGTATACAGTATATATGTGATTTTACATTCTATAGAAGATATAAAACTGCTTTAAAAACACAATCAATCTTTACATAAGGCACTGAAGCACTGAAGCAGCATTGGGTCTAGGTTAGGTTAGGTTTTGCACTCTTACAGACTTGGTAATCAGACAATCTACAACGTAGTTGTACAGTTTATCGGAAGTAAAAACGCAATGCAGAGAATAAGTAGATAAATAAATGTAGTCGATTATTTGCAGAATTAAACAATGGAAGCTGCTCAAACCTAACCTCATTCATAGCTGTATTCGAATTTCCATACTGTAACTGATTGTTTATTTTTAACTAATATAATCTTTTCTTTTTTAGTTTTTCCACATTTATGACCTTCAAAGATGATTGTCATTATTGCGTAAGGTTTTCTTAGGTTGTTAAATTATGTTAGATTAGAACTCAGAAATATACATTTATAAAGTAAATATTATACATTTCAAACTTTATGAAATACAACTTTTACAAAATATCATCTTTGTAAATTATAACTCATAAATTACAATGTTTATAAATTATAAATTAATTAAACTATTTGAATAAAAAAGGAGCCCAATCATTAAACACTTTTATTAGGCTATGTTACTTTATCATCTCTTTATGAATGACATACACGATTTTATTGAATAGATCTATTTGAAGCTGTACTCCTATTGGCTTATACTACCAATGTCATTAATTTTGTAACCATTAAAACAGTTGTTTTAATAGCCTAACAATATCAGTTTTGGTGAGCTGAAGGATAAAGGGGTTTGAAACTAACCTTCGAAGGGCGAAGTCTGGACGCAGCGAGGCCTGGTTATTGATTCTAATTATATTTGTATAAGGTCGGAGTTTTACATTTACTGTATTATTTAACAGCATTCTTTAGTATTTTGGTAGTATCATTTTATATAATTAATTAATTTTATAAATTTGTAGACAATAATTTTATTATTGTTTTAAAACGTTAAAACTATAATAATTTTTATAATAAAAAGAATCTGACGTCTTGTATATATTATTATATACGTTCAGGGCTCTAATGAACTGCACAAGACAAATAACTAGTATTTATTAAATTTATTTCTCATGACATCGACGTTTCTGCCACAATACATATTTTCTTATGGCCATTTTCAAGACATAAATTAAAACAAAACACACATACAACATAAAACATGTAATAATTCATTTAAAAGCTTACCCAACAAATACATTGTCATAAACTCAATGTCCTGAAATTGGATATAAAATATTGAGAATGGCCGAAACTTCGATGTTAAAAGAAGTTAGTTAAATTATATATTAGTTAATTCATTTATTAATGTGTAATTTCGTTAGAGTTCTGTGTAGGTATTGTGAATGTCTGTGTACTCATTAATTTAGTTAGTTCATTGAGTCCTGAACTCATATTATAATATAATTTTTCATAACAACTTCCCAAACCATAACTAATAATAACAGGTAAACGCATTTTACAGCAGTTTATAATAATGAGCAGACCTAATGTGTAATGACAGCAGCAGATGCCGTCTGGAAGTTTAAACATAGACGCGAAATTATCATAAAGAGAAAAAGTGACGCCCTAATGTAAGTGTAAAAAGTGTAGCCTATAAATTACCAATGTCAACTCCAACCCAACCAGCAATCAAGCAGCTTATTTGGTTCTTTAGATCGCTGAATCGTTTCGTGTTATAAAAACTTTTAGCATTATAAACTACACACGACCAACTAAAGATACACTGCGTCTACCTTAAACGTATACTTCGCCTAATTGGGGCATCTGCCTTAAAAGTTTAGACTGCATGTACTAAAACTAGTAATATAAAGGAACAATTTTTAAAGTAAATTCTTACTAGACCAACAAAGAAGAAATTTATTTTAGTTACTTTTTATTAAATAATAACAATTAATATAACTAAAATAACATAACCTATGCATTGAAACAGTTGTTCTACCATATAACCTATAACATAAACTCGATGTTTTATGAAATCATATGTTATCTTTATTTTAAGCCAAATAGGATGAAACAACTATATTACATACCTTGCCCGTTTTGTTAAAGTATGCATATATATATATATATATATATATATATATATATATATATATATATATATATATATATATATAATAAATAATAAATAATATAATTATAATATAAATATAATATATAATTAATAAATAAAAAAATTTTCAAAAACAAGAATACTTTAATTGCATATATTATTCAAAGCTTTTCGCCGATAAAATAGTACCAGCATCTTCAGGAACATAATTATCAAACAAAATATTTTACAAAAATTAAATCATATGTACTACAAATAATCATATGTACTACAAATAATCATATGATTATAAGTAATACACTTATGTAATTTTTCCTATAACTTCAATGACCTTATAAATAGTTTGGTGCCTTGATCTCACTTGAATTTGTTCATCAATTAATTTGTCTTTAACTTTATGCTTATAAATTTCCAATGTTTCACATATATTAATTTTTAATCCTTTATCGGCAAAAAGCTTTGAATAATATATGCAATAAAAGTATTCTTGTTTTTGAAATATTTTTAATTTATTAAATATATTACAAGAAAACATATCACCATATTTAATATATATATATATATATATATATATATATATATATAAATTTAAAATATTTCAAAAACAAGAATACTTTTAATGAATATATATATTCAAAGCTTATCGCCGATAAAATAGTACCAGCATCTTCAGAAAAATAATTATCTAATAACATATTTTTAAAAAAATTTGTAAAAGTATTTTATTAGACAATTATTTTTCTGAAGATGCTGTTACTATTTTATCGGCGAAAAGCTTTGAATAAATTTATTCATTAAAAGTATTCTTGTTTTTGAAATATTTTAAATTTATTAACTATATTACAAGAAAACATATCACCATATTTTATATATATAGAGTGTGAACTAATAGAAGGAATTGAAAAAACTGTGAAAATTTGAAGTTATATCTTTCTGCATAAAGTTTAATTCCGAAAATATTTACTATTGAGTTCACGATAACAAAATATATGAATATCTGAGGTTTACTCTTAAGACTGTTTTAGAAATTTTACACAGGAAAGTACTAAATTTTGCTGTATTATTTCAAGTTATTAAAAAGAAAATAAAGAACTTCGATGAAAAACAGATATTCTGCATTTTATACAAGGCTTAACAAAAACCTTGTGTCTATGACTACTTTTCCTTAGACAGAAATAATAAATGAACTCCAGGGACAGTGAAAACGCAAAGTGGTGTTAAATAGGTTATTTAAATATGAAATATAAATAAAAAAACTGGATGTGTATCTCCCGTCTAATACTATTAAACAGGAAGAAATTATAGTAATTAAGAACCACATATATTTGTTTATTTAATTTAATAAATAATACATACAACCTCTAACCACAAATATTTTTATTCTAGTGTTAAGTAAATTTCGATCACATAGTAATCATCCTCAGAGGCATGACAATATATACATAGAGAATAAAAAGATTTGTGATTAGAGGTTGTGAGTATTATTTAATCAACAGTAAATTATTCCGAGTAATTAGTTATTTCATTTTATTTACTTATTTATAGTTTATTAATTGTAATAAATAGTTTATTTATTTATGTAATTCAACTCCTATTATTTCTTAATAGTAGGAATTATTCAAGTTTAATGACAAGGTCCTGTAATTGTTAGTTACACAGTGCCAAAATGTATACTTCTAATAACAAGGAATATTGTTAAAGTCGTGTGACGACATTGAGAAGCGACAAAAATGTAGCATACGTAAACTTCTAAAAGCTTCAATATTTCTAATAACCTAAAAATTGATTATTTTTAGATAAATTTGCTATTTTTTCTCAGTATAAATATTTTGCTAATTTCAAATTAACAGAAAATTCTTATTCTAAAAAAATGAGGTTAAGTAAAAATAATAATATAAAGAATAACACAAATAACAAACAAAATATAAGAAACAATAAATAAAAACATTATATATAAATAAAAATATGAATATAAATAAACGTTTCCTTTATTTGTGGTTCTTGGTTCAAGAATATTATTCATTAGGCCTTATTTATCAAAAAAAAAGTTTAAATAAATTGCTATAAATTTACATCTTAGAATTCCGTAAATGTGTTGTAATGGGCTTTCCGGTATCTGATTGTAAAGGTATGTGGAATAATTTTTTTTTTTAATCTTGTGAAATGAGTTTATTAAATTTAAGCGATGGAGAACAATTTATGCGTGGTTATAATTTAACTGTTACCACATTAACTGACTTGAAACGAAAAACTTCCTGTAACTTTACCTTGGATTTTTACTCTTCGTTTAACATTTCTTATTTATCTAAGACTGTTTTAGCAACTATTTTTTTTTTTTATTTAAAATAAAGTATCTAGAAATATTATTTCTGACTAATCGAAGTAGGAATTGGTATTCTGGGTTTGTTTTACATTTATTCTGTTAGTTAGCCATAAAATTTCAATTATTTTTTTCAAAAGATTATGAAATATGATATTAAAAGATAATAGCTGAACCACGTAGAATAATTGTTTTTTTGAAGTATTCCAGTCTTCATTGTTCTGCATGAATATGCTAAACTGGAAGGCATCCATAAACAGACAATTCCAGCTGTCACAGTGTAAACACATTTCGAAGACAAATGGACCGCAATTAATATGTTAAAAACGTGCCGTCACGCCGTTGTAAACCATATTTTACAATTAGTTTCAATTGGTAGGGCAAATGAAAGCCAGTTTGGGTTATTCAGTTATTGGGCTGGCTGAGGCGGCAACAATGCCTTCCAAGGATGGTGAAGTCATCATGCTAATAACACGGCTGTTTTCAGGACGCTCCTGTTTTGCGTTACGCAATTATTACGCAATGATGTCAGCTTTCTGCGAAAATGAAAATACACTGTTCGTTGAATATGGATTTTTCGAAAGCTAATAAAAACCAAAGTTACAGTAAAAGGTTGTGGAAACAATCTTTGAACATTTGTGTGTGTCATTCAAACATCGCCGTTAGTAACATTTGAAAAGCTGAACATCATAAAAACATGACTGTAAAACCAATCCTGCTAAATGTTCAACGAAAATAAAATTATTTTTATAAACATAAAAAAATTATCGTACCTTGAAACACTAGTCAGTTTCTGATTTCTGATCCAATCTGTCAATCAGTATACTGTATTACTTTTCTAAGAAATTAGGCGTAGATATATATATATATATATATATATATACGAGTATAATAGGGTATATATAATACTTATATGTATATATATGTATGTATATATATATATATATATATATATATATATATACATACACATATATGTATATATATATATATATATATATATATATATATATATATACACATATATGTATATATATATATATATATATATATATATATATATATATATATATATATATATATATATACATATATATATATATATATATGTGTGTGTGTATATGAATAGTTATTATCTGCGATTTTATGTACTGCAGAATGAACGGATGTACTCCATATAATAACTATTCATCATATTTTTCCATCCGTGAAGGAATACGTATCAGCAAACTAAACAACAGCAAAATATATATAGGTAAACAAACATCTAAATAATTACGAGCCATTTTGTTAGTGGTGGATGACGTTTTTGTGTCGACTGAGTATATTTGAGTCGTATTTGAGTTGTATTTTTTTAGTAACGGATGAAACTTTCATAATTGTATTGATACTCTGGTTTTTGTAGATAGAAATACTGTATTAAATTTTCAAATAGTTTGTACCCTGTAAACAAGTTAACAATATCTCCGCAAGATGGCTCTCTCCTGTAACTAGAAACACCGTTAAGTCTTATACCCTGGATCATTTTCCAAATCATAAGATATCAAGTTGTATTTTATTTATGGGATACGCTATAGAAGCCGTAACATCTTCCTCAGAATTTCAATTCGAGAAGCCTGTAAACTATACAAAGTTAACTGTCAAGCGGTTCTCAGAGTTTGAAGAATCGTAATAGGGCAAAAATATAGTCTTAATGACGTTAACCTAATTTTAAAATTATAACAAAATCTATTCTGACTGGATACTTCGTAGGTATATTTTATTATAGGAAGATAGTAATGTTGAATAAAATTATAACAAAATATATTCTGACTGGATACTTCGTAGGTATATTTTAATATAGGAAGATAGTAATGTTGAATAAAATTATAACAAAATCTATTCTGACTGGATACTTCGTAGGTATATTTTAATATAGGAAGATAGTAATGTTGAATAAAATTATAACAAAATCTATTCTGACTGGATACTTCGTAGGTATATTTTAATATAGGAAGATAGTAATGTTGAATAAAATTATAACAAAATCTATTCTGACTGGATACTTCGTAGGTATATTTTAATATAGGAAGATAGTAATGTTGAATAAAATTATAACAAAATCTATTCTGACTGGATACTTCGTAGGTATATTTTAATATAGGAAGATAGTAATGTTGAATAAAATTATAACAAAATCTATTCTGACTGGATACTTCGTAGGTATATTTTAATAAAGGAAGATAGTAATGTTGAATAAAATTATAACAAAATCTATTCTGACTGGATACTTCGTAGGTATATTTTAATATAGGAAGATAGTAATGTTGAATAAAATTATTACAAAATCTATTCTGACTGGATACTTCGTAGGTATATTTTAATATAGCAAGATAGTATTGTTGAATAAAATTATAACAAAATCTATTCTGACTGGATACTACGTAGGTATATAGTAATGCATAAAATTACAACCAAATCTAGACCAAGTGCAGTGCGTTGTAGCTACTGCGCGCCCGGTTCACGCTGAAGGCCTACATGCCATTACAGACTAACATTTAAAATGTGAAAACCAGTAACTTTCCGTATTTTACGCGGAAAAAAGTTGATATTCGTGTTCTACATATTAAACGAGAATTTTTTTTAAATTGAAAAAAACCACCGTCATTAAGACTATATTTTTACCCGTAATAGTAATATTTTGTAAATTCCAGAATCAGAAGTATACATTTTGAAAAAAACAAGTTCTGTTCACAAGCTATGGTGAATGTCCGTCAAGGAATAATTGAATGTCTTTCAACTAGTTTTGTGAACGAAGGGCTATATTGCACAACGAGTGCGTCGTTTCGAAATAAATCGGGGAAGTTTCGTTTAATCGTTCGAACATTTAATTACTCTCTTAACTTCAACCACCGTATAGTCGAATCAAATTGAGAACATTTCTGCTGGAATTAATTCAAATCACGCCATCTCGTGACTGTTTCCAAAACTAAAAGCGAAACCTACAAAACAAAGTACGTTGTGTTTAATTGTATTTCTGAATCCACAGCACTTGAATGATCACGCGACTGCTACTCTGGGTGCCGTAACTCTTCTCGTGTCACATTCCTAGTGTCAAGTTTGTCCGTGAGCACTTGGACAAGTTACTTGTTTCTTATTCTCACGAAATGTTTTGTAACCTTCCCAACAATTTAATCAAATTATCTTCCATGCTGCCTTTATTTGTTGAAGTAGTTCGAGTTAGAAACCTAGTGACGTTTTATGCAAAGATAAATTTGGGATTCAAATTGTAATTGGAAGAACTATTGAAGCTATAGAACGATAATGATAAAAGATATCATGTATTGCAGAAGTCATTTAAAATTTATTTTTAAATCTAAAATAATTTATTAATGGTTGATGTATTGAAATTAAAAAAATGCCTTTCAAAAATATTTTTCTCCAGGTCCTACCTTTTCTAAGGGCGGCTTTGTTAACCGAATTTGATCATCAATTTGGATTTAAGATAAATACTAATTCCGAAAGAATGGAAACAAAAGCCAATAAAAAAATAGATTTCTATAAAACAATTCTAAAATTTGCCAACATTTAGTCTACATTTAAACCCGTATCATGGGGAAGAAGGGGTTGAATAATAAAGAAGGGAGAAAATATCGCTGGAAAATATTTTATACTCGTAGGTTACTTTAAAATAAGACTATACAAAACATACAATCATGCCATTATTACAACAATCGAAATTTTATAGTGTTACAAATATACAAAGTATCCGGTTAGAATAGGTTTGGTTACTTAAACAAATAAAATTTTCCATGTAAACTAACCGATTTCTGAAGTGAATGACAGCCCCCATTTTCATCGGTCCTGTAACAACATGGATAAGATACGCGTGCTAACTTACATTTAAAAACATTAATTTTTTAAAAAGAAGTACTTGCAAATTTTGTTATTAATTATAATAACATTTTACTAAAAACATTGTTGGAGCGGTGCTATAGTTTATAACGGAAGTTATAGTTATGGAATGGGGCATCAGTTTGTAGGTGTACGTAGTACGTCCAAGTTAAAAATATCGCAGGTAACATCAAAACTATGATTATAAATTACTATTGATATAATATGCTGTTTGTTTAGTAATAAAAGTGTCCTTAACCTTTAATCTTCGACTTCAAGTAAAATTTTTAAAATGTAGAAAGCAACTATTTCATCATTAGTAAGAAAAGTTTCACCCAGCTTCAAGGAGAAAACTACAAGAATATCCTACATCCGCCCCTAGCTGAAGAACACATATTATATTTTCAGGAACAAAACCTATAGTTAGATTTCGCTTATACAATTTGGAATCACCTATACTACCACACTGAGATGCATGTGAAATGTTCTAGTTAGAAAAGCATGTATAAATACAGAGGCTCGGAACAAAACATTGCCTAGTTTGTGGGTCGTGGATATGAAGTAACGATCTCAGCTATGATCACAATTCCGTAGCTGACGAAATCAAGTGTTACGGGGGTGCCGCCAACTTCTGCACAAGAGTTCTGTAATAAAGGTTCAAAGAAATAAGAAGCAGTTTAAACATACCGAGCGATTTCACAACGATTAGAATATGCGCCAATGTTTACGCGGAATGTTTATGCAATCTATAGCCTAGTGCTGCATACACACTGGTACCTATTTTATATTGTGTGTGTGTGTGTGTGTGTGTGTGTGTGTGTGTGTGTGTGTGTGTGTGTGTGTGTGTGTGTGTGTGTGTGTGTGTGTGTGTGAGTGTGTGTGTGTGTGTGTGTGTGAGTGTGTGTGTGTGTGTGTGTTTGTGTGTGTGTGTGTGTGTGTGTGTGTGTGTGTGTGTGTGTGTGTGTGTGTGTGTGTGTGTGTGTGTGTGTGTGTGTGTGTGTGTGTGTGTGTGTGTGTGTGTGAATTGTGAGTGACAAACATTGTTTTTCGTTAATTAGACGCAGAAGTTTTTTTGGAGAGTTTTGGAGAGTACCTATTATGTGGTCCACTATCCTAGCCGGATATTCTAATTAACACCCGAATGACGAATCATCTTTTTGATAGCTCCAAGAATGAGCAGTATATGATAACATGAGTTGAAATAATAAATAAAAGCGAGTCATTTTATAAGCGAGCACATAGTTAAAATGAAAAGAGTAAGTTAAAAACAAAGGTCAGGTTAAACAGATCTATGATTGCATAAGCAGGACGCTAAATTAGAGTTTTTATTTAAACTATTAGGTTTTATTATGATGCCAGATCAAACTCATTTAAAACATTTAAATTTGAAGCTTATAATAAAATTATATTAGAGCAAAAATAAGGTGAAAAAAATAAATGGTAAAAATCCCAATACCACAAAAATAATAAAAAATAACTAATATTACAAGTTACCTAAGATCCAGTGGCGGATTTAAGGGGGGCTCAAGCCCCTCCCAAAATATGGAAAGTGAATATTTTTAAACTATAAAATAACACTATAAATGTAAACTAAAATGCCATTTCCGATGTCTGCGTTCATCCCCGATGTAAATCTACTTAATAAATAGTAGAATATGTTTACAAGCCCATATTAATCATTATAATACCATACTGTAATCATTAATAAACAGGCCCATCCACATTGTAAAAATAGGTGGTTTTTATTGTAAATATGTGGTAAATGGGGTTAAATAATGCGGTGTAATACCAAATAGCAGGCCTATAACTGTTTCCCTCAGATAGAAGACTCTTAGAGTTTACACTATATCTACCATATCTCCTAAATATTTTCCGGACGGGGGAACCCTTTTTCCCTCCTCACACCAGCCCCCCCCCCCCAAAATATCTTTCTAGATCCGCTTCTGCTAAGATCAAACAATGACGTAAATTTTGATGTCCATATCATCATCGTCAGAGGGCCTTATTACAAAATTACAATCTACAATACAATAGTTTACAAGCTAGACTGACCTCTAGGCGGTATTGGGAGTTCTGCTAATATTTATATTGTAATATATTGTGCTACTGCGCTCTTGATATTGTATGAAATGTATTAGATAAAAAGAACTGAATACCTTGTATAATGTTATATGTTGTAAGTGAACATGATGTAGCCTACATTTCTGTTACATAGTCACAGAAGGCCATAGCCGCCACGTTATTAATAATTTTATACTAAAAGTATTAAGACTTTACTTCGACAAGGTTACACCATGCCATGTTACAACAAGTATACAAAGATCTAATCATCCAGTAAATTAACTGAGGTTTTATTAATTTGCGTGAAGAATATATCTGATATAATACTTATTTAGAATTGTAGTCAATAAAAGACGTTCAAAGCTACATTTTGATGTGTTTATAAGATCAGAATGCTCATGTCTAAATATTACCTCGCCAAACCATTAAACCGCTAAACAAGGTCCTAAATACTTTTACACTTTCTCATCATTAATAAAAGCTGTAAAAGTAATTAATTTATTATGAAGGAAGCTCGAGCTATAAACTGGCTCGTAAACTTTGGACAGGTAATTAGCCAAAAAATAAATCGACATACTTGGAACCGAACTGTGGTTCTCACAAGCTTCTTGAACGTAAATTAATTACCTTAAACTCAATTATAGGATAACAACAACCTTCGCGGTTTTAAAAGCGTATTTACATGATTAGTTGTAATCTCTTTTAACTCAATTCAACCGGTGCAAAAAATAAAAAGAATATAAACTGTTTCCGGTTAGTTGAAGAATTAGTGACTAATTAACACTGAATTAAAATTAGAAAGGTAGACTGTATTTCCAGAAAAATAATTCCACCCAAACAGAGACGGGGTTTCCATGACAAAAGCTACTGAAAATGTCGCCCCGTATTTCAATCTACTTGACACCGCTCTCCCACTGCTTCTCTCTTCAGCCTTTTACTGACAAAGAATGCAACGCACTGTAAAGTTGTAAATGCTTTACTCACCCTTCCTATCCAAATACCTTTCTAATTTTAAATCTACTGTGAATATGTGTCCGGTATGGGTTAAACAAATACAGAAGAAGGTAAGGATGAATTTTAAATATATAAAGGGTGTAAGAAAGGACTTAAAACCTTCTGCTAGAGCATTTATGGGAGATAATGTGTCACTAAGTTAGCATGCTGCGTGTATGAAATAGACTTACTCTCTATCGACGTACTCTCTCTTTCTCTCTGTCTCTCTCTCTCTCTCTCTCTCTCTCTCTCCTCCCTCCTTCGTTACCCTCCCTTGTATGAACAAGTATAGTTGGAATTAGATAGACATAATATTCTCTTGTCACTGGAAATTGTAAATAATTACATTTTCCAGAACAGGGTTGTTTACCAGCTCCCAACTGGTGGTAAACTTTGTAAATTATAATGGGGAGTGAAATCACGACTTGAAATGAAGAGTAATCACACAAGTCGAAGTAAGTAATATAGATTGTAATGTTGCAGAAATATATTTTTCTCTATGACCTCTGCATAGTAACGTTAAATTTACATTTCTCTCATTCACTGTTAAGCACAACTTTTACCATTCAAAGAGTCGTGCATCGGAAACTTCATTGTCGTATATTTAGGTCTGTTTTCAACAATGTAAACTCTCCGAAACGTGTCAGCTAATCAAGCACAAGCTAAAGATCGCGTATGATAATGCAAGGTAAAAAAAACAAGAAACACTGGGGAATATCGATATGCAAAATACTAGTTTGTGACTTCAAGCTATTGATTTTCGATGGTGACCTGCTGATAATACGAGAAGGCGTACAATTCAATAAAGTGTTTGAAAAACGTAATCTCTGTTTGGTCACGACTTTTCGTGCTTTGAACAGTTCCGATGATCTGTGTATCCGTCAAGCAACGGCCGACTAATTCTCAATCTGTAAGACTTGGGTAACGGTTAAGAAAGACTGCGTCATCTCAGCTTTTTCGTATTTACATATATTACTTGAATTAAATCTATTTAAAAAAAACGTAAATATAAATATCGCAAATTAAAAATAGTGGTTAAAATTTGAACAATCATACACATAACTTGAACATACACGAAACGTTATAGTCAATTTTTCTTTATAAAACAAAACACTATTTCATACTAATTCAATAACTATATAGCTGTTTCATAATAGAGCAATAATCTGTCCGATTAGATAAGGCTGCATAACAAAAAAGGTTTTCCAATGGAAGTTAGATATCTTCATTTTTCATGGCCGGGAAAAATTACGGCCAATCCTTCATTTAAGCAACCAGTTAGCGTACGTTAGAAATTTTAAAATGTTTTCTTCTAAGAAACCCTATTCTAACTGCATTTTGTGCTATATTTGTAATATAGCTATTTGTGATAAAAAATGTCTACACTTACTTCACAATAACCTGACGTAAGTTCGGTTTATAAATTGAGGTTATCTTTGTACTTTTCAAAAACTTTCCATTGATTCTGGACAATTATTATAATTCTTGTTCATAATGTATATGTTAAAAAAATGTATGCATGAAAAATAATATACGAGATAACCCAACCAGGTTAAATATACCAAAGGCATTTATTAACGGACTTGAAATAAAATTTAGGTATTTTTACTTATCCCTTCAAACCTAAGTTAGGTTGTGTGTACTTGTTGCTGCTATTATTTCAAATTCCTATTGAAAAGAAGAATAAAAAACACATCATAAAACTATCAGAAGTTATTAAATATATTAGGATTTATTTTGGTTTCCCAGAGAAAAATAAAGCGAAACCAGAATAGAAATAAATATCGAAATCTTGTTGCTGTTAATGACGAGCTGGTTGTTAATCAAAAGTGTAATAAAAATAAGTATATTAGGAACTAAACTGCACTTTCATGAATATGAAAAAAAAACTGTGACAAAAGTAACGGATGAAAAGTAGAATAGGCCTATACTTTAAAAAGTAGCATACGTAGTGTAAATAAAACTTGTAGTAAACATCACTAAAAAATATTATCTTCTCTTTTAAAAAATTCCAACAAAAGAAGCTATGAAAATTGTCGGTTATGCAATCTGATAGGGAAAAGATATTATCTGTTTCCATTCCCTTCACATGGCCTTTACATAATGCGGATAGAAAAACTGTTTTATGTAAGTGCAATTAAAAACAATAAAATTGTTTCTTTAAATGGAAGACAATGGTTATAAATAAAACAGTGGAACCGACAGCGCGGGATCACGGAGCCTCCTTGCATGAGAAACGGTATGCTCTGGATGGTCAGGTGTATTTGTAAATATCGTATTGCCATTCTAAGAGTCTCTTTGTAAATGCGCCTTTTATAATGTTTTCCATTTGTTCAACAAGTTTCCATTGGAATTTTTTTGCGTTTGAAGTCCAATTTTTTCAATAGATTTAAATGTAATAAGAAGAAAACTATACTTATATATTCAATTGTTCAGGCATACAAAACATTGATGTACTACACTTACAAAATATGTAACAAGGAATTTATTTATATTTCATTTCTCAGTTTTTTATATTTTTAATCATTGTACATCAAGTACTTGCGTATTAAACTATAGTAGAATTAAAATTATAAAGATATTTTTCAAGCCGATTTCGGGTCTTGTCACGGCTTCCGCTCAATCAGATTCACTTAATGCCACTCCTGACGATGTTTTTTCTGTACACTTATTGTTCCGTCACGAATACACGAACGATGCGTACAACAAAATATGAGTTCACCAGGAATCTCGCGAAAGATGCGTCCAGGATCAAGTTTTAACAGACGGCGAGGGTAAGCTATAACGTTCAGAGAATTGTGACAGGCGAATCATGCGTACAACTTTAAGGAGTACACAGATCTTTCAAAATCATTGAGATACATGAATGTGTTTACTTCTGAGATCAACATAGATGTCGCTTAGTTTCTCTGGGCTCGAGATCCTTCAAAATTTTAGCTATTAAACTTACTTAATAAATTTTAAGGTCCCACTTCAAACAAATTAGTTTTTTAAAAATTATTAATACCAATATTTTAAACAAGAATTACAATTCTAGAAAATTTGTTTTGAGAGCCATAACAGTTTTTTATTTAAAAAAAATTTAGTCTACATATTTTTCAAGTTATATTGCTAAAATAAAATAGATATTGAATATTTTCTACTATAAAAGCAACACATTCAAGCATTAAAAATTGTTAATGTAAATAAAAGTAAATTATTAAAAAAATGTTTCAAAAACATTAAAATAATTATAAATTTAAAACAGTAAAATTTGATTTCCATGGTAGACAACAATACCGTTCTCCATCACGTATTTCAGAGTTTTACCTTAGATAAAATTTTGCATTGTTGCTAAACTCGCCAACATTAGACGGCAACATTCTACTCTCTAATCACGTTATTATTAGAAGGGTAGCTGGCTGATGGCTTACATAGTTAGGACTTGTACACGCACACACCAACACCAAAAACATGACCAAGTTAATGTTCTAAATCATTAACGCAGATAGGGTCACTCGTCGGCTATGGTCCGGCGATGATACCGCGATTGGCACCGCTATGGTCTCTCGTCGGTCTCTAGTCGAGGATACCGCGCTACGCCATACAGCACACACTCATCTGCTGGATCAGTTTTGCCTTTTTTTAAACTCTAACACTCTTCAATGGTCTTTAAACAGTTGGTCTAGAGTGGGTGCACACATTCGATCGCTGTTTACTGCTACCATCGCCAGGTACTACTATAATGATATATTATACCCTTAATATATTATTATATTAGCTACTTGTTAGGCTTACTAACAGTTCCCGACCAACTGAACAGCTTATGAGTGGGCCATCAGCCAGAACACAAAAATATTTGAATACAAATTGTAACATTAGAAAACTTTGTATACTAAATATGTATTTGAAAATATTGTAATATAATGTAATATTATTATGTATTAAATGAAATAAAATAAAATATTTTTTTATATTTGTAATTTTTTTCGTATAATTCGTTACTATAGAAACCAAATAAAGAATTATAATCTAATTGTTTTATTTCGGCGTCTTAAAATAAGTAATGGTAAAATCGATATATTTGTTACAATGTGATGTAGATATAAGGATTTAATAGGAGTCAGGCGATGGTAAATTAATGACTGAAAAGTGTGCATTTTACTACATATTTTAAATTGTTTTGTTTATTCTGAATCTAAAGTTCATACTCAAAGCAAACATAGTTTTATATTTACGATTTGGGGCATGGACCTCTACACGGACAGCAAAGAAGACAGAAACTAAACGACAGTTGGTATTCAAGTAGTCTAGTTTGATATAGCATTCATAACAAAATCTTTATTACTCGCTGAAATATCCATTTCGTTGAGAGGGTATTCTTTAGAATTACAGGGGGCAAAAATAAACTTTACTTTGGTTATCGGTGCTTAAATGAACAATAAATTATTTAGATTAGTGACAACATTAAGTAACTTATAACATCATCGAAAATGGACGAGAAAACTTAATGGACGTTGCTACGGTTTTAAGAAGACTTAAATATAAATAGAGAAAAATGATACTGATAAGAAAACATCAAAAACATTAGAATGAGTTCTCTAGAAAAAAAAGTGGAAAATCTTGAGACAGAAGAACACGGTTTCAAAATCAATATCTCAGTTAAATGTTTCTCTTGAATTGGTATATATATATATATATATATATATATATATATATATATATATATATATATATATATATAATCGACTTTATAGTGAGCGTTTTGTGCTTTCAGTTAACTAAATTAAAAATTCGTTTTCTGAGGAAACATATAAGCGTAAGCGTTATGAAAATATCTTTATTTATTTTTCACAAGTACGTTGAGAATCCTATTTTAAAAGTATTCAGGATTTTTATTTTTTGAAAAATTTATTATAAATTCATTGATTTTTTTAAAGTTTTTGATATTTTTATTTGGATTTTACGGTTTGGCTATGAACGATATTGTTGGTGTTGGTTAGAGATGTGATCGGGGGGGGGGGGTTCTACACACGAAAATGAGTCGAATTATATGTTTAACAGTAATAAAGACAGCTTTCAATTGAATTTACCGTGAAAATTTGTATTTTATCAGTTAATTGAGTAAATCAGGTAGCGTCGTTAGGGTTTGCTATAGTTAGGGAGGCTGACCACCCAAATATTTTAAGGTTTTGTTAAGTTAAGAAGTATTTACTTTTTAACACTATAACTTAGTTTAAGAACGCAGGAGGGTGTTCTAGAACGACTAAATATTCCAAGAACCGTCAAGGTTCATACTAGAGAAACTTAATACACAACGAAATACGTAGTAAAAAGTTTAAAATTAAAGTTTTCGACTGGTTACATTCATGTGGATGGTATATAGATGTTAAAAAGTTAATGTTTGAAATTCAAAAAAAAGAGTCGAATACTGGAATCTGGAAAGAACTGACGTGTTAGTCGGGAGTAAAAGTTAAGTCAGCTTAACTTTAGCAGTAAAAACAAACCAATCCATAGTTGTTTTTGGAGCCTGCCCGAGAGGCTCTCTGGATAATTTCTTGGGTTGTTGGTATAATAATTAAATTTTGTTGGAGTAAGTTTTAAAAGTGACCGGAGCAGTGGCATAAATATCAAAACCTATTAAGCGATAAGCATTGATTAATGATTTAAGTGACTAGCCCTTTTACTGTTGTTGGGTTCATCTCGTCAATGTTAGTTGAGATTCTGGTAAAATGGTGAAGCTGCGGGCGTGAAGTTGGGAGTTCCCTGAAGATATTTGATTTATTTAGATTTTTTTTATTTTACAGACATTTTGAATCTTAACCTATATTACAACTTGACCATTTCATTTGATTTTACCATCTGATTTCTTTGGTCTAATCTAATCCATTTATTTATGTAGGAAAGATATCTTGGATGTAGGAAATAAGATATAAGTAGTAAAATTCACCTTCAAATTCACTTAACACAAAACACACTTAAGGTAGGATGAAATTGAATTTATTACCACGACAGTTGAAAACAAAGTGATCACTGGGAAAGTTTCACTAACACTCAGAGTGAATGACACAAGTGCCAATTACTGGAACAGATTGTTTAGTCTACGGTCGGGCAGTAGAATCATCGAGAGAACACAAATTTCAATTATATTCATAACAGTGTGATAAATATATTTGTAATAACCTAAAACAAACCTTTCTTAGAATACTAAACTACCGATAACCGAATACAACTGTTTTGATATCAACAGGCCCAGATGGTATCATATTGTGTGTAATGGATAACATTCTTTAATAACAATACATTTGTACGCAAACAACGTCTAAGGACAATAGGTTAATTTCCTTTTATAATTTTTCTATTGAACTTATTTAATTTGTAATTAATCCCTAATAATAAATTTACGTTATAAGTACGTCTTTAATAATAGGCTGTAATTTAAAATTTGTCATTTTAATGCCTGCAGTTTTAAACCTTGCCTATAACTTGTTTATAACTGTTTGAAAATAAAATATTATATCAAGAAAAATTCGTGATTACTATGAGAGTACCGATGATAGAACATTAGAATATACAAATAGCCAGAACAAATAGACAGATAACCTGACAACACCAATTAGGACAAACGTAATACAAGCTACCAAAAACAAGCATAAAAGAACAAAATTAGAAATACATCAAAAGGAATGATGGAAAAAGATAAAAACTTTTATTCAAAAAAGCAAAATATAACTTGTTAGAATGAACTAATTAATAAAGAAATTCGAAGAGACAATAAGAATTATAATACTAAATGTAAAAAAATGAAGAACCGAGTTTTATAATTTAACAAAATACAAAAAATAGTAAGAGTTGTGAAAACAGAAGAGCAAAAGCTCAGGATAGTATAAAATGAGAAAAGAAACTAAGCAAACAAAAAATATGCAAAATTATTTAGTCTATAATATTTAAAATCTTAGATATTTAGGCTATAAGAGTAAGATCCAAACTATACCGTAACAATTAGCTCATTCAAGAACGAAAGAGATAAATTATTAGAACCTGCAAATTCCTGGACTTAACAGAAGGTAAGATTTAATATATATATATATATATATATATATATATATATATATATATATATATATATATATATATATTGTATTTATATATATATATATATATATATATATATATATATATACATTATGAAAATGAAAAGAAATAAAGAAATTGGGTCAGATGTAGTATGATTAAGATGTTAGAAGAAAGAGGAAATGAACAATATCATGAAATGGGTAAACTCTATTGCAAATGTCTGGAATACCAAAATCAATTCAAATAGGAAAAGTAATCCTGTTATGTATAAAGTATAATATAACCAACTAGGGATGGTCGATCTAGTGACTTTAACGGATTGGCAATTTTAGTAACCGCACCAGGCTTGATCAGTGACTTTTACCGGCTACTTTAGTACCGGTGACAAGGGATACTGAGCCTGTATGTGCCAATAACAGGCAGGCATAACACACTGATGAAATGATTTCACACCTCGCCTTTTTTTTGGGAGGCTCGTTTTAATTAAAAATAAACTCCAACAAAATTAAGAACAAACTACCGATGCGAAATAGCGTCTACTGTACACAACACTGTCACTGTCGTAAAATCTGACACAAATCGACCACCCTCGCACGATGTAAAAGAGTAGAGCCAGTGACAGCGACAAATTAACCAATGGCATCCGTTTCATCCTGTGATAGCGACAAATCAACCAATAACAGATGTTTCATCCAGTGACTGCGACGTTTTGCCCTATCACAACAGAGGCAACTTACGATCGATCTATTGTCACTGGAACTAGCATTTTCCATATTTTGTCACAGTGACAAGTCATCGTGACAAAACGTATCGGCCATCACTATAACCAACTCGGATGATTAGAAACATATAAGCATGTCATTTCGTCTAAACAAACGTTTCGTTAAAGTAATTCCTAAAGAGTAACAAACAAAATTGAAGCCAGTAAATGAAAAGTGAAGCTCTCATTAGTTATTTTAGATTTCGTGACTAATACGTTACTCTAGATCACGGGATCGAATTCATCATCATGGATGTCATAGTCTTTATCGACTCTAAAAAAATACAGTCCGCTATGTAGTACATAGACAACTATCTTTAGCGGTTTTGAAAAGCCACTATGTTCACGCTTAATTTTCCCCAAGAGGTCATTATTTCTTCTTTTTTGTACCACCAGATTCCATCCACCATTTTTTATCCCTATTCTTATAAGGGAATGTAACGGGCACCTTTATATGATCCCAATAGAGAGTGGGTCTATTCAGGCACACGTGATGTTAGTGTTTTATGCCCCTGCCTTTATTTTACCAATATTTACAATCCGTTTCCTTCCTTCATAGGCAACAAGTCATACTGGCGGATCGCATTAAAGCTACAAATAAAGGATTAACCCGGGGAAACTTATTCAATTTTAAAGTAGTAAATTTTGAGCCGACAGTACAAATGTACGCTTAACATAGAATATTTACGCAACAATAAAGAAAGAAGTAGAACTGGAGAAGGTCTGTGACGTACGAAGGTGTATCACAGGAGTTGGATTGGGCGAATAGAGGTATAAATATAGATCGAGAATATCTATATCACTGAAAGTCTGAAGAAGGCATTGGAATATTTAGTATTCATCCTCAAGAGCTACAAAATATTGGCGATCTAAATCACTTGTCAAGAAGAGTCTTGAGTGAATAAAAGGAATTTAAATGTAATACTTGTAGTTTTTGGATTCCACATCTTGAGGCTTTTGTTAAAAACGTATATTTATTGATACTTTTTGGGAAAAGATCATTAATTAATAAATTTTATGAGCACTTTACAAATTTTAACTAAATAAATAAATCCCACTAACGACATTATAAACATCTTTTATTTTACTAAAATCACTCTATGTAAATTTCTATTTCTAAATACCCTTTAGAAGTACTCAATCATGGTAAGTCGAAGATACTATGTGATCGAAATGTACATTATTACATTAGTGTGATTTTAGTAAAATAAAAGATTTTCTTTAGTTTATTGGGTCTTTATCTATTTAGTTTAAAAACCACTTACTGATGTATTACAGCATACGCGTTCAGCACTAGATCAGTGCATTGTTCAATGCTGTGAGTCACTGACAAGACTCAAACACTGATCCAGTACGAAAGCGTCTGCTAAAAACAAAAGTAAGAAGTGATTTTTTTGCAAAGTGCTATCTATAGGTATACACGAATATAATGGACCCAAGGCAGATAGAAATGTCACATTGCTATGGAAAGGTTAATACTTAAAATAGTAAACACTTATGTTTGCTTGAGTCTTAAAATCACTAAAAAAGAACGAGACAATACAACGCACAAAGGTGATTTGGCTTGCGTTTGGTATGCTTGGATAAACATACGTTTTTATTAACAAGAACATCCTGAACAATTTAAAGGCAAACTTATACAATCAATGCGCCCAGATATTTCTTATAAATTCTTACAAAAAACGAATGCACAATGACTAACAAAAATACAAAGAACACACAAAGGCAAATGTTGAAGGTGAGTTTAATCAACAAAAAAGCAAATAAATGGTCAATTATACAAACGAAGGTTACCGATATAGTGAAACGAATTGCCGAACTGAGGTGGCAATTGGTCAGATATGTGCAAGGAGGAAGAATAGCAAGACGATCACTGGAATGGAGGCAATGAGCTTATGATGGGCAAGCTGGCGAAGTGCAATGGACGACACGAGCTATGAACAAGGGAAAAGAAGTCTACACATTGTAAGTACAAAGAGTAATCGTGATGAGTAATTATAAAATATTTGTATGAAAAGAAATTAAATGAAAAATAAAATTATTTTTTAAGGGTTTAGGTGGGAAACGTTCTAGATCAATCCACTAAGCCTCTATAAACATTGTTCATAAAAAGGTTCAAATTGAAATGAACCGAAGAATTATTAAAAATAAGTGGCCTACAACTTTATTTTTGAACATAAAATAAGCCCTGTGTGATATTAACCCAAAATGGTCTTTATAATTAATATTTATTGTGATAAGTGCGCGTGACTTATAAATAGTTAGGTTTATCTTTTAAGTAAGGTGTCTCACAAAATGTTTTTATTTTGTCTAACAGCAGCAGAGTATGAGATCTATATTAAAAAAATTGATATTTTAAATAGTTGTAAATAAGTAACACAAAATTACATGAAAACCCCAATTTTTTATTGTTTTCATCTGAGAACAGTAATAAAAAATGTTACTATAGTTAAAACGCTTTAATGTAGCATTTCTTTTTTATAATTATTATCTAACAAGAACCGCTGTCTCAGCGGTGTGTAACATCATGCCCGAGAGAATTAACAGTCGGTTGTGTTCTGTGTATATGTGCAAGGACCTAGAGAAAGTGCAAGAAGGAGATCTGCGAAGCAATAGATATGGTGAGAGACTTTCAAATCTTCCAACATTCATATTCATAACTATTTTCAGATAGATATGAAAAGTACATCTCTTACATAATAGTCTTTTAAATTGCGTTAATCCTGGTTAGAAAAGTAAAACAAATTTTAGAAGTAGTAGTGATTTATTTAATCTGCATTGTAATGTACAGTTATTTTCTATGCACCAACAAAATGTTTAGAAAAAAACATTTACTACCAAAGAAAAGGAACCTGGAGATTTTACATCTTGTTTAGAAATATCATTATTTCATCCATAATTTCCTCATCCTATACGGTGTTGTAGCAGGTAGAGAAATCTTTAGAAACATTTTCGTATTCATTTTTAATCATAGGGCGTGTGTGAGGGTGAAACACATAGTGAGAGAATGCGTTCTTTATTTAGCTGTATCAAAATAAATTTTTTTAAATATTAAACAACAAGGTTTTGACAAAAATAAGTTATGTACGAGATAACATTTTGAGAAAAGAAACACCGACAAACAAAACCTTCTGTAGGTTACAACAGAGTTGTTCAACTTACAAAGGGGGGGGAAACGAAACTCAATCTTTGGGCCAAATAGCAGACCACATTTATGTGCCGTGCAGGGTTCGAGAAATCTATTTACCATCGGAAATGGAATTAAAATTAATGCCCGGGGGGAAACGTTTTTAAAATTAGATGCAAAATGGTGAATTTTGAGGCAGTTAGGAGGCTTCAACTGACTGATACACAGATCCAATTTTGTATTGTTTTATTAATTAACTATTTCTTTTTACGTTTCAAAAACTATTGGCGGATCGCACAGAATAGGCCGGCCGGCGGGCCGCTAGTTGGGTTAGACAACCCTGGGTTAGAGGTCTAAGGTACGACACATGTTGAGATAATATGCTCTCCCAGTAGGGCGCTACCAATGTGCGAGTCTTAATTCTGTCACATATTCAAGTACTCAGGGGTAATCTTGTTCATGTGGTAGACATCCATTTAACTTACCTTAGTTTCCCTCACTCTGCGCCTGAAAGGTAGCGAATACATCTCTATGTTTCCTTGCAGGATGTGGATACTGTGTTTTAATCTGCTTGGGTCAAGTATTAACAGAATGAAGCAATTCCAAGAAACTGACAGGAAATGTTTCGTGTCAGTCATTGGAAATTCCCTAGTCGGTGTCCACACTCAAGCCGCTACGACAAAAGTAGCCTCTGACATTTAACACATCGCCAAACGTACCTAACCTTCCTGGAACGATTACATAACCTGTCCTGAACGCTCTAACGTTCCTCAAGGTCATTCACCTTATCGCACTGCTATCACTGCATCGGATTTCCTCAAACCTGACTCGGTTTAACGAAACTGGTTTGGCTCGAAGGAAGTGAAGGGATTTGGTTCTTAGAACGGACATAACTGTGTTCGCCTACAACCAGTACTTATCCACTATCAGGCACTGCCTTATTTATTATTGCTTTGCTGTCAGCGGTATAACATCCTGCAATAATTCAAAGCTGGCATTTCAGGCTCCAATAGAGTTCCCCAAGGTTCCACGCTCTAACTGAACGTAGGCTAATTTGCAAAAGTAAGAGATTTGTAAATTCTGAGAAAATAATGCAATTTGTTGCTTTTCCTGCCTACTCATTTCTGAGTAATCAATAAAAAAAATATATATTTAGAAATTTCTTATAGTTTTTCACAGGTAAAATGTAACAATATTGTGTGAATTGTAACAAATTCACTAAATTCATATACTAACTTTAAAATGTTCTGCCCAAAAGTGCTTACGATTTGTCCTCGTGAGAATTTGTCCCGTTAACACTGGCACAAAAAATCTACCTGGCAGAATTGTGTCTTCTGATTCATCTATATCCCCACGGCCATTAGAATAAACAATTTTCACCCTTTGCAAATAACGTGGTTGCGTTGCTAGCCTCTTTCCCTTATAATTCCAATTTTGTACTTTGTGTACCATACGTCATTGTACTTGTTGTAAAGAAAACACTGACTAAACCAATACTGACTCTAACGCCACCAATACTAAAATGCACATCCAGCTAAGACACTTGTAGTAACACTCACTAGGATATTAAAAGTAAAAGCCTCTTTATAACTACGAAATAGTTTTCATTTAGTGATGCATCTCTGCTCAAGCCAGCCAACTACTCCCCCATCCCTAATTCACTGACTAGAGAGACTACAATAAATTTATCTTTTACGAACAATTATAATATTTACAGTAAATATAAAAATGTTTTAATATAATCAATTATGCAAGATCATTACAAATACAAGAATGTATTAAGTAGAACGGGCAAAATGTTCAAATCCATTTGCAAACTACAGTGGCTTTGAATATTTCCTTCGTTCTCTTAAATATTTTTGTATTTTTAATGATCTTGTATAATTGAGTATGTATGTTATATATATATTTAATAAATTAAAAAATTTCATAAACAAGAATACTTTTAATGTCTTAATATCTTAAGACATTATTCTAATCTTAATATCTTAAGATTATTAGATAATTATTTTCCTGAAGATGCTGATACTATTTTATCGGCGAAAAGCTTTGAATAAATATATTCATTAAAAGTATTCTTGTTTATGAAATATTTTTAATTTATTAACTATATTACAAGAAAACATACCACCATATTTAATATATATATATATATATATATATATATATATATATATATATATATATATATATATATATATACCGTATATATCAGACAGGTTTGATTGTCTTACTTTTGATATTGGCGTGAATAACAACCTACAGCAAAACAGACAGGCAAACACGAAAACATGTCACTTATACTAAATTAGTCAGAAGATGTTGTTATATGCTTTAATTCTATAAAGCGAGTTACATAACCGTTATATTGTTTCATAAAAAAATTGTTTTTTTACAGAAAATCATAACTTCTTTAGTTGTATTGTAATTCCGGGAGAATTTAAAGTGATGTAAATGTCCAGTAAATAACGAACTGACTTAATTGATTGCTCTGAAAATAGTTTTACAATAAGTAGGCATGTCCATGTCGGATTGCAGCCTCTTCTTGCTTCACGCTTACTATCAATTCCAATTAAGCTAATTAACGTTTAACCTTAGTGGGTTGATTAGAAATTTCCCGGAGATCGTCGAGGCACGCCAATCACGCTGCCAATCGCAGCCGAAGAATCTTGATTGATACAGATTTTTATTGACAGAGTTTAGAACCGTCAGCTTGTGCAAGAGCAGCACGCGCTTAATATCCTCCCATTACGCTGTATGATCTGTACTAATCGACGGTGTGTAAGAGTTTTGTAGCCCTTAAAGTTTGACTCACTTGGAATTACCATCTATGAACACAAAATAAATAATGATAGTCAGATAATGATAGTCGCCCGCTTGTCAGATGTACGAGAGTGTCTTCAAATATGTTTTTAAGAAAGAAGTACAACGTCGAAAATGCTTACAACAGAAATTTATATCTGAAATATCAATTTCTCAAAAAAAGAAACAATTAATTTTAAACATTTGCTTTAATGAAGAATCTTGTAGTTAATAGTTTTAAATAGTGCTTTTAATGGTTCGGAAAATAGGTCCTTTTATAAGAGTGAGCATTCAATCGACGACATTTTTTTATCCATTAATACAAATATATGTTTAGGTTTGTTTTCTTTTTTTCCGGCCGAAAAGTTTAGGATTGACATGAACCAAGAAGGTAAATTAAGAGAGAGTGATAGCGACAAGCAACTATTTCATGATGGCCGCCTTAAAATAAAACTAAAAGACTCGAAGGTTGCGGACTACTGCACCTTTGTAAATACACCTTTGTAGGTTCAGCGGATCATGTGCTACCCCACAAATAACATAACAATCATAAGACCTAATTATAAAAATGTCCGGACATAACATAAGCGGTAGATGATCATATGCTCCCCTCCTCTTTTACTTCTTACTATATCTTCCTATGACAGAAAAACACCTACTTATGGCACCCACATGCAGGTCTACTTCAAAGATGTGACTCCGCAAACATGAGTTTCAGTTCTTCCTCTACACCGAAAAGGCAGAGAGTTGTATGATGATACCTTGATACTAGTCTACGTTCTTAGCTCGATTAACCGTCTTAACAAATCAGCTCATTTGCGAGCGCGCGCGCGCGCACACACACACACTCACACAATTTTATAAAGGTAAAGTGGTTTTACTACCTTTTTATCAATTCCTTTTATTAGTTTCCACTCTCCTTATATATATATATATATAATAAATTAAAAATATTTCAAAAACAAGAATACTTTTAATGAATATATTTATTCTGTTTTTGAAATATTTTTAATTTATTAACTATATACAAGAAAACATATCAACCATATTTAATATATATATAGCTCAAATTTTCAATCGATAATAAAATACTTTTTGTTCATCTACTCAAGTTCAAATATTTTTTTTTAAACTTGTAGTGAATGGCAATTGAAGTTAAAACAGTTTTTTTCAAATATAA
>JBAIZL010000004.1:104614731-104627231 GCA_036971475.1 Prosapia bicincta
TATGTGACAGCAGACTCGTGAGAACACATTAAGCAACACAGATAGTAAAGTTCGTATTATGAAAATACATTTTGTGCCATGTAAACAACTAAACAAACATTAATACCGTTTGAAAATAAAAAAGACAAAATAATTCAGGATTTGAAAAAAGTACAAAGCGTGCACACACACACACACACACACACACACACACACACACACACACACACACACACACACACACACACAACACCACCACCACCACCACCACCACTACACACCACTCCACACAACACATACACGCACACACACACACACACACACACACACACACACACACACACACACACACACACACACATACACACACACACACACACAACACCACCACCACCACTACACACCACTCCACACAACACATACACGCACGCACGCACACACACACACACACACACACACACAAACACACTCACACACACATACACCTACATAAATATTTTAAGTACACATTTTACTTTTAATTTTGGATTCTTAAATATTATTACACACATTCAGTATAGAAGAGTCGACAATGTGAAAATATTTGATCTCTTTTTGACTATAAAAAAAAATTTAATGTTGATAAAAATGTAGATTTTATATTATATATTCTTAATCTCATGAGGTTAAACAAAAATTAAACCACAATTTTTAACATAATACCATTTTATGTACGAAATTCGAAAATTTCTTCTAGTGACTCCTTAAGTAAAAAAATATTTCCTAAAAATGGCATGTCTCTCAGTCATGGCATGACTTTCACACTTATTCTCATATACTAGAATGAAGGGTGATAAGCTACTGACAGAAAATGTAAGCACTGCGTGAATGCTGACGAAATTCAATGACAGTGTCTTTTGAGAAGTTATAAAATAAAATATATAATGTATATATAAACTGAGTTTTGATATTTTATATTGGAGACGTCTTACTGTAAAAATTGTAAATTTATGTTTGTTTAAATTAATTTGTAAATTATGTATAAATGGGAAAATAAGACTGTCTAGAACTGACGCAACAGTTGACATGTAGTTAACAATTACTGTTGCTGTTACATGTTTGTTTTCCAAAAGAAATTTGTCATCTTTTCAAATAACCTACAATTTTATGGTTACAATAAATCAATCGTTGTGCAAGCAAACTGCTAAGAGTAATGAGTATAGCGCACACACTACTCAGCCACGTAATATAGGAGGCTTAGGCTCTCGGTATATCTGTTTTAGAGAATGTTTGCGATTGACTCAACTGTGACTTGTTCAAGGTGAGAATTTGTAAGTATTTTAAAGTTTATAGTACCATAAATTTTAGTTTTAGGTCTGTAACAGGAAGTTGAGTTTGTAAAAAAAATGGCAGCGATATGAAAATAACCTTGCTACTAACATTATCTGGAATCAAATGGTAGAGCAACAAGTTAAATGCTCGTATAATGAAATCATTGCGTCTTATTGGATGACTAAATGATATGTAGGAAGGAATGTCCATGGGAACATATTTCTGAAAGAGGCTACTTAGTACAGGAAGTCTCTTATAACACCGTTCAGACTTACACGATGAAAATAACTCTTCTTGCAGCTTGAGGAAAGATATTTTAATGGGAGCCATGTCCAGAAGGAGGCGAATTAGGTCGAGTGCAGATTTGTTGGAAGCAGTTGGGACTGAAAGGACACGTGCATGCCGAATCGTAGGCAACGCGCAAGTTGTAGTCACATCTGCTACAGAATCACTAAAAGTCACAACGACAAACTTACGGGATGTGACAATGTGAGGTCGAGACGTAAACAAATTGGATAATGACTACTAATGAGGCAATCTTTATTCCAAACAGCCACTCTCATCTCCGCCAAGGCTTCTTAGGCGTAACATTACAGTGGATCTATATATAAAAACAAACGTCTATAGTTATAGATAACTAATTGTTTATTAGTTTTTTTAAAATTGTAATAAATAATTCCATAATTTTGAGAATATTATTATTTTCATAGGAATCATTTGCGTTTAAACTATGTTCACATATTTGCTGATGTTAAAACAGGTTTTAACATGTAATAGCGTTTCAACTCACTTTTATAGTTTAGGGCAGTTAAAAGGACAAGCAGGGTATCCGACCTTCGCTAGTATGTCAACTAGCGACTAGTAGTTTCACATTTAGTCAGGGTGACTATTATCGCCTACGAATGATAGGAAAAGGTTACTGGTAGGTGTAGGGCTGAAATCCCTAGTGGAGTATATAAATGGGATCATGGCACCACGTCTCCATGGTTGCGCTCTTGAAGTAGACTCAATCGGGTTCACAAACGGGTGTCTACCAGCTAGCTTGTAAGAAGAAGGATAAGAAAGAGCGATAGAAAGAACAGACTCTAAGGTAGAGCTATGGAAAAACTTAATGATCCCATGGTACCGGAGATAGAAGAAGATAATGCCATCGCATATGCAGGGTCGATTCGCCGAAGAAGGCTACCCAGACGCGGCCGTAAAAGAACTTTTTTGCATTTCTAGTTTACTCTTTTCTATTGTAATTTACTGCTCTTTTGTTTATTAACTCAAATAAATAATTGGTGATATCGTAACGATGGCTTTATACATTATGAAGGCACCCCAAACATCAAAAGCAGATATCAAGGCTGCCTTACTGGATGTGTTTCTACTTTACGACTATCTTCATACAGATAATTTAGTAAAAACAGGACACTAGGTTTACATCCATACACACGCTCACAAACACGCAGCTTTTATCCATATTTACAGCCCCCATATTCATTCAGAAGCTACACGTTTCAGGCTACAAAATTAGTCGCATGAAATAGTAAAGAGATATGGCAGGAATTACTAAGCCCAAAGTTGAGTGGATGCGTGATCTATGGCTAGGGGTTCATTATTAGTTTGATCCCAGATTTTTTCATGACGCCCTTCACTATGAAATACTCTGTTGCTATTCACTATCATCCGAATATCCATGGAAAGAGCTCATTAGTTTTGTATTCAAACAATCATGAATTCCTCTATCGTTACTAACCGCATGAGCATGTGAGATGGAGGATGGCGGGAGAGAGACTGACTACCACGCGGATTAGACGGGTTTAGCAACTTAAACCCGTAAACAAAATAATAATAATAAAAACAGAATCTGATAAAAATTACAAATTATCAGCTAACCCTGAAGTTATGAATAAATGACTTATTTATATATTATAATTTTTATTCACATGTTGTGTACCTTTCATTTTATTTTACTTTATCTTTATCTGATTGTCGTTTTTCTCTATCCTACTTCCATTATTTTAATTTTCGGCTAACTATTTCATTAAATATTGTAATTTATAACTTCGCACAGGCATTGGTAACACACAGTACTTAGTTCTCAACATACAGAACATTCCATCGAATCCTTCGCGGTTATCACTAGATAAAGGTATTATTTTTTCCCAGACAACAAACATTTCATTCAAATGATATAGAATTCATCATTGCTACAAAGGAAATGCGCATAAAAATAAACTGCAAGTGATTTGTATTCGTGCTAAAAAGAAAAGGTAATTTTGTTATTTCAATAACAAAACAACCCATATAAATAATGTTATTGGTTCGTGGTAACGGAGTGAAAGGATTACAAATTTCTATTGATTCAGTTGGAGTATTGTTGAATAGTCAGACGTACAATGGAGTGTCATCACACACTAATTTTAAAACTTTTCCAGACAATATAAGCGAAGTTACTCTGAAACTCACTTAGTTTAACTACTTTTGGAATGGCGACAACAACATGGGTAAGTACATTGACGTTTTTCTTTGGCAAAGCACACACACAAACACACACACACACACACACACACACACAATTAAACACAAAAAATAAACAGTAAATTAATATTTTATGTAGAAATTGAATATTAAAATTTGTTAACTTTAAGCACAGAAAATTATTTGTTAAAGTATGAAAAAATAATTCATTAAAAGTTATTCATATTGTAACTATTACCTTAAATTTATGTTTTGGGATCAGAATGGGCAGATATTAATTTAGATCTATTACTAGTATTTATTATACCATATTTTTTCATGACGCCCTTCACTATGAAATACTCTGTTGCTATTCACTATCATCCGAATATCCATGGAAAGAACTCATTAGTTTTGTATTCAAACAATCATGAATTCCTCTATCGTTACTAACCGCATGAGCATGTGAGATGGAGGATGGCGGGAGAGAGGCTGACTACCACGCGGATTAAACGGGTTTAGCAACTTAAACCCGTAAACAAAATAATAATAATAAAAACAGAATCTGATAAAAATTACAAATTATCAGCTAACCCTGAAGTTATGAATAAATGACTTATTTATATATTATAATTTTTATTCACATGTTGTGTACCTTTCATTTTATTTTACTTTGTCTTAATCTTACTGTTGTTTTTCTCTATCCTGCTTCCACTATTTTAATTTTCCGCTAACTATTTCATTAAATATTGCAATTTATAACTTCGCACAGACATTGGTAACACACAGTACTTAGTTCTCAACATACAGAACATATTGTTTTAAATGTAACTATTACCTTAAATTTATGTTTTGGGGTCAGAATGGGCCGATATTAATTTAGTATCTATTACTAGTATTTAGTATACCATTTTTTTATTTGTTTTTGTATTACATGTCAACAACGTTCTCAAATGTGTTTTGTAAAATAAAGGTTTACTTAATAATAATTAAATTTTAAGTATAATATTATAATTGACGTCACTGTTTATCTATTGATTTCTATAAACGACCAGAGCCTCTAATATTTTATTTTATTGATTATATTTTATGCGTTTATTTGCTTAGCCTGACCTAGACTGAGGATGCTTTATAAGGAATATGTTTACACCTATTAAAGGGTTTAATTACATGAATCCAAATAGGCTACTTCAATTTCCTAATGTTACTTTAAAAAGCGTTATATATAACGTTTTTAAAGGGTTTTCTTTGAACTTAAAGCGTGTATGCTTTGTTTGAAATTTAAACTGAGGATGTAACTGAGTGTAGCCTACCTTCAAAAGTAATAAAGTAGAAAGTAGTGTTTAGTTCTACATCATTACAAAAAGAATTTGTGAAATGTCAGTAAATTAGTTATTGAAAACAAAATTATTGTATTTCTATTTATATTAATTTCTTTTCTTTATTGGAGATGGGGAAGGATATGACTCGAGCCATCAGGGTAGACATAGATCTGCCCTCCATTGGGGCCAAAGAAAGTCGCCTATCCTTTCCTCCCCCTGAGCGAGAGTGGGCTACATGCACTTTGTCACCAGTTGTATCGAAAGATATATAAACTGTATAACACTTTTACAAATTAAAAAAAAATAATTGTAAAACATCTTCTTTATAACTAGCTGACGATAGATTCACTGAATAATACGGGTGGAGAATTATGACTTTTAGTAAATTTTCCGTTTCTTCCTTAGATCCATTATGACATGACAGATATTACACTTTCTGCCTTTACTTACGTTGTCTAGAAAGGAGGCATGACAGTACTTCGGAAAGGTAACAATTTATTGCAATAAACATATTTACAAATTCTTTCTCTTGTAGCGAAACTCAAAACGCCTAGCAAGTAATTGTTTTATATTTTTTAACAATAAAATAAATATAAAAAACTCAGTTTGCTTTAAATACTTTATGTAAGAATCTCTAGCAGTAAATAAATAACAATCGCTTGCTTTCACAAGACCTGATAATGTGTACACATTAGTGAAACGTCAAAACGGAGAAATAATATGTTCCTGTCTCTTTTTCTATCACATTTATTCTTTGGACTGTGTCCACTCTCCAAACTTTATAAAATTAAAGTTTTATAAATATAAAATACTATTTCTTCTCTACAAATTCAATTATGTTAAACTAGGCCTAACTAGGAAAATTGGGTGTTTGCGCGGAGTTAATCAATCAACAAAACAAGTAATATATATGTACATATATCACTTTCACTTATGTACTTAAAACAAGAATCTTACTTGGTATTTATGCGAGTACTTTCAAAGACTGGTTAGTGTCTCTATCCTCGGGCATACTCCAGTAGACACTAACCAGTCTTTGAAAGTACTCGCATAAATACCAAGTAAGATTCTTGTTTAAGTACATAAGTGAAAGTGATAAGTGTATACAAGAAAACAGTGTTGCATAATCTACAAATATATATATATATATATATATATATATTGATATTTTAAGTTGTCCATTATTTTTCCGTTGCACTGACTTTATGAAGTTGATAAATTACTATTGTAAATACTTTTATCCACCACTAAGTGCATAATTTTACCTTGTTGTGACGAGGCACCTTTAAGGTTGTAATAAAGGTTTCGACGGCAACCAGATGGGGGGGGGATTCATATACGACTTTTGAGAATTTCATTTCTTGGTATTGGAAAGTTGGCGCAGTGCCAAAGACCAGTGCCACTAGACTTTGAACAAGAAGATTCATAGTTCGAATCCGGATAGACCCCCAAAATTTTTATAATTTAATTACTAAATAAATATATGAAACAAACTTTATTAACATCAATTGTCATCCACTATAGGTTTAAAAAACGTGTATTTGAACTTAATTGGGTGAATAAAAAGTATTTTATTAACGCTTGAAAATTGATATATATCAGGAGTGCGAGCTAATAGAAGGAATTTAATAATAAATAACATTCACACACACACACACACACACACACACACACACACACACACACACACACACAGGCTACATATATATATATATATATATATATATATATATTTCCGTTTCAAATTTTACTCGCACATATTCTTGGGGAGGGACAACTTTCTTTGGCCCCCAAGATCAGGTTTACTTCCAGTAAGAGGCCCTACCTACGTGAGCTATCATGGCTCCTCTCCTCTCGCTAACAGATCATAATGACCTAGTCCTGCCTCAATCACCCAATGCTGATGTAGCGCATAACCACCTCCCAATAGCACTGATAGAGAGTAAATCTACTTTAGGAATGCGTCCCTACACACTGACGAAATACACGTGAACCACAAGCTACGGAGTTTCTACTCTAATTCTATCTTGTTTGTCTCACAACCCTTTTCATCTCATATTTCATTATAACCAAGTAGAATTATGAGCGAAAGAGTAACACGATTTCTTCAGTCAATTCGTGTTACATACTTAATCCATGATCATCTATCATATCCAAGTTCTTTAGGCCATTTTATTCTTTAAGCAGACGTTCTTCTGCTACCATAGCGTCCGTAAGACTGAAGTTGTTGAGCCGCGTTCCAGTTTAAGCAGACGTTATTTTGCTACCATAGCGTCCGTAAGACTGAAGTTGTTGAGCCGCGTTCCAGTTTAAGCAGACGTTCTTTTGCTACCATAGCGTCCGTAAGACTGAAGTTGTTGAGCTGCGTTCCAGTTTAAGCAGACGTTCTTCTGCTACCATAGCGTCCGTAAGACTGAAGTTGTTGAGCCGCGTTCCAGTTTAAGCAGACGCTCTTTTGCTACCATAGCGTCCGTAAGACTGAAGTTGTTGAGCCGCGTTCCAGTTTAAGCAGACGCTCTTTTGCTACCATAGCGTCCGTAAGACTGAAGTTGTTGAGCCGCGTTCCAGTTTAAGCAGACGTTCTTTTGCTACCATAGCGTCCGTAAGACTGAAGTTGTTGAGCCGCGTTCCAGTTTCAGCAAACCGTTTGTTCTGCTCTTACTCCAACTTTCTTATCTCGTGATACTGGTTGGAGAGTCTCAAGCTTCTTTGCTCCAATGTTCCTCATATCATCGACGAGATCGTAAGGTATTTATTAGAAACTGTTGGTAACCTACTTAGGTTAACAGAAGCGGAAACAAATCAAAGTAAAATCCTTAAAGAGCAAGAATCGAAAGAGCTATATCGAAACAGGAATAATTTTAAAAACTCATATTATTTGTTTGGTTTGAGATGAAAGTAAACGAACTAAAGATGTACAACCATCATCGGACTGTACAAAAACTCCATGAGATCGCTTATACAGCTACTTTTATTTCGTCGAAAAAGATGTTCTTAAAGTGATGATTTATTATGACATTAAAGACAAGTTTAAAATCAGAACTTGAATATGGAGAGGAAGATTTGACATGTTTTTCCTAAGTTTTCCAAATAGACTAAATTAGAAATAAAACCATACAAATTTAATTTTAAAAGTAAATACAAACTCCGATATCGATTTTTTTTAACGAAGCGTATTATTAACGCGAAAGCGTTTTCAACTTCGGTAAAATTAGTCTCAAACATTAAAAAAATCTTTGTTTGAGACCTTTCCCAACACGCATACTAAGAATAAATAAAAATTGTTTCCTCGCTTCAGAAAAAAATGCACGCAAGACATGAATGTTTACGTACTTAATAATGTTGAAAATGCGCGTTGATCAAAAGCCTAGGACATTGTGTTTATGAAGAAATTTTTTTTATAGAGTGTTTTATTTCTTTCAGTAAATGTTTTCCAGGTTTTATGTTTGTGCGAGGTATGATTTTTTATCAACATATTTTTTTATTTAGTTTAAAAACTACAAGTTTGTGTGAATTATACAGCCACGAATCCATATACAGTATAATTCATAATAAATAAAAAAACAATAACCTTTGCTACAAATAAATGAATACCCTTGATGTACATTTCGCTAACACCGTTAGCAACATCAGAAGGTTACAAATATACTTGTACATACTTGAGTATATTTGTAACATTCTGATGATGCTAACGGTGTTAGCGAAATGTACATCAAGGGTATTGAAATATTTGTAGCAATGATTATTGTTTTTTATTTTTTATAATTAAGCTACTGTGCTTTGTATAGATTAAATATATTAAATTTATTTATAGCTTACAAGAATTTAATATTTCAAACAAATTATTTTTGTTAGTAGGTCAGAAGAAAATCTCTAGAAACCCTCCGTAACAACCCCGTAGTAGTAGTGAAGGATTCATCCCACTGAAAACACTTCCCTTAAGATCACAGCTGCACAATCCAGCAGTTTCTGCCCTAAACAACGTGTATCACGTTTTATGACAAGGTTTTCTAGCCTATAGCGTCAATTTCGTAGACTTATCAAACTTAGACTATATTATTTCTATTGAGAGTAGTGTTCTTCGAGAATATAATCAGTTTGATGATAAGTTTGTCTAGTCTATAAAAACCTCTTTCGTAGACTTATCAAACTTAGACTATATTATTTCTATTGAGAGTAGTGTTCTTCGAGAATATAATCAGTTTGATGATAAGTTTGTCTAGTCTATAAAAACCTCTTTCGTAGACTTATCAAACTTAGACTATATTATTTCTATTGAGAGTAGTGTTCTTCGAGAATATAATCAGTTTGATGATAAGTTTGTCTAGTCTATAAAAACCTCTTTCGTAGACTTATCAAACTTAGACTATATTATTTCTATTGAGAGTTGTGTTCTTCGAGAATATAATCCGTTTGATGATAAGTTTGTCTAGTCTATAAAGTCCTCTTTCGTAGACTTTTCAAACTTAGACTATATTATTTTTAATGCGAGTTATGATGCTCGAGAACATAATCAGTTTTATGACAAGGTTTTCTAGACTTTAGCGTCATCTTTCGTAAACTTTTCAAAACTTTGACTATATTACTTCTATTGTCACGTTCTGATGCTCGAAAATATAATCGTGTTAAAATCGTGAGTTACCTTAACCCACCCGTAGCTTGTTCCACTGTAAATCACCAGCCGAGAACGACATAGAAAATATATAATATTTATATATGACACAATTCGTATCAAGTTGCATGATTTTTTTACTAGGTGTCCAAGAAAAATTTGTAAAAATAGATACACATTAGACATATAAAACTGCTTCAAAGAACAATACCTTTTAAAATAAGTTACTTATTTTTGTAAACTAAAGTAAATACGTATATTAATTGTTTTGTATTATTTTGTGTGTTCAGGTAAGGCATTTGGCTGCACTTCTGCTACTGATCTCTACCGTTAGTTCTAGCCCTCAGCCCCAGAATGGTTGGGGATGGGGAATGGGAGGTGGAAGCAACGGAGGATCAGGAAAAGCTTGTTGTATTGTCGACGGTGTATTCCAGTGTTTCTCATCAGGCACCGAAGGTTACACAACATGTTCCAATAGAAAATGGCCAGTCCCAAAACTACCAGATTTTTCCAACATGGCCCCGAATTGGCCCGGTTCATTTAACCCTTTCAACGTCACAGAGTTTTCTGATTATATTAAACAATGGTCAAATTTTATAAACCCTTTCAATTTCTCAAAACAACCGCCGTTCGGTTTCCCTAGATTCAACATCTCAAACTACCTTAACGGCTCTTTTGCTATTTCTTGCTGCTCGAACGCCAACTCTGAACAACATTGCTACACATCTGACAACACGCCGACTGGCTTCTCTTGGGCCACGTGCTCTACAAGCAGTAGCGGCAGGAAACGCAGATCGGCGCATCGTTCTAGGCGAGCATTCATGTCCTGCTGCACCGATGGTGACGGGAAGGAGAAATGTTCTACGACCGAAGTAGTTACTTGTGGAGGAAGCGGTGGCAGCAGTGGTGGCTTCAGCAGCAGTTCAGGAGGAGGTGGGTTTGGTAGCGGCTGGGGATCTAGTGGGGGCAGCGGATCTGGTAGCGGCTGGGGATCTGGAGGTAGCGGCGGATTTGGTAGCAGCGGATTTGGTAGCGGCGGATTTGGTAGCGGCTTTGGATTCGGCGGACAAGGTGCTAACTTCCCTGGCATTCCAAATTGGATAATCCAGAGGATGCAGAGGATGCAGTCATTGTTACCTTCTTGGATGAGACAAGAATCTGATGATAACTAAACCCAGGGTTATTCTACTTTTAAACTAATGAATATTCAACACAATTTCAATATTAGTAGATAAATATTGAAAATGTAAAATTTTAAATGTATTATTTACTTTTTAATAAAATATAAACATTAGAATGCATACAGTATTATAAATGGAATTTTTTTGTCATTGATTAGACTACATGTGCAGGAATATTTGTCAAGGTTATTAAAAAGGTAAAAGGTTAACTACAGAATATATTGAAAACAGAAAATTGAAGCCATTTGTTGTATTAATCTTCATTTCACTGATTATATTAATAAATATATGATTTATAACTAAGTAAAAAAAAACTCTAACACCTTAATGCTGATGCGTTTTGAGACAGTCACTTCATTTACGAACCCTACCAGCTACTCGGTAGTAGAAGGTAGCCTTCGTAATCAAAACGAAGGTTCCGAAACGCATCAGCAAAACAATTTGGTATAGTGTTTTTTTTTTTTTAGTTATAAAACAATTAATTATGAACAAAGAAGATATTTTCAAAGATGTGGTTTTTGCCTAACTTGGGAGAATATGACCTAAGGCATGTATATGACCATACGGAACGACCACCTCTAAATATTACAGTTTGTTATTGAGGCGAGACAGTCACTCATAGCACTGATGACTTTATTTAAACAGATATGATCAGAAATCTCAAGAACAGAGTAACGGGAAATTTTATGTTAACTTTGAGTACAACGAGTACCTGACAACAGCACAAGGAAATATAGAAGAAGAGCAAAGGTAATATATCTAATATGGGAAAAGGAGGAATTAGATAGACCTAACTGCATGTCCAACAGAAGAAAAAGAACAACCGAAAAATGAATAAAACAATCGTTTAAGGAAAGATGAGTAGCAATGAGAAAACTTTCTTTTTTTGGAGAGATAAAAAATTTAAAAACGAAGATCTAAGTTTATCATTTACGACGTAGATTTATCATAAGTGTTAAATAATAATATATAGCCATAAAAAACGCTCTGCTTCAAGTACGAATGTATGCAAGTACAACCCCTATGTTGTACTTAAGATAGTATCATTAAAACATCAGTGAAAGAGCATTGGATGCATGCAAAAAAAATAATAAGGAAAAGCAAGATGCTTTATAATGCCAAAGATGCGAAAGAAGAAAAGAACGAAGACATAAAACAATTAGCTAAAATAGAAAAAGATATGATTGCATACGTACAAGGAGAAGTTTGATAAGGAAAAGGGTTAAAACTATAGATGGACGATGTTTACGTACGAGACGCGGTAGACGAAGTAATGAAATAAGAGGAATCAGAGAGCCTGGTACTGCAGAGAAAGATAAAAACGGATAAGCGAAGGAGACGGCTAAAGCAACGGTAGAACATGAACATGCGTATATATAAGTCTAGCATTAAAACAAAACATCATTTTACTTTCAAGTTGAAGGTACATACGTATCAATAAATATCTAAATTAAATTATCGTTTAAAAAGTTTTTAGTGAAGCATTTTAAACGCGACAGCAAAGATTATCACATTCTGAAGCTAGTTTGTTCAAATTAAATTCGTTAAAGAAAGTACAGTCTCAGACATAACCAAGACCTTGTACTATAATTAAATGAAAAATGTTGTCTTGCAAAACCTGATTAAACCGTCTTGGCGAACAGCAAAGGT
>JBAIZL010000004.1:104632231-104924731 GCA_036971475.1 Prosapia bicincta
CATATTGTTCTGACGTAAAGTTGTAAAACATATGTTGCAAATAATTCCACCATTATAAAGGACGTTAATGTGGGTTCGTCTTCACTTGATCAACCTTCGAAATGGCTTCATCTTGGGTGAGTATTGTGTATTGAGGCACATTTATTATAAAGATGTTTTATAGTCTCGTTCTTTATCTCTCTCTCTCTCTCTCTCTCTCTCTCTCTCTCTATATATATATATATATATATATATATATATATATATATATATATATATATGAAGTTATTATTATTACTTGTAAATAATTTTTTCCACCACTAAGTGCAATAATTTTACCTTATGTGATGAGGCGCCTTTCGGTCACTTGACCATTGTCGAATCACTTATTAATTTTTCTCTATTTTTCTGGTGTGAATGTTCGGTCCATGATGTTGGGATTTGTTGACGTCGAACATTCACAACAGAAAAATAGAGAAAAATTAATCAGTGATTCGACAATGGCCAAGTGACCGAAAGGCGCCTCATCACATAAGGTAAAATTACTGCACTTAGTGGTGGAAAATATTATTTACAAGTAATAATAATAACTTCATAAAGTCAGTGCAACAGAAAAATAATGGACAACGTGAAGTATCACTATATATATATATATATATATATATATATATATATATATATATATATATATATATATATATATATATTTTAAAACAACATAGGCTATTCAAATACAATAATATTTATTAATTTATATCCAAAGCTTTTCGTTGGTAAACAGTATCAACATCATCAGGAATGAAAATTACAATAATGTAAGCTATAGGCCTAAGTAAACAGGTAAAATAATACCAAAATTATTTAATTACAAAAATGTATTAGTCTCTTTAAAATTGTTTGAAATACATTTCTCATCCACAAAAGTTTGATTCTGACATCTATCTTCTGTTTTCAGATATTCACCATTTACGTTTCTAGCATTTTCTTACCCTAAATACGCATAACAACTAAAATGCCCATTCACACTTTAGTTCTTGTCTGGACATTGCCAGTTATATATGAGATATTTGATTAGAATTACCACAACACAACAGTGGTCTTTATTAACTCAATATTTGTGTGGTACAAACGCTTTATGGTTTGGTTCTCTTCAATTTTCTACCCATGCGCTGGGTATCTAGAAGTTGAATAGCGCTCCACTTGGATCAAGATGAAGTCTCTTTTCAATTTTTATGGGCATCTTCTTTATTTCGTTTGTTATCGTTGGGATATTCAGATATCGGTGAATATATTTATTTTTCACGTACCAAGGGGCATTAATCATATTTTTCAGTACCTTGTTTTGGACCATCTGCAGAATTTTGTTTATTAGATTCCTTTCCACACCCACACAGGTAGCTGTCATATAGCCATACTGGTTTCAAGATCTGATTGCAGATTTTTATTTTATTACATAATGAGAGGTTGTCGTTCTACCCAGGATCAAAGAATAGTTGGAATATTTACTTCCTCCTTATTTTTCTTGATGTGATGTTTCCATCTTAGTTTATCATCTAGGTGCATGCCTATGTAATTAGCTTTAAGGGTTGATGATTCCGTCAACATCCATTAACGGAGGATCTTTCAGTACCTTATTTGTGAAGTTGATGTGGACTGACTTCACTTCATTCAGTTTGGTTTTCCATTTATCAGTCCATTCTAGGAGTTTGTTGCTCTCTGGACTTTGTCCGTAGATGTATATATGTTTTTATCAGTTGCTAATATTGCAGTGTCATCCGCAAACATTTCGATGGTACCCTCTACGATGGGATTTTGGAATGTTACAGACTTAAATCAGAACTGAACCCAGTTCTCTAGCTTGAGGTATTCCTGCTTAGATTTCTTTAATTTAGTAATATTTTCCTTCCTGTTTAATCCTGAAGGTTCTGTCCGTTATATATGATGCTAACAATGAAACACTCCTTTGAGAGCATCTTAGTTAATCTGTGGATGAGGCCTTCATGTCAAACCTTACCAAAGGGATCATTACAATATATGAACAAAGCATTCTTTTAAGACCGGAATTTGGTGCTTTTGAAAATGGTAAAACGAGCTAGCCGGTTTAATGAATGTGCTTAGCATGAATGTGATAACATTTAAAGGCAAATAAAATTTGAATTGTAAATGCTAAATCTTAAATTTAATTGTTTAAAAAAATAAATCTTTATTGTAAGTAATGATGGATTGCATAAACAATAGATTATACATAGTACTGAAGTATATAATTCGTGAAAGCAGTGTAGAGGAGATGTTGGTGTTGTAAGAAATTTGGATAAGTTAAAATATAAAACATTAATATAATACTTCAGGTATTATTTAGCTATTGATTCATTTGTAGAACAACTTGATATTGCAAACAATAATGAACACATCAGTATAAATATTGTTGAAATTATTGTAGTAATGATAACATCATTGAAATAAACAAATTAATATTTTGAATGTGTTAATTACATGTAAAAATAAAAGAAAATAATATTGTAATAATACGATTATATAGATTACAACTTGAATAAATATTCAACCCTTATTTTTTTATTGATTAAAATAATGGCGTTGTTATAGAGACATTATTTCCCTTATAGCTAGTTGCGTGCAATTTTGATTCATTATACCAATTTGTTTATGGAACTTTGAAAATCCCTTCCAATAGGAATAGCAAGTTTAAAATTTTAAATCTATAAGCATGTAAACTTCATTTTTCATTTACGTTTTCACTTCTGTCTGGAGTTTCAAGACAGGTATGCAGTTTTTGTTACTATACGCGGTATTTACCACTCTTTATTTACGTGTGATAGTTCCTAAAAAAAGTAAAAAAATACTGTGTAAATAAATTTAAATTATGAACTGGAATTTATGAAAGACAATAAAATAAGGATAGACCTTAACCGCAGCTAATAGTTGCTATAAAATATGTCATGCTTTATTATACAATTTTTGTTCAGATAACACTACTCGTGGTGATGGCTGCAATTTGTTGCAATGCTCTTCACCGGCACGACTGGGGACGGGGGCGCGGCGGTGGACGAAGGCCTGAGACTTCTTGCTGCGTTCTCAACGGCATATACCAGTGCTTCTCGCCCGGGACTACAGGTTACCTCGCATGTGCTGCTAGAGATCCCTCAAACGCCCCGCCACAAATCCCGTTCTTCCCTTACGAGAGTCTGTTTAATCAGACAGCCTCGACGTTTTTCAATTCTACAGTTTGGACGGATTACATCACACGGTGGGTTGATTCTGTAAACCCTTTCAGAATACCCCCAAGGTATACTCCCTTTGGTTTCTCGCAGTTCAACTTTACAAATTACTTTAATGGCTCTTTTGCCTTGTCCTGCTGTTGGAGCTCCAACTCGGAACAACATTGCTACACATCTAACAACGTGCCAACAGGCTTCTCTTGGACCACGTGTTCTGCAAATACTATCAGTAGTGGCTAAGCTGGTGTAAGATTACTTTTACTCCCTGTTTCTCTCGAATCTAAGCACAATGAGTACAATGTAAATCAACCTTGTCAAAATGTACACAATCAACAATAAAAATTTCAAATATTTAGAATAACTTTAGCAGTTGTGATGTTTCCTTTCTTCCTCGTTATCCACTGAAGCCCTTGTGTCCACAAGTACGCGTGCGCACGTTGACGTAAAGGAAACATTGAGTTTTATATTTTTGACGAATATGAGAAAAATAAGTCTCAAATAACATGAGTCATAAGGAGTAAGAGGATCGAATTAGCTAAAAATATGACACAAGACACATTTACAAATAATTGGGTATTAATTATAATTAATTCAGTTGGTCATTTTAAGTGTTGAGCTTTCATTTTTTAATTGTTTTTTATTTTCGAGCCAACTATTTTAATGGAAATTAAAAAAATATGAGAAAAATAATTTGCAGTTTAAACGTTAGTTTTTTTGCTGTAGTTTAATTTTCTTGTCAGAAGTATTTATTTGTTTATGTGTATAAAATGTTGATACTTTTCACAAGGTTTTCATTTTATCTTTACTTGAAGCTCTTTTTAGTAAACACATATACAAGGTGGTCAGGAAATGATATAATAAGTTGATTATGGTCATCGTTAAATTCGTCAGACAATAATAAAGTTAAACACTATAAATGGAAAACATCTGGGAACTAAAAATGACAAACTAAATAAAAATTCTGGAAGCAAAATACTGGAACTGTTTTATAAATAATGTAGAAATTTATGAATAGATTTATAAATAAAAAATAACCCTTAATTCTATAACTGAAAGTGAAAGAAGAGCTCATAATCCTATTATATAAAGTATTATTAGTGGAAAACTTCTGTTACTTAAGGAAAGAGACAATAATTCTATTAAGAGTGCCATAAGAGACAATAATTCTATTAAGAGTGCCATAAGAGACAATAATTCTATTAAGAGTGCCATAAGGGACAATAATTCTATTAATAGTGCCATAAGAGACAATAATTCTATTAAAAGTGCCATAAGAGACAATAATTCTATCAAGAGTGCCATAAGAGACAATAATTCTATTAAGAGTGCCATAAGAGACAATAATTCTATTAAAAGTGCCATAAGAGACAATAATTCTATTAAGAGTGCCATAAGGGACAATAATTCTATTAAGAGTGCCATAAGAGACAATAATTCTATTAAAAGTGCCATAAGAGACAATAATTCTATCAAGAGTGCCATAAGAGACAATAATTCTATTAAGAGTGCCATAAGAGACAATAATTCTATTAAGAGTGCCATAAGGGACAATAATTCTATTAATAGTGCCATAAGAGACAATAATTCTATTAAAAGTGCCATAAGAGACAATAATTCTATCAAGAGTGCCATAAGAGACAATAATTCTATTAAGAGTGCCATAAGAGACAATAATTCTATTAAGAGTGCCATAAGGGACAATAATTCTATTAATAGTGCCATAAGAGACAATAATTCTATTAAGAGTGCCATAAGAGACAATAATTCTATTAAGAGTGCCATAAGAGACAATAATTCTATTAAGAGAGCCATAAGGGACAATAATTCTATTAATAGTGCCATAAGAGACAATAATTCTATTAAGAGTGCCATAAGGGACAATAATTCTACTAATAGTGCCATAAGAGATAATAATTCTATTAAGAGTGCCATAAGAGACAATAATTCTATTACGTGAGGCAATATTGAGAAGATCCACGTGGGCAGAGTCACTAAAGTCCATCGCATTCTAAGAATAATGAATTGGAATTAACAAAACTCGTTAGTGTGAATTTCGGTGAGAAAATATTTTGGACAGATTTTTAAAGTACTATATTTTTCAAAAACTCCTGCTATGCTCGAAAACCCGACGGTTTGATTATTATTATTATTGATGAAACTACTAGTTAATTTGTAGGTCAATACAATGTTAACTAAACACTGTACAAGTGGTTTTAAAATAAATAATAGCGCTTACTTCTTAATGTATAGGCCTACTAGTAAACAAGTAACATAAACAAAAACATTTTTGAAGACAAGTCCTACTTAGGTCAACAAACAATTTTTAATTTTAGTTACTTTTTATTAAAAAATTTTAATTAATATAAATAAAGTAACATTACCCATACGCCAAAGAGCTGTTATACTACATAATCTATAACATAAAATCAGCTGTTTTATGTTTTCACTAATTTTAAGCCAAAAGGGACGAAATAACTATATTCCATACCTGGCCCCTTTTGTGAAACGTTTTGATCCCACATACTATTAAAATATATTCATTAAATATAATGAATGAATCAATATTTGAAAAAACTGTATTAAGATCAAATGTCGTCCACTAAAAGTTTGAAAAAAAGTGTATGAACTTAAGTGGGTAGATAGAAGCGTACTGAAAATTTGTACAATATATATATATATATATATATATATATATATATATATATATATATATATATATATATATACATATTTTAAAACAACATAGGTTATTCAAATACAAGAATATTCTTGTATTTGAATAACCTATGTTGTTTTAAATTATTAAACAAGAAAACGAATTATATATATATATATATATATATATATATATATATATATATATATATAAGAGTGTAAACTATTAAAAGGAATTGAAAAACAGATTTTTCTATTAGTAATTTGTCTTAAAAACGTAAATGCCTGTGTGATATACATTTATTTTTATATTTAACTCGAATATTTATATTTAAATATAAATATTTAAGAAAATAATATTTTCAAAAAAAATTGCGGGATTCGGCAGGGAATGTGAGAAGTGGATCGAGGTAAAAGTGGACAAATAAATGTAATTTCAATTTTAAACTATTTTTTAAATCAAAACTATTTTGAGTTTTCAAATTTTTTATCTCTGAAAAGAAAATTTTTCCACAGATATTTTTTAAATTACATATTTAAAACAGAGAGATTGATTTTTTTATTTACATACTTTAACAAATTTACTAAAACATTTTTCAAGATACAAACACTGTAAATATTTACAGTGTTTGTGTCTGGCATTATTTAGGTACTATTAAGGGACGAATTCACGAAAAATGTTTCTAACATTTTGACTAACGGAATTATGGTTTTTAATTACGAATTTAAATTAAACTTCTGCAGATTGTTTACTGTTTTTTGGGGTACATTGATTTCACGCATATTTATAACTCCTGGAAAACACATTTTAAAAAACATTAAAATGCAAACTTACAATCTACAATATATAGTCATTTTATAATTGCATTCCACTAAGCAGTAATATATGATTCGTTCATTGACTCATTGAGAAGCTGTAAAAAGGCTAAATATTTCTGCCTTCAGACGTTACGACTTGTCGGTGTTGCACTTCACACTAGCGCCTTTCCTGAAACTTGCTCATGAAGGCGGCTCAGAATAACGATGGGGCCCGTTGTATAATTCCTTGGTGCGATGGCCAGGTGACCCCAAGGCGATCGTTCCTCTTCCACGATTGCATTCTATTGCAACGGTTCACTGACTGCAGAGTCCTCAAACAACCGAGATCTTATCCGTTAAGTTTCATTCAAAGTTTCCTTTCGCAAGTACGATGCTAGTTTTCCCCTAGCATATGATTTAGTGAGATACGAATCAGTCAGTTTATCTCGTCTGACATGTTGATTACTTAGTTAATAAATAAAATGTGTCCACCTTGAAAGGGCACGGAAACAACATGATAGAGGTTCTTAAAACGTAGAAAGTAGATAAAGGCTCTTAGAATGGCCTTAAAGTACGCTTGCGAATTACTCCAGTACACTAAGGAAGTATCCAACTTAAAACGGACTATGGTCTTGTAATTGGCGTCCTGTACATTAATTCTAAAGGATCCTGTAACTGTACATTATGTACAGGACCAGAAATTCAGAATTTATAAATAGGTTAAAAATCTGTATATATTGTTAACAACTATGAGCAACTGTTGTGTTTTTTAAAATTTTAAATAAATAAAACCTCTTAACTATCAACACTTTTTATTTAAATCCCTATGTACATTTCTATTGCAAAACAATCAACTTCAGAGGAAATTATTAAAAGAATGATACTTAGAAGGAGATCCTTGTAATAAATTCCTCTGAAGATGATTGTTTTGCAATCGAAATGTACATTAGGATTTAAATAAAATGTTTGTGCGGTTAGGAGGTTTTATTTATTTAAAGTAAAAATAGATAAATAAATGCGTATACTATTATTCAGTTTAAAGGCTTTTTACATCACATGTTTAAATCTTGACATCATTACACACTGGTTCAGTTCACTGTTTGATAGCACACGTAGTCAGCACCATGAAACATATCTGCTGAGGAATGAAAGTAAGTCCTTGTATAGGCTTTTTACATCACATGTTTAAATCTTGACATCATTACACACTGGTTCAGTTCACTGTTTGATAGCACACATAGTCAGCACTATGAAACATATCTGCTGAGGAATGAAAGTAAGTCCTTGTAAAGGGTTTTTACATCACATGTTTAAATCTTGACATCATTACACACTGGTTCAGTTCACTGTTTGATTGCACACATAGTCAGCACCATGAAACATATCTGCTGAGGAATGAAAGTAAGTCCTTGTAAAGGGTTTTTACATCACATGTTTAAATCTTGACATCATTACACACTGGTTCAGTTCACTGTTTGATAGCACACATAGTCAGCACCATGAAACATATCTGCTGAGGAATGAAAGTAAGTCCTTGTAAAGGCTTTTTACATCACATGTTTAAATCTTGACATCATTACACACTGGTTCAGTTCACTGTTTGATAGCACACATAGTCAGCACCATGAAACATATCTGCTGAGGAATGAAAGTAAGTCCTTGTAAAGGGTTTTTACATCACATGTTTAAATCTTGACATCATTACACACTGGTTCAGTTCACTGTTTGATAGCACACATAGTCAGCACCATGAAACATATCTGCTGAGGAATGAAAGTAAGTCCTTGTAAAGGCTTTTTACATCACATGTTTAAATCTTGACATCATTACACACTGGTTCAGTTCACTGTTTGATAGCACACATAGTCAGCACCATGAAACATATCTGCTGAGGAATGAAAGTAAATCCTTGTAAAGGCTTTTTACATCACATGTTTAAATCTTGACATCATTACACACTGGTTCAGTTCACTGTTTGATAGCACACATAGTCAGCACCATGAAACATATCTGCTGAGGAATGAAAGTAAGTCCTTGTAAAGGCTTTTTACATCACATGTTTAAATCTTGACATCATTACACACTGGTTCAGTTCACTGTTTGATAGCACACATAGTCAGCACCATGAAACATATCTGCTGAGGAATGAAAGTAAGTCCTTGTAAAGGCTTTTTACATCACATGTTTAAATCTTGACATCATTACACACTGGTTCAGTTCACTGTTTGATAGCACACATAGTCAGCACCATGAAACATATCTGCTGAGGAATGAACGTAAGTCCTTGTAAAGGGTTTTTACATCACATGTTTAAATCTTGACATCATTACACAATGGTTCAGTTCACTGTTTGATAGCACACATAGTCAGCACCATGAAACATATCTGCTGAGGAATGAAAGTAAGTCCTTGTAAAGGCTTTTTACATCACATGTTTAAATCTTGACATCATTACACACTGGTTCAGTTCACTGTTTGATAGCACACATAGTCAGCACCATGAAACATATCTGCTGAGGAATGAAAGTAAGTCCTTGTAAAGGCTTTTTACATCACATGTTTAAATCTTGACATCATTACACACTGGTTCAGTTCACTGTTTGATAGCACACGTAGTCAGCACCATGAAACATATCTGCTGAGGAATGAAAGTAAGTCCTTGTAAAGGCTTTTTACATCACATGTTTAAATCTTGACATCATTACACACTGGTTCAGTTCACTGTTTGATAGCACACATGGTCAGCACCATGGAACATATCTGCTGAGGAATGAAAGTAAGTCCTTGTAAAGGCTTTTTACATCACTTGTTTAAATCTTGACATCATTACACACTGGTTCAGTTCACTGTTTGATAGCACACATAGGCAGCACCATGAAACATATCTGCTGAGGAATGAAAGTAAGTCCTTGTAAAGGCTTTTTACATCACATGTTTAAATCTTGACATCATTACACACTGGTTCAGTTCACTTTTTGATAGCACACATAGTCAGCACCATGAAACATATCTGCTGAGGAATGAAAGTAAGTCCTTGTAATGGTTTTTTTTTTAAAAAAAGGCAGCATTTTAACAGGTTCACTGCTTCACAAATCATGAAACTGGCATTAGTAACTAAACTTTTACCTCTTAAGGAATTTCACATTCCCTGTGGCTATTATAACATAGACTCTTATGCTAAAACCTACTTTACTAACAACTTTCACTCATTCACGCTTTCCTGATACTAAACTTAACACCGAACATTCACAAATAAAACCGAATGCTCAAGCCAGCATCGGAAGCATCAGTTATCTAATGGAGGGGAGGTGAGGAAAAGGGATGAGTTTTTTGGTGTAAAACATATAATGGACGATGCAGCAGAGGGTTATATCCTCCAGAATAATGGGAAATGAAATGAAACCATCAACAATATGTTTTAAAATGAGGGTCGAGAATTTTTTTTAATTTAAAAATTTTCGTTATTATTTAGTAAATGTTGATATGTTCTTCATGTTTCGCCAACTGTTATTAATATTTCGCTGCTTAAGTAACGATCTATAAAGTGTTTCTTCAGTAACCGTTGCTTAGTAAATGTACAACAACAAAAATTGACATTGAGAAAGTCACAATTTTCATAAAAGTGCAATAAGCACTACACATTATAACTGGGGTATCAGCATCAATTAGCCCCATAAACTTTCCATACTGTCTTGACCAACCCTCTTCTTCTAGAAGAGATTTTTAACTGCGTTAATTTATTTTAGTGTCTGCACTACCTATGTAGGAAAACTATGTTGCCTTTACTTTATAAGTTACCCCCTTCCTCTAAGTAAAAAATCTGCCTCTGAAAAAACGAACCTTCAGCATAAACAAGTAATATATATATATATATATATATATATATATATATATATATATATATATATATATATATATATATATATATATAATTTAAGTCAATTCCTACTGAAATCAACAAAGAACAATTTTATTTTAGTTTCCTTTTATTTTATAATTACAATTAATATAATTATGTATACATATGTAAGAATAACAATATTAAGTAGCAAAATAGAAAGCTAATTTCCTTGCAATTTTCCATTTTCCTTTCTTTGTATGGTAATGTATTATTTTTATTTTCTACTATTTATACTTTTTTTGTCCTTTGCATTGTGTTGTAGCTCCTTTTCTCTTTCCTTTCGCATTGTCCGTTTCATTCATTTTTAATCCTTGAGTATTATTTATGATATTGTGTTGTAACCATGGCACCAATCTAAGGTTGTGCAATGGAGGTTTAGAAGACAACCAGATGGGAGTAATACAAAAATTCATATACGTCTTTGATAAGTACATTTCGAACTATGAAGAGTTGTCTCAGTTCTAACGCGCTAGACATCGAACATGAAGATACTCAATTCGAATCCAACCTTAGGCCCCCAAAGTTTGTATAATTTAATTATTGAATAAATATTTTTTAAACTGTAATAATATCAATTTTCATCCATCATAGGTAAATAGAAATGTATTTGAACTTGATTGGATGAATAAAAACGTATTTTATTAACGATTGAAAATTTGTACAAGATGTGTCAGGATAATGTGACACAATAGAAGGAATTTCAAAACATAGGGTTACGTGGAACAAAATAAACTTTCTGTGTTATCCGGAAAGTTATTACTTTACTGTAGCAAGTTTAAAGCGTTACCTACTCCAGAATTACCTTCATGTGTTTAGACATCTAATAATTATATTATTTCCCGTACTACTTTGAGAAAACCTATTTCACATAATCCGTCAACACATTTGTTCCTTACTTACGTCTATGTTAACTTCAGACTAATATATCTGTTTAAAATGTTTTAGGTGTCAGACAATAAAAAAAAGTAAATGAGATTTAAACGATTGGAAAGAAAGTTAGACTAAACTGAAAAACGAACTGATTTAATCAGAAATGACAGGTGAAATTTGGAAGTTTCTAATGGATTCTGGATACTTGAGAAGAAATATGCAAAGCTTTAAGAATTTTAAGTGTAAACGCACCAATATGTAAACAGTCACGCTGTAAGACAATATAACAAGGAACTGCTTTAAATCGGTTTCGTAGTAAAGGTTAAGCTCCAGCCAAAGATTAATGGTCTATAAAAGCAAACAATGGTAGTTCTTGGACACGCTCTGCCGCCAAAACTACATTCGCGTCAAGATTAAACTGAAACATTCCAGGTTAGGTTTAGTTACAACACGAAGCGATGTTTCCATGTACATAAATACATATTGTAGGTTATTAGTAATTATTTTATTACATGGCTTTAATTATTATTATCTTTTAAAACAATGCTCTCATTTCGTCAATTGTTTTATTTTAATTCTTCTTCAGACCAACATATTATATATATATATATATATATATGCTTTACACGCAGTTAAATTATATTTACGGATTTTAAATTACGTGCTCTACTTCAATGTAATGTTATGTATAAGTTGCTGATATGCACGCGCATTGAAGAGCTTTTCTTAAATTTCATACATAGTAATCAAACACGTGTTCAAATTTATGTACATGTAGGTATGTCCCTTGTCAAAGGTAATTGGAATTCCAGCTAAGGTACTTAATTAGCTAAGGTACTTATTGCTAAGTTACTTTACCCAGTCAAAATCCTTTACTTGATTTCTGGTACAATTAATTTTATTTATTTCGTTAAAACATTTTAAACTTTTCTTCAATCGATATCGTGTTAACAGGTTTCTTTCGATTAATTTACAATATATTGCTAAATATAGTAAAATCGTAGCATAAGAAGTCTGTCTTTACGACCTATGTAACAAAATACATAATAAAAATAACTTGTTTACTCTAGAAATATCTAAACACTACAGAAACAATAAGGTCTACTCCAACAAGCCTATTATTTACTAAGATTCGCGTGTAAGAATTAGCCAAGCGTTCAAACAAATTAAAAGGGCCGCCCTTGAACGCAGCTGAAGATCAAATGATTCATACAATCTTTCTTATTGAACAACTGATGAATCCGAATAAAAGAACTGTCACGCAATGCTATTATTACATTATTTATACTGTGTTACGTCCTATATAGGTCAGGCTACACTGCGCATGTAAAATATATCCACGCGTGTATAAATTTATGGCATAAATCGAACCATACATTGGTTATGTATTTGTTTTTATACATATACGAGAGAATATATGACGACAACGCTTAGAAAAGCACAGATTTGCAAGTCCTATTAAATAAAAGGCACATGACCATGGCTAAAACTAAACGGCTAGTTCTTCAAGGTTAATATGTGCTTAATATCCAAGAATAATACGAGAGTCATATTTTTTAATACCTACAACTTTAAGTATTCAGGCATCCGATAATGGTAAGTAATGATACGTCGTACTATTATTGGATGCATAAATTTTATTATTTACGTTATATTTAACAAATTATTATGTTTTGTAAAATGTGTAACAGGTAGATTTAAATAGATTTGGTAAGTTTATAAATACCTTGGAAGACGTGTTTTACCAGAGAACTTTTAAATATTAGGGTCACATATGGAACTTCTGAAATTATAATTAATAATAGTCACAAGTATCAGAACAAAGATTCGAATCCTGGCTAGAATACGAATTCTTTGCCTCTTTGATCTACCTATTTCTCAAGGCAGAAATAGCTCTATTTCACAAGAGCTCAAAAGGTACCATCACCTGTGGCAAGAGCAAGTAGCATGTGAACAGAAGATGATCATGTTCCTACCTGAAGAATATTTTACCCTCCATCAGTTTCAAAATTAGTTCTTCACCCGCATTACTCTCTCCCATGTATGGATAGCAATTAGAAGGGATATGGAAGCACTCTAATACTTTAAGTGAAAGAGAATCATGTCCGGTGAAGATAAGGCTAAAGCAGTGGAGCAGACCTACTCTCTGTCGGTGATACAGTGAATAAAAGGCTACATTCGTGAATTAGAAAGAATGGCTGAAGGGAATCGTAGCACATCCTTGCTACTGAAATGTGGGAGAATCCTAGTTGGCGTAAACAAAAATAATTCAAAAGCGAAAACTAAAGGTGAACACATTTAAAATAATCCGTGTTTGGATTAGACGATGTTTTTAAAATGAAGTTGTACACGCAGATTTATTTTTGTAGAAATATTAACTAAAACTATCTGTTAAACGTTCAGCTTTTTTTAAACAGTTTTTTTGATAAAATTTTAAAACAATCTAATTCAAAAATGTATGACACCCTACCAGTAAAGACGATTATGTTAAACATATTTTAAACAAATAACTCTGAACCACAATACAAAAGTCCTTATTTTCTAAAATCACTTTATGTACACTACTTTACAAAATGTACATAAAGTAATTTTAATAAAATAAAGAATTTTGTATTGTGGTTATTGGGTTTTATTTATTTAGTTGAAAAATTAGTCAACAGTGCTCAAAAACGTTAATTAAATACCTCCGAATTTATTCTTGAAAGGACAACACTTTTGAAGGACTTCTAGCTTAAGCCAGAGCTCCAAAAAATGGAACACTGCGCAATACCACAATATTTATGCAAATTCACAATCTGTGACCAAAGCAGGTGTTCAAAACAGATTGTGGTACAGTCGCGTCACAAACAACGCACAATACAAAACAAGTCCATTGTTTTTATATTTTAAATCATGCATTTGCCAAAATTACATAAATTATTAAAAACTTCGGTTTTAACTATAATTGTAGAGAAAATAAATCTTACGACGCTGAGACAATGTGTGACAATGTTGTACTGTCATACTAAATAGTACCCAACCCTAATACTGGTGATATTAAATGTCCGTTTGAAAGGGCTAAATTTTGAAATTGTGATATTTTAACTTTGAAACAACACTTTTCAAAAGTAAATACAATGAAATAATCGTAGATGGTTTGGCTTATCTTAGGTAAAGTACTAACGCTTTAATGGTTCAGAAAATGAACAATTTTCGAAAACATTTAACGAGGTAAATTGTCCCTATCCTAATTCTACTTCCCAAATTACTAAAAAATAAATAGCTCTAATCACTTGTACTGTAGATAGATTCTCGTACGGGTGAACAGCACAAGATTCTCGTACAGAAAAAAATAAACGGCCTGAGTTGACATTGGGACACATCTTTCAAAACCTCATTAACTCAGAATTACGTACTAGGCTATTATAGAAGAGTGTTTACATATTAATACATGTTGAAGTGTATAAGTGTAAACTAGTATCTCAAGTTGAAGACGGAATCAAATAAGACGATGTTTTTTAGACTTTTTTGGAAATACGTATTTTAAAAAAAGTTAAATTAAAACTAGAGATAGGTCATAAAATTATGGCTTTTGTGTTAAAATTATTATATTCCTAAATTTTTCCAATTTTTTCAAAAATAAATTTCGATTTCTTACCCTTATTTTATATATAGTGTATTAAATTGGATTTTAAAAAAAATTAATTTGACAGAGTTTAAAAGGGTTACACTTGACAAAATTATATAAAACAAACAATTATTTAAAAATTTATTCTATCATATTTTACCGTTTTCAATATGTATTATAATTTATAGATGATATTGGAGTTATTTTATAACCATTTTCGTGTCACCTTGAAGCGAGAAGTCTAGTCAAGTGTTAATAAAAGTACACGTAAAACTTGCAGATAATTTTAATTTCGCTTCGCTGTTCGTTTTAACATTGTTGGTAAGGTACGAGCAAGCCACCTGAGCTGATACGGTCATGTTAATCACATGAAATATAACATAAATCCGATGATGGTACTGAGCTGGACACTGACACAGTAATGAGCAGAAGTAGACCTGAAGGAACGTGGTAAATATAGTGGATGCAACAATTACTACGAGAAATCTAATAACCCGACAGAGAAGAGTAGGAAAAAGAAACCATAGTGAGAAAACGGCGAAAGTATAAAAACGTGCTACAAGCATTCGAGCGCGTCCACGTGTGTATACGTAACGCATTATTTCAAAAGACTATTTTTACTTAAAACACTTATCAGTTATATAAAATTCTATTTGCCCCTAGTTAAAATATTTTAAAATTAATAAACACCCAAAATCGATAAATAATGACGTAAAATTAGTAAAGCTTTTTATACAGTTTAGATATTTTTTTACGAACAGAAGAAAAATTTTAAAAATTGAGAAACAATTTTTGGGAATTGAATATTATCCACGTTGTGATTTTTATGCCTTCGTGGACAAACATAGCTTTGCCAGGTTACATTCAGACAGAAACGTGTATAATCAACACTAGTTTAGACGTTATCGAGAAATACATATCTTGATATCTTACCATCTTATGCTGTTGAAGGTTGTGTATGTGTGTGTGTGTGTGAGTGTGCGTGCGCGTGCGCGTGCGCGTGCGCGTGCGCGTGCGTGTGCGTTTCGTGTGCGTGTGCGTGTGCGTGTGTGCGTGCGTGTGTGTGTGTGTGTGTGTGTGTGTGTGTGTGTGTGTGTGTGTGTGTGTGTGTTATATAACCAAATAAACTTTCAAATTAAATTTGTATAAAGGAAGAGTTTTGTATTAAACTAAAACCTGTGCGCGTTTACTTACTTAAATCTTTTATCTCTAACAAACATCACAAGATACAATAATACTATATAAAATAATAAATATTGTGTAATCCTTTGTGGTCAAACATTTATTATTAAATATATTAACGTTATTAAAGAAACTGCCTAAAAATAAATTTAAAATTAAGTAATGCACATTACAACCGTCATGACGCATATGGTAAGTCATTGTTACAAACTACATTAATTTAATGGCAATATTTTGCTGTTGATGATAATTAAAAAGCAAACAATCGCTATAGTGGCTTGTTGTTTGTAATAAATACGAACTTGTTTATAGTTTAAAAACAGTAGAATATTAATTTATGCCAGATTATTAAAGTACGAGTTTTAGCTCTTGCAAGTAAATATAGTTATGTATTCCTATTTATAAAAACCTTCAAAACACTTTACCAAACTTGTTAGATTTTAAATGAATTTATTTTGAGATAAATCTATCGAAATATATAAAATATTACGTTAATAATGAACGAGTGGTCACGGGAAGAATAGCATCGTGGAATCGTAATGTGGGGTCAAAGATAGAATCACTTTGTGCCATACGGCGATACTCAATCATAACTATTACATGCTCTAAAACATGCTCATTCACATACAGGTTTGAAAAAATTGACTTATACCAGTTTTCTAAATGACCGCGACGCCTGTAAAAGTTTAGGGATGGCCTTTGATGCAACACGCACAACAAAAACCAATGTTTTTGAATAGGGCTAGCTTTATGTTTTATTTCGATCGATCGTGGGCCTGCATACGAGTGACCCGCTACACATAGTAAGTAAAATGTTCTCAAGTGAGATGCAGATATGATCTATTACCTAAGACAAACGTAAGTTATGGTTATCATCGAGTTTAAACATATTCTTTCCAAAATACATTTTCTTGTAATCTACCACTTTGCCAAAATAAAATTGCGTTTGTATAAAAATTTCCATTACGTGAATCCAACAAATTTATAGATCTGCCCTTCAGAGGCAGAAAAACCGTCAATGATTTAGTGCCCTCAATTTACATTCTATAATTTGGTGCAAGAAACAATGTATGCGACAGGCTACATTGGCGTAGGGTACTACGTCACCGACTCTGCATTGCATAAAGCTTTGTACTGACGGGTGATTACAAAAAAAGTAGCCAAATTTTAACCTAATATATTATAATCTATGGAGAAATATGTTTTAAAACTAGATTCAAACGTTTTATAAATGGTTATGAAACTTTAAATGTTATAGGTATACAAAACCACTTTATTTTAATTTGCTATTTAATAAAAACAATAGTTTATGACTATCCGAACTTTAACTTTGTAAATATTTTAAAGCTTACTGAGACAGAACGTTTCCGATCGCTATGTGGCGATTTTCATCAATGTCTTCTGTTTGAAAATGTCGGGTCAAGCGGTAACCGGTTTTAAAGGCAGGTTTTCGATAGTATCAAAGAGTATGTGTGATTTGTATTGTGTTTGCTCGTTTAATATATTTGTACTTTGTGTTTTTGTGTGTCCGTAAATTTCATACTAGTGTGTTGAGATGTGTTTTTTTGATGTGTAGGATTTCTAGGTTATGGTAAATGTCTGTTTATTTGTGTCCTGTTTCTTTTATGTGATTGTAAAATGTTGAGTTGGTGTTCTGTTTGTGTTCTTCGACTCTTTTTAAAGCTGCGATCTGTTTGTCCAATGTAGAATTTGTTACATTTGTCGCTGTTTAGTTTGTCACAATTTATTTTGTTGTGACAAATATGTTAGTCAACATTTATTTGTTACTGTAATTAAAAAGTACTTAACTAAGTGAATACGTAATGGGTTCTTTGCTGACTTTTCAAAACATTCGTTCCTTTTACGAAGCTAACCTTTTTTTATTTATTTGTTAATAAGACTATTGAATGTAAATTTATTTAGACCCAATTTCTAATTTTGTTATTATAATCTGGGAGGCGCTATGCTTTATACACAGCAGATTGTGATTCAAGTTATTGATCTGAGACAGATAAAATAGGAAAAGGAATTATCGTATTCGTTTTTAGAAAAAGTTGGATAGATTACCTGTTTAATAGCCTCGTTACATTACGATCATTGCAATGATCACTCATTACATTACATAAAGTGTCTTTTTAAGGTAAATCAAATTGCTTGCTTTACTCTCTGTTGTAAAATAATCTGTTGCATGATTTATTTTTTTTGCGGTACACATTCTGTCAGTTTATCTGTGGCTTATATTTCGTTTCAGTTATAGTAAAATTTATATTCAACATTGTTCACAAGCGGGGACACAATGGCCGGTATACATTTCTAAAATGTAATCATTATTCAGTTCTTTAAGCTTTTTTTACGTGATACAGATATTAAATGAACAATGTAATATTCTGCATGTAAAAATTCTCCTACTTCATTTTTTTTAAGTTACATTTTTTTGTAAAACGTAATTCAAGCAGTTTACTAATGACGTGTGTTTCGATAAAAATACAGTTGCATTGACCATTAAAACAGTGTCAAGGTAGTGATTTTAATTAATTTATTATTACAGTAACTTTTTAAATTCCAAAGTCAATGTAGTGAATTTAGTTAAATATTTATTATATAACCCTTTAAATATTAAAACTCCATTTAGCGAATTTAGTTGAGCTTTTAATTAAATAAACATTTACAGGGTCATGAGGTTAGTGAAATGTTGATTGAAACAACCTTTTAATATTAAGTTCAAAATTTAAAAAATAAATTTAATATTTATTTTATATTGTTTAAGTAAAAAAAGCAGTAGCCTAAAGGAATTAAAATACTTTTAAAACGTTTTAGGTTAAAATAATTAAGCCTACTTTTATAAATTTAGAAAATATTTGGCACATTAATGTACTATTATACAGCTCAATGTATCAAATCAAATGTACACGTAAAAATATGTTGAATTAAAACACCTTGTTAATAATGTGTGATAAATTACAAACATGCTGTCTAACACGAAAACACGTGACGAATAATTTGTAAAACAAAATAAGTAAGTGGACAAGCGATCGTATCACACAATAACTGTAATTATCCTGAATGAGAATAAAATGGTAGATCGGATTCGATTTAGGCGCGGTGACCACCAACCGCCAATAACCATTACTGCAATCCGTTGCCAGCAATCACTGCACGCCCTCTATTGTACACTCCGGTCGCTATTGCTATGCACAGAGATCGGCTCAACTGGTAACATCAAGATAGGAGGTTATGCAAGTAAAACTACAGTGACTTTATCTGATATGCTATGTTTTGCAGTGACGTCACCAAGTTGTAAAACACATTGAACCAACACCCCGCTAACTTATCCTATACACAGACTGGGAATTTTCTTCGTTTTAACAATCTTAACGATTCTCTTGCATTATAGAATAAGGAAACGTCTTAGTTGTTAAAAATAAAAACAATTTCGTAACAGGAAGACAATGATACTGCTGACAATAATTTAACTGATTCCACCTGGGTTTTACCACTTCTGAAATGATACAAATGGTCTTCATCTGAACCATGAATACTGACAAACACTATTAGAATGTGTAAAGCATTTACTGCCATTAAGCTGCAATCTACCTGCGATTGTATCAGGACAATAAAACACATTAAACATGGAAATGTGAACAAAACCATTGTTTGCAACCGTTTCAAAGTGTTAATGTTGTCAACAAGAGAACATTAATTTCATTTCATTAGTTTACAGCTGGTTTTCAACCCGCAGACAACGCATTTCATATGGAGATTCGACTTAACGAATTCAAGACTACGTCAATGTGCCTGATTTGTTGGACCAGCCTGAGCTACGCGTATACGCTCCTGAAGGAAGAGTTTAGAGATTATAGTGATTGCTATTATTGAGAGCCCTCGTACAAACAAAATGACCAGAGGCCAGAAACTTTCCGTTCTTAACAAATTTCCTAAAATGACATTTGGCTACAGTTTAAGAAATAATGGAACTATTGTGGAAAATGAGTGAACCCAAAAGAAGTAGGCCTATGCGTGGCTTTTTTTCTTTTTGTTCAATTCCCTCTATTAGTACACACTCGACTTATATATATATATATATATATATATATATATATATATATATATATATATATATCGCAATATGTTTTCTTGTGTATTAATAAAGAACTAAGTCAAAATACAAATACAAGAATTATAATTGACTTTACAATTCAAAGCTTTTAAGCTTTGAAATGTAAATTCAATTATAATTCTTGTATTTTTATTTTGACTTAGTTCTTTATATATATATATATATATATATATATATATATATATATATATCACATTTTCAATCGTTAATAAAATAAGTTTTTATTGGTCCAATAAAGTTGGAATACATTTTTTAAAACCTATAGTGGATGACAATTGATGTTAATACAGTTTTTTCAAATATTTATTCAATAATTAAATTATAAAACCTTCGTGGGTCTAGGTCGGATTCGAATTAAGTATCTTCATGTTCGAAGTCTAGCACTTTGGCACTGAGCCAAATTTCACATTTATAGGAATGTACTTCTCAGAGATATGAATTTTTCTTCTATCCCCATTTAGTCGGAAAAAACGTATAAATAGTAAAAAACAAAAATGATAGAGTCCAACACCATGCATAGAAAGGAAAATAACAAAGAAATTCGCTCTCTATTTTCTCCCTTAATATTGTTATTCCGACATATGTGTATACAAATTTATGTTATCTGTAATTATAAAACGAAAAGAAACGCAAATAAATTTTTTTTTGTACTTTAAGTAGGTATTGACTTTTTTTTAAAATTTTATATTAGGCCCTACTTGTAGTTTTAAGGTGGTATAAACATCTTCGCCTACGAAAGGCGGGAAATGATTGTGAATATAGGTAAAATAAGCATCATGACATTACGTATGCAGGGCTACTCCCTATCAAGTGTAATATAGAGTGGGTCCTGATAGGGGGCTAAATAAATCGTAAGGTGCTACTTTCAGTTAGACGGTTTGCAAATGAATGTTCATTCAGACCTACTGAGTGAAAATCATCGCACCTCTGAAAGTTTCAATGAAAGTTAGAAATTTAAAATTTTGAGGTTATTCCTAAACTTCATTCATAGCGTAGACGAGCAAGCAGAAAGGATTTGACAAAGTTTTAATTTTAACACAAGGTAAAATACGCAAATATTGAAAAAAGAGCACTGTTGCGTTTTTACGAATTCAACATTAAGATTTAAATTATATATATATATATATATATATATATATATATATATATATATATATATATATATATATATATATATATATATATATACGTTGATACGTATTCCTTCACGGATGGAAAAATATGATGAATAGTTATAATCTGGAGTACATCCGTTCATTCTGCAGTGCATAAAATTGCAGTTCCGACGTTTCGCTAGAATCTCATCTAAGCATTGACGAGGTGAACCCAACAACAGTCTCGCTTTTCTACTGTTGTTGGGTTCACCTCGTCAATGCTGGATGAGATTCTAGCGAAACGTCGGAACTGCGATTTTATGCACTGCAGAATGAACGGATGTACTCCAGATTATAACTATTCATTATATATATATATATATATATATATATATATATATATATATATATATATATATATATATATATATATATAGCCTATATAAAGCTTAAATAGAAGAGAAATTAGGTTATAGGGGAATAGTTACCCTCCTATGTATGAGATTGGCTATGTATAAACGCTAACCATAGACCTGCGTTTGATTCTGATGATCCGATCGCACTCACGCGTATGTGTAGGTTTGTGTGTGAACCAATCAAAAAAAGGGTTTCGATTTTTACATACATAAAAATTAAATAATTAATATTGTTATTCTCTATACATTTTTATTTTAACCAATTTTATAAAATCGACCCCAAATTGATTGTATGTGTTTCTTCATTACAACATGACAGCAAGAATATAGGATCTAAGAAAACTCGTTGACATTTGACAGGATTCTAACCTACAAATCAAATATTACGTTATAAAAGGGAAGTGACAGTATTATGGACTCCTTGCTAGCTGGCGAAGCGCTGATGTGGCTTCTGTGGTTGCTGCTTTGAATATTGTTTTGACTTTATTGGGAATATGGCTGCTTTTGGCTGCCCAACAGTGGATTTAGATACTGTGGATTTGACATGCAAGCTATAAATATTTTATACACTCAGATTTCTCAATTAACAAAAATATAAACTGAGTTAATTATTTTAATGAACGTACAATAATTGTAAAGTTAATAATAGTAAATAATAATAAAGTTTTCCATTAAAGAGTTAGATATGTAACCGAGAACTTTAAAGGTTGCTAAACGCTTAGAAGCAAGCAAGCGTTCACAGAAGTACTTCACAATTTAATTAACTTAGTCGCGTAACAATGTTTTTAAAAATGAGACATTGAAATAAATTTCATTGTAAAATAAATGTGTAATGTATATTTAGATACAAAGTAAACCGATTGTTCGTCTTAATTCTTTTATGTTATACATCTTCCCGCTTTAATTAACAAACAATGCGTAATTGTTTTATTGGCATTTAACTTGAATGGTTTCATCTAGATATGTATTTGAAATGGGTAGTAGTAGCACTAGTACCGGTAGTCGAACGGCCGGTCAATGTACTCGTGGAACCTGAGCTCAGACAATGCACTTGAAAGGACTTTTTGTACCCGTTCCTGGACGAAGTCGTGGACATTAAATCCAAATTACTGCCCTGATTTGATAACTGATTACCTCTTTTTATACTATGCAGGACGTCATTATAAAAAATTACCGACAAAAATTAGTTTTGTAGTTTGAACTGAAAGTCATTTTGAGAAAATCTTATAGAATTCTAAAATTAGAGTGTAAAAATTGTTTTTTCCTAATTATTAATGGATTTATTGATATTCTGTTTTAAGTACGCAACATGTTATTATATATAATCGCACTAATTTGTAGTCAAAAGTATTTCCTTCGTGTAAGATTATTTTTCTACCTATGTGAAATTTGATACGAAAGTGGATTGGAGATTTTATTCAATTATTTACTCAAGGATCTAAACATAAAAGTTTATTTTCTATTTTATTATTTCTTTTATAATCTGAAAAAATTTACTGACTTCCAGTAGCTTCAAAGAAAAGTCCTAGTCCACATTTAAAATAAATTCTGCAACAGTTGCATCCTTTGAATGTGACTTAAAGGATTCTTAAGTCTTTGGATTCTTAGAGTTATGGATGTGTTTTCGGCGACAAATATTTGTTCAATTGCGTTTGCTGAATTTATTTAAATGTGCGCCCAAACACGCACAATACTCTCAACACCCACGTGCTTAGGACTTGCATCCACGAGCGCCACTACTACCGCGATACTTAAGTGACGAGTCAATTATTGGCTGGTTAGTGACGTCATCAGGCTATTTCCGTCCGTCTCCGGACATACTTTCATAGGCAAAGTTAACTGTTTCTACGCTTACGTCTACAATTGTGAGGCCAAATACGGTTTTAGCAAACCTAAAATAATGGACACCAAACTATACCTTTTTTACCCAGCCTCAAGTTAAATCCCTTCTTTTTCAATTCCTCCCATCCTCCTGGGAAGATCCTGTGTTTTGTCAAATAACGTTGCTGATTACGTGAGACTTTATGTCAATCTATTTTACACCTTAAAACAAAACAATAACTTGTGAAAATGTTACACCTTAAAATATACAAAAAAATACATTCATCGGACTTGTGAAAAAAATCTGCAAAATGTCAAAAGCTAACCTTGTTGACGATATGAAGCCCTACTTGGTTCCAACTAGCGCACAAGCTCTTAACAACCAAACCGCAAAGGTCTAGGTTAGGTTAGCCCACAATACGTGGATAGTTAATGACGATTAGTTGAACAAACACATCTGACAGCAATAAGTTAACTTGTTTCAAACTAACGCTTATAAAAAAAATAAAAAGTTCAGTCTGATTCGAAAAAATCTAACCACAATCTCGTTAAACTTTCTCCTCTGATGAAAGATTTTAATGCCATTAATAATTGTATCACTAGAATAAGTGGGTACACTTAAACATACTGAAGAATCGTATTCCTTACGCGTGCATTTATAGGTTGCCTAGGCAACGGAAACGCAAGACTTCTTCCGTTCGTTGGCGTGCGTTGTATATTAACTGGCATGCAAATTAAATGACCGTCTTTATGAGGCAGTCTAACATAACCGTGTAGTAAGTACGTGGGCCTTAGCAATTTTGCTTTGGTCTTGTATTTTTAAAGTTTTCCAATATTACTATGTACCATCTAAGATCCAATTCGCTTCTAAAATTCATCAACAAAAATTAAATTTTAATAACAAAGTACTGTACGCTGCAGCATACTCTTAGACATTCAATTCTCATAAAGAGATTTAACACGTTTAATGCTGTTTTTTTACTTGTTTCAATAGCGATTCTACCATCCTTAGAGGCAAATCAATTAATAATAATGTACATAGGATATGTACATAAAAAATACAGTACATCAAGATAAAACCAATTACATATAAATAAAACACTTTAACCAATTTACAAAGCTTGGTATAAGTTCATGTTATCTAAGTAAACGAACAATCCAATCATACGGTGGAAATACACTGTTTATATTACCAATGTTTTCGCATTGGCTATTTGTAAAACATATATTTATAAGAGTATTTGTATTAAACAAGTTCAAATGCTTTTTGTGAAATGTATGCTGTAGCACGTTCCTCTCACAAGCTTACTCCAGTAGAGTTGTTACTAAGCTACTTATCTTGCGGGTAGGAACAAGGTGATTCGGTAAAACAAGTCCTTGTGAAACACTATTGGCTATAAAGTGAAATTTTTTTCTTGATATTTTAAAAACGAATTAGGCCTAGTACAATTTCAAATATTAGTTAGTAGATTAATTAAAAGTTTTGATTTCAAATCAGATTCAATAATTTTACACTCACTGCCACAAAAAACTCCCCTTTGTGTTAAGTTAAAGTTAACTTTCGTCATTAAAAGATCACATTTCAGAGTACCTGCATTGCAGCGTGGAGTAGCAAATTAAATGGTAAATAACTAGGAACGTAGAACTTGATAGTGAACAGTTTTACCTTGTAGAATAACAAAATTTTGAACATTGTGTCACTGTAATTAGATGGAAAACTCTGTAACAATAATGTGTTTCCTTCGCGTTAAACAAAGCAATTGCGAAAAGTAGTAATAAATCTATTTTAGGTTAGGTTAAATTAGGTTACGTTAAGTTGGGTTAACTTAAGTTAAATAAGGTTAGGTAATTAACTAAGGATAAATTAGGTTAGATAAGGTAAATTTGATTTACATTTGAACAAGTAAAACAAAATCTTTGAGAAAACAAAAAATTGTGTTTAATACTTTTTTTTTGCTTCGTAAGATTTTTAGTAAATTTTCTATAGAGTGGAAATTGAAAATTTAACAATATAAAAATTATATTTAAAAATTTTTAATACTCATTGTACCATTCAAATTATTATAAACATTTAAAAAGGTTCTATTTAAGTGTCTATAAACACTTAATAACTCTATGCTTTATTTAATGTTTTTATAGTAAATTTAATGTTCTAAACACTTGTGACAATAATTACACGTAAAGCCTACTTAAATAAAAATGTATAGGCCTATTTAGTCAGTATAAGTTGGCTATTTAACACAAGCATACGCATGCGCAAACTCACATATACACACAAACTGTTATACAATCCAATAATAGTACAATAATGCAAAATTAGAACTTGACTAAGTTTCATTGGTAAGGCTCGGTTAGAAATGTTTAATCTACAAAGCAAAATCGCATAGTGCGCAACTGTGCCAAGACTCTGAGCGCCAAGTTTTAAAAATTCATATTAAATAATTACAAACTATAACCAATAGCATTTGACAAGCTCACAGATTGTGGACAATCTTTACCAGGTTCGTCTTATCCTTGCAGTAGTTACTTTTATTTTGGTTGGTTTTAATACCAGTATATATTTATTTTAATTAAACTATTTATACCGTCTGCTACTCGAAGTAGTTTTAAAAGCAATGGTAACACTATAAGTGTGCCTGCTAGTCGAAGTAGTTTTAGAAGCCATTGTGATAGTATTAGTGTAAATATCAAATTGGCCTAGATGAAAGGAACAAAAACAAATGTTTCAATATCTTATGTTAAAAAAAAATTGTGATAAGAAACCTTAATAAAGATACTGTGATGAGTCCCCCTATAATTCAAATATAGGGGGTAAGTATATCAGGTAATCTTGAAAGGCAAGTTAACCTTACATAAAAACATGTTTTATAAAAAAATCAGTCGAGATTAAACGATTAAAATTTTTTTTTTCATATCTATAATTTTGTACTATTACTTTGACGATTGCAAGACTATACTGGGATGAGACTACTATATTATTTTGAGCAACAGATGTAATTTGTAAGGTAACATAAAGATGCAACAGCTCGCAGAGCCGTGGGACAATATTACTGGAAACGAACGAATCTACCGCCTTATTGTTGTCATGATGAATCTATGTTCAAAGATGAATAAATAAAGTGCATCTCTCAATAAAAGCTTCTTTAAGCTTTCACAAAATAACCAATCTGGTAAAATCACAGATGATGACTAAATACTAAAACTTTAAAAAAATTCAAGTTAATTACTATTGAGGTTAACAAAGAAATATTTACTTTAGCTACTTTTTATTTTATAATTACAATTAATATAAAAATGTATATACATATCACAGAATCACAATGTTAAGTAGCAAAATAAAAAGCGAAGTTCCTTACCACTTGGAATATATGGTGTTAGACTGTTATTTTTGTTTGTTACAATTTATTCCCTTTCTTTTTTTCGTTTCTAATTAATGAAGTTGATGGTGGTCTATAATTTCTCATTCTATTCATCTTTTGTAATGCTATATTATTGGAAAGAACCTTTCTCTTATAATTTTATATACATCTTTAAATAAGTGCTGGATTTCAAACATGTAATCATTCAGTTCGAATCCGACCGAGTCATCAACTTTTTAAAATTTAATTGAAGAATAAAAATTTGAAACAGCTATATTAACATCCACTATAGGTTTGAAAAAATGTATTTGAACTTCTTCTTAAAGAAGAATGTATTTAAGTGGATGAATAAAAACGTATTTTATTAACGATTGAAAATTTGTACAACATACACGCGCGCGCACACACACACACACACACACACTGTGTGTATATATATATATATATATATATATATATATATATATATATATATATATATATATATATATATATATATATATATATATAAAGAAATAAAACAATTTACAAATACAAGAATAATTTATTGAATTTACAATTAAAAAATTTTCTAGTATTAAAATTTCTAGTATACCTGAGGATGTAGGTACTGTTTGCCAACTAAAAGCTTTGAATTGTAAATTCAATAAGGTATTCTTGTACTTGTTTGTTTCTTTATTAATACCCAAGAATACATATTATAGTATATATATATATAAGGAGAGTGTAAACTAATAGAAGTAATTTAAAAATTATTGTGTTTGAAAAAATGTTTTAATTTTTAATAGTGAGTATAATGGTATATGACCATTTCGATGAGAAAAGGCAGTATTAAACGCATTGTTATGACTTGTCAACACTTCCTATATCAGTTGTTATGTAGGAACGCCGGTTTCTTTCATTGTGCTGACTGAAAACATTAATGGATTGAGGACGACGGAAGATGAAATGGCGGTTCTTCCTGCCATTCAAGATAATCGCGTTAAACCAACATTACTGATATCCATGAATCGATTTCAAAAACTGAAATTTGAAAAACTGTGTCTTATTTTGTAGAATAATATAATTTTAAGTAACTGTATGGCTGTACTTGTATAAATTTTTTTAAAAGTGTAAATAATCATTGCTATATAAATGTCTGTTGAATAATAAAAATAGCCTAATTTTTTGTTTGTTTGAATTTTTACTAAGTAAAATAAATACCATTAGCTCTCTTTCTTATTGGAAAAATGTTCATCTTACGCCCCCCTCCAAGAAAAATTGCATACATACTTCTCCCCCCCCTCCGTCTCTGGACTACATAGCGAACGCCACTGTTGGGAGTATCATATTTTTTTAAATTCATCGAAGGTAGATATATTAAAAAAATTTATTATGTCCTCAAAAAAAAAGAAAGTGCAAGAAATTATATTCTCAACCCATTCGTTACGAATTCAAACACAAAAAATATTTGAATATTTTACAGAGAAACGTGAGTTTATTTAGAGAAGCTTTTTTAATATGTCAAAAAAATAGATGAGAGGATAAAAATATATATATTCACTTTTGTTTTTGTTTAAAAGAAAAAATCTTTTGAGAGTAACATTTATTTCAATCCAAACTTAATTTATTATTTCTTTAACCTATTTGAGTTAACTTGAGTTTGGTTATCAATTTTGAAGTTAATAAAAAAAAAACAAATGGTTTAATTGGTAGACAACTTCACAACTAACTAGAAGGTCCCAGAATTGGTTCTCGGCAACACCAATTAATTTAGGTATTTTCCAACGCCCAGTTGATCCGACCTGGGATAACAATGAGTGATTGAAGCATACATTATCTTAGTTGAATAATGTATGGCTCAAATAAGGCATCTCCATTTCTTAAGCTATCTCAATTGTATAAACGCTTATTATTATTATTATTAAAATTGAACAAAATTCTAAAAGTTCTACAACGAACTATATTTATCTTCGGAAGAATACCTACAAATAACACTTACTATAAGGTTTGTAAAGTCTAAGTTGTTATTTGTGTATAATAAAGATTGTGGTCCTTCTAAAACGTCTCTAATTTATTTTCCTAACAAAAAAACATACCATAAAATGGCATCACATATGAAAAGTAGGTAATATCTGTAATTTTATTATTTTACTTGCAATATTTTAACTAATAGGCTATTTTTATTTAATGTCGGTTAATAACTATTAAATTTTTATACAGGCTAATGACAGATCACATAAAAGCATGAAATATCTTTAGACTATATAAAAAAGGCAATATATTAATTACAGGGATGACATTTAAAGTATAATTTAAAACTAAAAAGTGTTTATGATTCGGAGAAACAATTAAGTTTTCATTATAGATTACCACAAGAAAACTTTCAATGTAATAAAAATTCATTAATTAGCTTATTCGTTATTAAATATTTTTAGAACTGAACACATTCAACACTGCGAGGTACACTTTAGGCACATGTTTTCCCCTCATGTTAAAAAAGCAACGAAAAGAAGGTAACACTCGTATTTTAGAATGTAAGCCTTAAGTTGTGATCTGAAAGTAAATACTGAATAAAGAGGATATTTAAATGTATTTCTTTCCTTGCATTGGAAATTCCATCTACATGCAATCACTTACAAAGGGAAGGAGTCGGTTTTACATGCAAGTGTTGTTTCCAAGTTGAATGGATTCTTTGATGTGGGTTACAGGCGTCTAATTTCTGTGCCGGAAGTAACCAGTGGAGGCTGTTTACGCTGCTTTTGTCTGTTGCAGTCTTAAATAACTTTAGGATTTACCCCACGGCTACGTATTTTTAAAACAGCTTAATATAATGAAAGATTCTTTATCTTATTTATTCCCATGTAAAAATTTGTACTTTTTCGAAAATCGTACAAGAAAACATAAACAAATTGAAATCTCTTGGCTATTTAAACAAAATAATCGACGATTTTTATTCTCAGATAAAGGTAAATGTGTGGAATGAATTAGAGAAACAATGATGAGATGTATGACCGAATAATTCAGTCTAGTAATTAGGCTACTTAAAAAGGCATCCAAGGTTTGAATTTATTATTATTCGGTTGGAAAGTTAGATATAAAAGGCTACAGGAGAAAAGAGTAAACAAACTCTAATCTTCTCAAGTAATTTCCATCCCGTCCCTGGAAATGAAGCACTGACCCTCATTAATCAAACAACCTAATAGACGGCTAAAATTAACATTGCGTTGAATGAGCCACGAATGTAGGTAACATCTTCAAGATTAGTAAGAGATGAATGTGGAAAGAAAACAGAGTCTAAACATAATGGTGGAACAAAAGTTAGACTGCTATGATATTGTAGGTGGCGTGATTACAAAAAATTGAAATAAAATATTACACACACATACATGTATACATACATACATACATATATATATATATATATATATATATATATATATATATATATATATATAATATGGTGATATGTTTTCTTGTAATACAGTTAATAAATTAAAAATATTTCATTATATTATATATTATAATCCTAGGTTGAAATTTTTTTCCTGTTAAATATATTTTGGTTGAATAATATTTTCATAAACAAGAATATATTTTTTATTTTTCTTAATACAAGTTTTATTTTTTATTTTACTAAGTTGAATAAGTGAAGCTTCTCGCTGATTTGCAGTATCAACATTCTCAAGCTTACAGTTTTATTTATTATACGAGCTTATAACGTATAACGGCTTATAAGCTGATATGTATATATAATAAATATAACTGTGTGTGTGTGTGTGTATAATTTTTCTAAATATATCTTTTTACTAAGCTAAATTAGTGAAGCTTTTCGCTGGGTTGCAACATCAGCATTCTCAAACTTACAAGTAACACAGAGTTCCACGATTACATCCTGACTTATTGTAGTGCGCGCACGCACGCACCCACCACACACACACACAGTTATATTTAATACAGTAATATATATATATATATATATATATATATATATATATATATCAGCTTATAAGCCTTTATACGTTATAAGCTCGTATAATAAATAAATTATCTAAAATTTATAAACTCAATTCCTATGGCAGTAAAATCGTTTAATAACGTCATAAGGTTAAGGTAATTTGTAAACGCAGTAGTACAGTATTATCACGTCACAAGGTTAAAATAATTTGTATAGAAGTAACAGAATTTAATTACGTCACAAGGTTAAGGTAATTTGTAAACGCAGTAGTACAGTATTATCACGTCACAAGGTTAACATAATTTGTATTGAAGTAACACAATTTCATTACGTCACAAGGTTAAGGTAATTTGTAAACGCAGTAGTACAGTATTATCACGTCACAAGGTTAAAATAATTTGTATAGAAGTAACACAATTTAATTACGTCACAAGGTTAAGGTAATTTGTAAACGCAGTAGTACAGTATTATCACGTCACAAGGTTGAGGTAATTTGTAAACAGGTATCACAGTTTCATCACATTACAAGGCTAAAGTAATATGTAAAGAACAAGCTATTATTTCACAAGGTTTTGGTAATAAATAAACGCAGTAGTACAGTATTATTATATCACAATAAAACAGTAGCACAATTTTGTTATGTCACAAGGTCAAGGTAATTGGTAAAGTAATTTTATTTTGATAATGTCACAAGAATAACGATAACTAGATAGAAATAACGTGGGTTTGGTAATGTAGCAATGTTTATTTTAAATTGCGATAGAAGACGTATTCAAAATATAGGTTTTTCCTACAGTTATATCAAATTCAAAGTCCAGTTAGCACACATACGAATTTCAGTTTATGTTATTTATTCCCAATTTGTTCATTAACATCTATTTTTAAATAATGAAACCACTGAAATATTTTATTACTAAAAATTAAAATTATGTTTCCATGTGAAATTGTATTCATAATATCAAAATAATAAAATTACTTTAATTTTACCAAAATCTTGTCAAAGATTGATTGGTTATTTTTAGAAAAAGCATTAGTTACAATGAACATGATGAAGTACTAATAGTTTTAAGATTTTTTAAAATCATGTTAGGTAATGTAATATTACTAAACTGTTTGGCCCATGAACTATTAAAAAAAAACAGGTTTGAAAAAACCTAAAACATAAACTTTAACAATTTCACACACAAAAAAAATAGAGACCTTTACCTTGACCTGACATCGAATACGTTTCGTGTCTCACTTTTTCTAAGAGGCTTATTTTCATTCGCTCTATCAGAGCAAATCACAATCTTCGACATTCGCTCTGAACCAACTTCACCGTCCGAATTTTAAAACTGACGTGATTGCCTGAATCTAAATCTGTTACCTGCCTCACGTCATCTTATTTATGTAGGATAAAGCTCCGTTAAATTTACACGAACAAAATCATATCTCTAACGTATAAATTATTGTTCCAAATTCGACTTCTGTACTACACTATTATAAATCGATTTATCGCTTCCTTTATGACAATAAAAACGCTGGCTTCTGCAGTTTTCTGCAAGTATTCATATTTCCAATCGTCAAATAACTAAGTGGATGCCTTACATTGCAAGCTCTTCGTTACCACGATATCTGACGATTCGACAAATTTAAAAAATACCTACCTGACTTGATGAACAAAATACTTCGCATTCATCCGGCGTCAGCATTGCCAACTTTGCACCGTCATTAACTTGAACAAGATTTTCTCACCAGTTAAAGCGGACTTAACAAAATTTGCCGCATTCAGTAACTATAATTCTTATTGTCTCCGTATTGATGCATAACCATATAAGGAATATATATTCTACTGTAAATATATATTTAAATATTACACTTTTGCTATTACTTGCGACCAGACTTTTTTGAACTAAAAGTTGTTAAAATGTTAACTTACACTAGGAGGAAACGTTTTCGTCTTACGACTTCTTCAGCCTCGTATTTTTGCCGCTAGGTTGCTCTTCCTCAGTACCATTATTTTGAAAGTTAGAAACAACTGCAATAAGTTCTATATTGGACAAACAGGCAGATCTTTTGCCGAAAGATATAAAGAGCACAAAAGCGCACTGCACACTACTATTGAATCCACCTTCGCAAATCACCTCATGAACACTAAACACTCATGCAAAAGTATGGAAAATAACATGAGCATCCTCCACACATGCAACAAAGACTAGATTAAACACTCTAGAACAGTATGAAATATATAGACATAGCAACACACATAAAAATGACATCTTAAATGAACAAACACGGTCCGATCACACATACTCTTCGATCACATCACTTCTAACTTTCAAAAAAATGGTACCAAGGAAGCACAACTGCAGCATTCTTAACGGCAAAAATATGAGAAGAGTAGTGAGACGAAAACGTTTCCTACACGTGTAAGTTAATAATTAACAACTTTTAGTTAACAAAAAGTCTGGTAGCAAGTAATAGCAAAAGTGTAATAAGTAATTAACAACCAGCTCGTCATGAACAGCAACAAGATTTCGATATATATATTTCAAGTTATCCTCTTTAAAAATGTATACTATTAACGGCAAATGTTTTAAATTTTGTTATTTATTGTTTTCCCTAATTGTTCTTGTTTGATGGCTGGGAAAAGTACATTAGTCATTTTTATAAGTTAAAATTTTTATCAAACTTGTATGTATAAACTAAACAGTGAAGCATTTAGTGTCTTCAACAACAAAATAATAAATTTAATATGAAGTGCATAAACAAATAAATGGTGTAAAGTGATATCAAAACGCGTTGTTAAAGATTACCAGTTCTACCAACATATAGAACTTAGACGGCATTAAAATTATTAACCTTTATTTTTGTTGCAATTAAATTAAAACAGCCCATGAAAGAATGAAATACAGTGAGCATGTGCTATTTTATTTTTTGTAGTTTCTAGTCGGTCAGTCGATATAACTTGAAGGATAGAATCGATTGTGACATAGACCTAGCCTCCATCGGGGTCATAGAGCACTGTCTACCTTTTAGATCCCCTTGAAAAACAAAAGACAAGTAAAACATATATAGCTTCTAGTCACGTAGTTTCCTATAAAATTATAAAAAAGTCAGTCAGTTCCCTCTATGTTTAAATAAATACAGCCTTTGCAGCATAACTCACCATTTTCTGTCCAGCCCTACCAAACAAACACCCTCCCGAGGGGAAATGCCCCTTCTTGTTACCTGTCTGATCCATTAGCCTGATCCATCTACCTACTGCAAGTGTTAAAAAAGACAGATGCAAAACCACGGAGACCACCAAACTCCTTCTCCTTATCTGATTGACTTGTTTAGGTATGACTAAGCCAGGCCATGGGAGTGAGAGTAGCGAAAATGTTGGCATGTCTTAGCTAAAGTAGACGTGTGCTATTACAGATAACTCAAGTTTGTTTTTGTAGGCGGTAATTTCTTATTTTGCAATACTCGATTTTTTCATCAGAAATAAAATATTATATTCAGTACCAAATTATATAATCATTTATAAAAAATAGTTTAAATATGAATTTGAGTGCCGGGAGTCAGTTGTGACCAAATGTCAGAAAGCTAAGTCATTGTTTTTATTTACAAATTACATGAATCATTGTAATTGTCTGAATAAGGTGTAAAGCAGCATACATACGGAAAGATTTTCTTCGAAGAGACTTTTCAAAGAGAAGATTTACCGGTTGTCAAGGAGAAAATTAGACATTCTGTAAAACATAGAAGTGGTCTCCTATAGTATAAAGATATAAAAATTCAACATATGTTGAGTAACATTAAAGAAGACAAAACCTTTTGACCTTGAGTGATACATTTCTCGATTATTTCTCCAGTTACCCTGTCATTGAATATCCACCCTCAACTATGACGTCATAGATTGAAATTTGATTGTTATGTGTCTAAGTTTACTTGCTAGTATAATAATTGTCAGAATATGTAAGCATTAGGCCTAAAACTAATTCTAATTAAATATTAAATTTGTATAAATCCATAACTAGTATTTGCACGTTTGAAACATTTCTAATGAATAATATTTTGTATGACGTTACACGGAATCAAAATAAACCCTACAAAGAGCTAGTTAGGTATGAATAAAAGTATTACTATACTAGAGGGAAAAAGGTTACTTTTTTTAAAGGAAAAGTCTTAAAGTGAGCATAAAAAAAAAATTTGCATGAAAATAAACGGTTAGAACGTGATGGAATTACTTGGGAAATTTTACGATAGTGCGAAACAATTGTTCCGATGATTTCTAGAAGTCTAAACCGGCGTTTAATACTAACAGATGATTTCGTTTCACTTTGAGGCTGTTTGGAGGGCATGTTAAAATCATTTTAAAATGCTATTTCTAAAATATTCGGGAAAGTTATGAATTTAACTATGTCATAAGTATAACTTCATACAACAGATGACGTTTTCACTCGTAGCTTGAAGGCCTATCACTTCCCGTATTGTACATAAGCGGTAGGTTAATTGTGTGTCTAAGTAAAAGTGTATTATTTCTTAATACGTTAACGATAATTTTAGTTATTTAATATACTAGGCTTCTAAACGAATTTAGCTATATTTAATAATTAAGTTGATTTGCCTATTCAACCTAAAACGTATTTTATAGAATTAAAAAAATATATAAGTAGAACAAATTGTAAAATTTAAACCTGCAAAGTTGTTAAATAAATAATGTTTAAGCTGCGTTCTTACATACGTTGTAATGACTTCGATCTTTTAATTTTAAAAATAAAATTACATGAAGTTAGAGTGCCTAGGCTGCCATGTTTTTTAAAATTTTTCTTCATTTGTCTGCAGTGTCAGGATTTCGCCACAGTACGTTACGCAATAAGACCCCCACGGGGCTATTTTTGTATCAATTTAGTTTATCATTAACTGGCGGTAGGCTTGATGTGATCAGATGATACATTATTCTCCAAACATAAACTTATACATGCTTCACTCTAGAAATATTTGCTTATTGATTACGACTAGTTGTTCATTCATTCCGACAGCTGATTTATCGCTCTGTTTTCTTTATTACCCGAGACATCTCGTCTTTAACTATCTTATCAAAACAATAACTGCTTCAGTTCTTTTGCAGTCTTATAATTTGTTGTAGGGACATTCATTGAGGAACTGAATTTAAGTGTTTTTACCGACTACAGTATTACTTACGTTTACAGAATCATAGCATTATTTAGCCTCTGATACAGCTCTGTACGAGCCGGCTTATCGGACTATGATCTACGCTAGACGAACTTACTATAGAAAATTTAACCGTTAGTTGAGCGAGAAACGTTGAATTCACCAAAGTCGCATAGTCAGTTGGGCCTCTCAGGTCAATCTCTCTTTACAATGGACGTTAAAGATGTCATAATATCTAATATTAAAAGTATTACCTTTTGAAACCTGTCTTTTAGGAAGTAAAATTCTACGGCATAAGTGGTAGGGAGGATTTAAACTTTGATACATGATTTTTCTTCAGCAAACCCTCAACCAGGTTATCCTGAATGAAGTTTATAAAATAAAATAATAACGCATTAAAAATATTTTTTCTTCAATCAATTACTTTCTAATAATGTAAAGGATCAACAGTGATGTTTCGCCATTTTTCATAGCACCGAGTCAAATGCTAATGCCATGAAATAATTGATTCAAAAATTAATTTTTTTGTTGTTGCGATTACGCAATATTACCCTTCAAATATATCACTGAAGTCCACTGGACTCCACACAATTTTTACTAGGTAATCATTTTGTAATATTTTTTTACTGGATATTTAGCCCCCATGTAAATTCAGTTGGTACTCCTGGGTAGAGCGCACACTGGTTTTGACATCTTGTAGTCTACTGCTGTCGGTGCAATAAACAATATAAGTGGCCATTGGGTTCCGTGGACCCCAGTGTTATATTTACGTATATCTTTATCAATAGTACAGTAATCGTGTTTGTGCTACTAAAATTCTCAAATATAGCAGATAATTCTGGTTTTATAAGAGATATACTTGAGGAAGAATCATAATGATGCTCAACATGTTTAGTAGACCGTAAATTGTCAATTATGGAACAATGAGGGCAAACAAATCGAGATCCCTGTAAGGTTCTTATCAGTAAAACCTGTAGGACAATCTCTATTTGCCTTTAACCATAGTAAGACAATTGTGTATTTCGCCCCAAAAAAGAAAAAAAAAGTTGTTTTCCTTTCAACCTTTCATTGCAGTGCCATAGTTGATGATGAAACTAAGAAACCCGAAAAAATTTCCCGAAGGTTGTACTTGACAACACTAGGAAAATCGATAATCAAATCTTTATTCTACAAACATTTAGAGACCACAACACTGCGCAGGAACCTTAAAATGGCCATTTAGGACATTTTGGGTATTTATGAAAAACAACATGAGAAAGTAAGAGAAGGGGAAGAACCACCAAAAAAAAAAAGATATAGTTTTTGTCATCGAACAAAAGAAAGAAAAACAAAACTCCGTTGAAAAACCTACGGTGCTGCTATGTGTGATAACCACCGGGCAATGGTTTGCAACGAATGTGTAGTCTAAGGGGCAGAAACGTTTAAAGAAAATCTAAGTCAAGCCTTTTTATGAGTTTTTAAATATATATTTTGAATGTTGATTAATAGGGGATTTTGTAGGGTAGTTTAAGGGTTAGTATTAATTTCGAGAGCTTTTCAATAATACTGTGGTAAAGGACAATACTATTACTCTCAGAATATGTATAATTGTTAATGCAATATAAAATAAATGTAACTATTTTTTCAATTTAGTACAACCATACATTTTTGTAAAAAAGATTTGGTTTTGTGGGATTGTATCTTTCTTACATCCATAAAAACCTTAGTTTTAATACTAAACTACAATTTTGTATAAGATAATAACCTAATAAAGCGGTTAATTATTTAAAAATATTATTAAAACAATGTATATGACTATAGTGATAAAATATATTTTGGGGTTTGGTGGACCCCAGTGTTACTGTTACGTTACAAAAAAAAAAATGTTATACTAGAAGGTTACTATTACGACTACAAAGGGTAGGAAACGATTGTAAATTTTCATTAGTAAATAAATAAAACCCCTAAGTGGAGTGTGTAAAGCGAACGGCCATGACATCACGAGTGCAGTGTCGCGTACCTGACAGACCTATTCCCCATCGGGGTAACCAAGTGTAAATTCGTTACAATCTTTGTAAGAAAAACAATACGAAAGGGTAGTTGGAATTAGATGGGATTAACGAATGGACATATAAACTGTAGTTACATATCCATATATATAGCCTACATTGCATTAATACTTCGCAACCAATGATAACAGTTCACTGATTTTGTATCACCTTTCCTTTCAGAATGAAACAATTTCTACTAAAATGGTTTAAAAGTCTCGGCTACCAACTTAACTTTACATAATCACTACGTAGTTTAAAAACAAACTACAGTATTTGTTTAGCAAATATTCCACCTCAAACTAATAGTTTAGATTAACCACAACCTATTTTTTTTATTTGCACCCTTAAAACGAATTCTCCAATCGGTGAGAAACAGTTATCTATGAATGTACGTAAAAGAGTTAGTGAAGTGCCTCAGAATAACTGGTAAACTCACATTATTAAATTCCATGTGCAAAAAAGATAATTATATGTTTTATGTAATTACTTTATTTTATTAATTTCTCAATATGAAAAATTAGACAAGTAAAAATATCAATAAGTAATACTGGCATTTGACTTGGTATTATGAATCAACTCGGCCTATTGCATGAAGTTCCCATCAGCTGTTTGAAATGGATCGATTGCGTTGCCAACCTAACGGCACGCAATGACACTAAACACAGAGATGACATCATTCCTTTATTGCATGACTTTATACAAAACAGTAGTAAATAGGCCTACATTATTAATTCTACTCACAGAAGCTACAAAAAGCCAAACAGTTATTGTATTTTAAAAGGTTTTTTTTCGTTTTTACAATTCAGACACTACGTAAACTAGGTTATGTGATTTCACAGTACAAAAATAAAATTCATTGAATGCCAAATAGGTTGAACAGTCAGCTGATGTGTTACTAATCCTTACAAGAAACTGTACTTCACACCTTTAAAAAATTTATTCATAATATGAATATTATTCTTTATATCATTGTTATACTAAAAACAATTATATGTGAGCGTGCATTCGTGTGTGTGTGTGTGTGTGTGTGTTTAAATTTCTTTAAAGGCAAAAACTGTAGGTCTAATACTATGTGTAAAACAACGTTGGAAAGTAACAGTTGTCTTAGATCTTTTAAAAAAAATGTTTAGAAATGTTCACTAATTTACAAACATTTTTTTAACATTAAATTTAAACAAACTCGAGAAATAAACTAGTTAGTTTATTAGTTTATACTACTTAGTTTAATTAGCGTTAATATAATCAGTCAATGTTTAATTCGTGTTCAATTTTCTTCTGCAGACCTATACAACAGCTGTTTAAAAGTCTGAAAACCGACTTCAAAAATCTCCTAATTTTTAATTTATGTGTGTGTGAAAGTAATTTAGTTTAATTAAACTATACTTTTTTTGTATTATATGTATATATATTATCGTTTTTCCTTTAAATGAACAGATTAATGATGAAAAACTATTTCCAAAATTAAATTCTTCAATTGGACTCCAACATACACCTCGAATTCCCATCGAAAAAACTTGCTAATTGACTTTTATCTAGCTCCAATTTTTGCATTTATCCTTATCTAACCGAAGTTATTTAATTTGCCTGAGGCATGTAGAATTGAAAAAGAGACAGAGCTACAGAATTTAAACTCTACAATAGCTAAACAATAGATGTTTCAAAAGTAAACTAAAATAACATGGAAGGGAATGAGATGCAAATCAATCCAAAAGCGAAAAAAGAGGTAAAACAAATATGGAAGGCATCATATTAGCAGAGATAATTCAACAGATAAAGATGTGTAGGCATTTTTGCAATATATAGATAAATCCGTATCAAATTGTACGAATTCTAGAAACAATCTTACTTGAAATTTTTTAAAGAAATATAATTTTTAAAATATTTATTCCTCAAAGAAAGTATATATAACGAAAATTTATTTTTATCTATAACTACCATTCTTGCATTAACTATTAGTTTACAGGGACATTAAAAATTATAGTCATAGGACAGACAATATTTTGGGTTAAAGATGCCCTTAATACAGCCTTAATTGTAAAGCTGTATATTTACCCAATTAAAATGTGGTTTTAAAATGTATTTAAATATGAGAATGTATTTTACTTTTACCCTGTATTATGTAGGACAGACAAAAAATCTTCTGTCTTACGATGTTAACACACGTTTCAAAGAATTGGGTTCTAGTTTTTATATTGAGGCCAATATAAACTGCCTTATTTTCCATATTATGGAAATTAGTAGTAATTGTTGAGGAATAATTATATAGCCAGTAATTACTTATGGAAAGGAATGTTGTCCCAGACGTGCCAACGTGGCGCGTGTTTTTGTATAACGATGTAAGACGTTATCAGTGCAAATACCTCGTTAGGAAAACTGATTTCACAATCAGAGATAACCTGACTCATTAATTAACTAACACAAACAGAATGCGCATGATTGAAAACAACCATATAAAAATACAATAGCGTTAAACCGTACATCTGGGGTATAAAGTAGTATGTAGAAAGTTTAAAGATTTTGAAATGAAATCATTGGGACTTGGGAAAGTTTTCACAAAATGCAATTCGATATAAATTCCCAATTCCATCAGCGAAAAGTAAATAAATACCCAATTCCATCAGCGAAAAGTAAATAAATACCCAATTCCATCAGCGAAAAGTAAATAAATAACAAAAATACTTCTGCATCCGATATAAATGAAACAAATAATATTACTAACTACAAAAATTTTGTGTCAGCATTGTACATTTCGTTACAAAGTAACCATCCTTAGAGGTAAATACATAGAACTGATTCCTAATCAAATAATTCTTTAAAAATATAAATATGTTTTAAAAACAATGAGTAGAACCAAAAGTATTAAATCTATTCAAGAGTAGAGATTTGCATATGTGAAAAGTCTTCCTTGGTTAGTATTTATTATTAAATGTAACACTCAGAATTAAACAAATTTTGTTCCAAACAATGCATCTTCTATTACTCGAAGTGTTTTGTAACTTATCGACGCGTCAAGTTGTTTTGACAAATATGTTACAGTTTCAACAACTTTTGACAAAATCATGTAGGCCTACGTTAATTTTTAATAAAAATCTGACTAAATAAGTTATATAAAACAAATTTTATTTGAAACTTTTAATCTGAAATAAGTTGACGATTTTATGTAAAATTGCACATTTTTCTTGTTTGAAACAAGAATTTTCAAATCTTATAGTTTCAGCATACACATTCTACAGGACTACGAAGCAAACGCGAGCGCGGGTGTGCGTGTGTATGAGAAAGAAAGAGAGAGAGAGAGAGAGAGAGAGAGAGAGAGAGAGAGAGAGAAATAGTTAAATGCCCTAAAACTAAGATCATTGCAGCCAGAAGAAACCTTGAAGGATATACATATTTATAAGCACAGAGACCCAGATTGAGCAGGTCAAGTTTAACAATAACAATGATATCTAAGCACATGAATGATGTCATTGGACAACGGTTTGCTTTTAACAGTGACTAACACAATTGTAGTTGTTGTCTTTGTTGTGTTGAAGAGCTGGCTACTTAGAATTAACTAGTCCTAGGCCACCCCGCACCGTACTGATGCATTAGATACATAAATAATGTAAATCTAGTTGTAATCATATGAAATACTAACTTTAAAAAGGGTTTTTGGTATATCCATTACTACAGTCTGTGAGGAATAATTTACTAGCAGGGTTTTTTTTACATCTGAAGGAAAGGTTGGATTTTTTAAAATATTTAAAGTTTTAAAATTATTAAAAAAAGAAGTCTTTTAATTGAGTTTTAGAGAAGTGTAGAAACATTAAACCTATCATATTGATATTAAACCTACATCTACTTCATACATTTCGTACTTTACGAAATATAAAAATAGCTCGCGATAAGACAAATGTGGCGCCATAAATATTTTTTTTGGAGGGGAAGCATTTCGATTCATAATGTTTTTTAAATAACTCATGAACGATTATGTTGTCTATATTTTAACAACACTTTGCATAATCTTTTGCTTATTTGTTATATTAAGATTTTTTAAGCTTCAATTCTTTTCTTTTAAAATAATCAAACAAAAATACCTACATTTAAGCTCAATATTTTTTTTTAATTTAGGAGCGAAGTACGTTTATACATTTTGAAAGGAAAACAAATTTCAGAAGCATGAACCAGGCCCCTGCTGTGGGGGTTATGGACGACCTTGTCAAAGAGATTAGCCTATGTTTTTATCGCGAAGTTGAGACAAGAAGCCAAAGTGCTAAAGATTTGTCATGTCACCTGTTAAAAAAATAATAATAAAACTTGAACATGGTAAAAGCTTACAGTTTTTCTTAACAACTGGAAATTTTTCCTTTTAATATATATATATATATATTGTTAAACAATAAATTCTAAATCTAAAATAATTTAAACAGTCTCTTAAATAGTGCTACAGTTTTGAAAAATTGAACGTAACCTAAACGCACTGATAGATAAAACTGTATAAACTAAACGTTTCCCTATTAAACAAAACTTCTATTTGATAAAACCATTATATAATTACATACGTATTCTCCATGCTAGCAACAAATGGCTGGTTAGGACAACCTGAATCCTAACCGTGCACGTTCATATTTTCACTATAGGCCCTAATTACGCAAAAAATACGCACTAGTAAAAACGCACTAGACACCAAAAAAAGGAAATGACATTTCCATATGTATCAACAGTTTTCAATTAACCAGGCCTAATTAATCTAGGCCTACTACGTAAAATATAGAAATGAAAATATTCAAATAATTAGAGAAAATTTAGCCATACAACTGTTTTCACTTAAATTTGCATGTACAAGATATGAAGGATCAACCCTCTGAAGAAAACATCTGATTGCCATGAAGGCAATCCCTCTGAATCTTTCTTTATAAGACACACGCAGTAGTTGCTAACTATTTGGGTCTAAACTCGTTTGGAATAAATTTCATTTCTTAATGTATGAAATAATTTTTTATTTTTGTTCTAATTAAATCCATCCTCACTGGATATAGCTCTGTAGCAATGTGGAAAGCATGTCTGTACAACAGCGGTAATGTGACACAACATCAACAGTTAATTCATAAAGGAATGTATGAAGTGAGGTATGTTTACATATCGATATTTAAAGTACGTTTCATCTACTATTTTTTCCGGCTTTATTATTTATCTAAATGTATTTTTCTATAAAAATCTAAAAAAAGAAAAAAATTGAAGTGGTGGGATTAAATGTTTACGTAAATATATATAGATACTAAATACTATCAATAAACGCAAGAGGTGAACGTAAATACGAAGCGTCTAAAGTAGATAAAATACTACCTAAGGTTTATTTACTTCCATTAAGGTGAAGAAATAAATTGCAATTTCATGGGAAAATAGGTTATCTTTGGAAAACATTAAGAAATAGACGGTATATTGTTTAAGAAGCATAGGCGTGGCTAGGAATTCCTAATGGGATGCCAATGCCGAAAATTGTATATATATATATATATATATTGATTCACATTTCAACTCTTGTGTTCACCTCGTCATTTCGCTAAATAAGATTCTAGCGAAACGTCGCTCCTGCAATTATATGCATTGCAAAATGAACTATTAACTATTCATCATATATTTGTGTGTGTGTGTGTGTGTGTGTGTGTGTGTGTGTGCGCGCGCGCGCGCGCGAGCGCGCGTGTGTCTAATTTGGATAATAAACTTGACAATTCGATCACTGAAATAAAAGATCGGGATTTTAGTTTTTATATATACAAACACACGTATTTTTTCGACACACATAGTTTGTCGGAACCGAAACATTACTATCACATGGGAGTCACGTTCACTGTCGCCGAGATGTCTATCTACTACAGTATAAATATTGTTGTAACAGAGACAGAATATGTTTACACTTTAGTTCTATATACAAAATATTTACGAAGCCACGTATCATTCACACACTTGCAACACGTTTACATGTCTTTGTGATCAGTCATAACACTGCGACGGTCAATTTATTTGTGAGCAGCTGTTTGTGGGATTGTACTTCTTTTTAGTTTAAACTTTGGTCAGTCACAGATTAGTTTCATTTTAAAAATTAATGATACTGAATTTTCCGCCCGTTCAAACTTTAGTGTTCCGCCCTAATATGAAGAGTAAACGCAAACTAGGCATTTGAGTTAGTTATTCGCCTATTACTGGAGTTCGTCCTGTTTAAAATTGAAGAGTAAACGCCAACTAGGCATGTGAGTTACGTTATTCGCCTATTACTTGAGTTCGTCCTGTTTATTTGTTAATATGAAGAGTAAACGCCAACTAGGCATTTGAGTTACGTTATTCGCTAATCGCTTGAGTTGGTCCTGTTTATTTGTTAATATGAAGAAACTAGGCATGTGAGTTACGTTATTCGCCTATTACTTGAGTTGGTCCTGTTTATGAGTTAATATGAAGAGTAAACGCCAACTAGGCATTTGAGTTACGTTATTCGCCTATTACTTAAGTTTGTCCTGTTTGTTTGTTAATATGAAGAGTAAACACCAACTAGGCATGTGAGTTGCGTTATTCGCCTTTTACTTGAGTTGCTCCTGTTTATGAGTTAATATGAAGAGTAAACGCCAACTAGGCATTTGAGTTAGTTATTCGCCTATTACTTAAGTTTGTCCTGTTTGTTTGTTAATATGAAGAGTAAACGCCAACTAGGCATGTGAGTTGCGTTATTCGCCTTTTACTTGAGTTGCTCCTGTTTATGAGTTAATATGAAGAGTAAACGCCAACTAGGCATTTGAGTTAGTTATTCGCCTATTACTTAAGTTTGTCCTGTTTGTTTGTTAATATGAAGAGTAAACACCAACTAGGCATGCGAGTTGCGTTATTCGCCTTTTACTTGAGTTGCTCCTGTTTATGAGTTAATATGAAGAGTAAGCGCCAACTAGGCATTTGAGTTACGTTATTCGCTAATCGCTTGAGTTGGTCTTGTTTATTTGTTAATATGAAGAGTAAACGCCAACTCGGCATTTGAGTTAGTTATTCGCCTATTACTTAAGTTTGTCCTGTTTATTTGTTAATATGAAGAGTAAGCGCCAACTCGGCATGCGAGTTGCGTTATTCGCCTATTACTTGAGTTGCTCCTGTTTATTTGTTAATATGAAGAGTAAGCGCCAACTAGGCATTTGAGTTACGTTATTCGCTAATCGCTTGAGTTGGTCTTGTTTATTTGTTAATATGAAGAGTAAACGCCAACTCGGCATTTGAGTTAGTTATTCGCCTATTACTTAAGTTTGTCCTGTTTATTTGTTAATATGAAGAGTAAGCGCCAACTAGGCATGCGAGTTGCGTTATTCGCCTATTACTTAAGTTTGTCCTGTTTATTTGTTAATATGAAGAGTAAACACCAACTAGGCATGTGAGTTGCGTTATTCGCCTATTACTTAAGTTTGTCCTGTTTATTTGTTAATATGAAGAGTAAACGCCAACTAGGCATGTGAGTTGCGTTATTCGCCTATTACTTAAGTTTGTCCTGTTTATTTGTTAATATGAAGAGTAAGCGCCAACTAGGCATGTGAGTTGCGTTATTCGCCTATTACTTAAGTTGGTCTATGCTTATGTCAAGTTCTGTAACATCTTTAGACAAGTAGGCCTAATCAGAAGTTGACAGTCATTGACAGATAAGACTTAGTTCTTAGATTTGTCTGAACATAACAGCAAATAAATACCGCTGGTATGTATTCATGAAGTTATTTAGAACGCAAGCAAATATGTAACTAGCGTCTATTATAAATACTGTAATATGAAATCGAAATTCAATTCTAGACGAGAAGAGATACGAGTTTTGCTCAACACAACTATTTTTAAATCGTCTCCAAGTGGTAATGTTTTGCATAAATTATAAGACGTAAACACTGAACAATGAGGCAGTAGTGGCAAGGTTATGTTGAGTGTTGAGCAAGTTTGTGTAATGATTATTCTTATCTTGCAGTGTACTAAGTCTAATAGATTACTGTAGATAATGTAAATGGAAATAATTACATTATTTACTCGGTTAGTAATTGTTTATAATAAGTCACATAATAAAGGCGTGTGTGCGTGCGTGTACGCAGCGCGTCCATATGTGTGTGTGTAAGGGGGGGTAGTTTTCTTGTTGTAGACACTATCATAGATTCTGGTTTACAAATGAGTATTTTTAGGTAGCTTCACTGTTTTCACTATTTTATGATAATTTGTATTGTTCAGTTTCAACATTTTGCCTTTGAAATAACAGGAAGCTTTAAAGTTTTAAAACAAATTATTTTTTACTAAATATTTAATAGTCATTGGACTCCCACTGATATCATTTGTTTCGTTTAAAAAAAGATTTTTTAAAAATAATCATCTTCTCAGTTTTCTTAAACCTTGATTTGACTTTCAAATATGTGGAAAAAACACAACAATCACAATATCTTATCTATACAACAAAAGTGTTGTAGATAAAAAAAGGTTTTTGCAAGTATATTAATTAATTTATATAATTTTACATTACTTAATTGAAAATTATGATAAAAATCATTTATAAACAAATATTATGATCAATAATTATTAATTGGAATTTTTTGTGTAATTTCTATATAGCTAGGCTTAGTTCTCTCTTATTTAGAGGAGACTAGCCATTATTTTAAAATCCAGCTAAAGGCAGAATAATTAATTGATGAAGCAAGTTTTAAAAAAGTAGCCACTTTTTAAAAAAAATATAGTTGTTATTATTATATTTTGAGTAAATGTACTTTAACAATATCAAACAAAATTAATTTAATTGTAAATACTTTTTATTTGATTTGAAAAGAAAGTCATTGTATTTCCGGACTAAAATCTTGAATTCAAAATTAAAACAGTCATTTAAGTAACATAACTTATTTCATTCCTGCTGATATTTAATAATTAATCTAGATAGCTTAGTAAATAAACTGTTTAGTACGTTTTATTTACTCACCAGCAATTCGAAGAACAGCTCTATCTGCAGGATCAAGTTGGAGTATGCTCAAGGGTTTGTCTTTAGCCCATTCTTTCAAACTTTGATCCGAGTCAAAATCCATTTTATAAGTCCTATCCATTGTCAGATCTTTTCACAAACATTATTTCACCTCTAACATTTCACTCTTTAATAACTACTTGAAGATTTTGTAAACATTATTCATTTCACAGGAAATGAATGTTACTGTATTTATAAACAACACGAATTTCGATTCAGCTAGTTTATAACATATGGAAAATTGTAAAGGAATAAAGGTAAAATATGTCTAAGACATTACAAGTAATTTTGATTGATATTGTAAAGAGAATATTATTAATACTATAATTTTTTAGTTATAACAAAATTTCTTAAACTCTTCAACAATTTTTAAACTTTGTATAAAATTCTGATACATGAGGATTTTTAAAATTAATTTTAAAAAATACTCCAGAAATAAAGATATAAACATATGCTAACTTCCCTACATAATCTAAAAAACACTACTGTGAACAAGTTTTATAAAAATTAAAGAAAGGTTTAAATAGAAGATTAAGATATTGCATTATATTATGGCCACAAAAGACAACTGATTGTACTGATGTTAGAACCTAAAAAAAGCCTATTTCTTCGCAAGTATATTTAATAAAACAAATAAAAGGTTTTCAAGGGATGGTGTGTATCATTTTTTTATTTTTAAAATGATTTATTCAATATGATTTCGACAATAGAACATTATTGTTATCTGTTATAGTTTGATTCATATATGGAAATATATTTTCAATCAAAAGCAAAGAAGAAGGAAATAAAAATTTATACAAAAAACTATAAGTTAAGGTTAGAGGAATTTAAATTGTTTTGTATAAGTCTTAAAAAACCTGTAAAATATTGAAGGTATTCTTTTTGAAAGAGCTTGTACAATATGTTCTACTAAATCAAACATTAATTGCAGTTATTAAAAAAATCTTTAAAATATTAAAAGCATTTTCTTTGAAAGAAACCTGTACAATATGTTTTACTAGATCTTTGATCATTATGATAAGAAAATAATTTTGATTCTCCTGCAAACAAAACGTTATCAGCTAATAAGACGATAAAAGTTTCTTTCATGAGATAACCTACAAATAATTGAACACTCTTTATGCCTGGAATGAAATGGTTTGAATTTGTTTACACGTTGCTCATTTCTTTTGATTCCAGTTTTGGCTACCAGAAAGCGCTAAACGAAGCAGCGTGGAATAAAATCGATTAGGGTTGGAGCGGAGGGGAAGAAATGGGTAAACAACAAAATTAGGTTAAACAGATTGAGACATATGAAATAATTACTCTACACACTCAAAAAAATTAATAGATTAATTTGAATATTCACTTAGTATTTTTAAACACAACACTGAATGAACACTGTATAAAATATTAATATTAACACGTTTTGTTTTTTTTATGTAGTCTCCCAAACACCAATTTCTTTAGTTAGATAACAATGAAATTGACGTCTAATAATTTTACAAGGAAAAAACACTAATATTTTTTAATAATTTAAGTAAATCACTCACCGAAATTTAAAATAATTACTTTAAACTGGCAAGAAACTGTCGGTGTTTATTGTAACGCTAGCCTGACAATTCTAGCAGCCGACAATCCCCCTACTTGAACAGACGTGACGTAGGTGGAGGGGGTACCGGCGCCGCAGTCCAACCAACCTAACTTTTAAACACTAAATATTGATTCTTAAAAAACTAAAGTAAATTCATTATTCTTCTGGCATTTATTATTTATATTTTTCTAGTGCTAATTTTAATAAATTTGACTCAAATATGTTTTATTACAATACACTTACGTATTTTGTAGAATATAAGAAGAAATTGTCTGCAATCTGCATTGTTATATTGTTATCAAAATACACTATTGACAACTATAAATTAGACATTAAACTACCTATATTAAGAGCTATTTATTTTGCAAAGGATATGATTATGCAGAAACACTGTTTATAATATTTATTTACAAGAGTAATTTGATCGGTAGTATATTTATACTAAAAGTAAATTTGTTTTCAAATAATTAAAATTTATTCTTGCAAATTAATTTATTTAAAATCAATTAATACTAACTAACTTTTATCATTTAAAATCCATCAAAGTAATTAGCGTGCTGATGCAAGTAAGCATGAGCAAGAAGGCTGGTGATAAGGCTAATGAAATTTTTAAAACTATCTAATTATATATAGTTTATCGTTGCAATCGTTTAGCAGATTGATTACAAAATTCGTAGGAATTAATTAATTTGCTATAGCAGATGAAAAATGTGTCTTAGGTTGTCAATAAAACGTCCATAAGGCTTTTTAAAATTGCAAATAAATTTGGATTGCAAAATAAAAATATTGTTAAATTCTTATTACATTACCTAATAAAACTAAAATACTTATGAAGAATATAAATACTGTAGTGCAACAATTATTTTTTTATTTCTGGTATTTGCTAAACTAATACGAGTAATATAATAGTCTTTTATACAGATACACAACAGAATTATACTATATGTTACGAAAGTGATTATAAGAAGAAATGTTGTTCCTCACTAATTTTGTGACAAGTGCAATTAGTTTTTGTTAATAACAAAAATAAAATATCCAAGACATACCCATATAATAAATTAACAAAGTAAAGTAGAACCTAATCTTGAAGGAAACTGAAACTTTCATTTTTTTCAGTCTTGATATTTTTTTTTTATTTGTACTTATATTTGTGAAAGCAACGAAGCAAGACAATTAAAATTTTGTACTGAAATTTGTATTCTGAAATTTTAATTTTATTCTTCTTCGATAATTAATGTATTTAATTCGCTTTCCAAAACTAACTAAACTAATATAAGAAATATAAAAGTAATTAAAGTTATCAATGTTGACTCTGGTCAACAAAAAAATATCACAAGATTTAAGTAAAAATTGCAAAATTAGAAAAAATATTTAGATATCTGCACTAAAACATTTCTATTATTATAGATTAGGCCCTAATATATACACTAATTAAAGTTCATTTAGCTTTATTTTAGTATTGTACGGTTGGAAATGGATTTCCTACATATACCTCATTTAACAGTAGAAAAAAATTAAGAGGAAAAAACAAGTTCATAAAGTTCTATGTTCGTTAAAACATGAGGTTTTTTTTAAAATTCACTTTGGAATTCACTTTTGGAATATTTATTATTTTTTCCGTGCGTCTGAAAAATTTATTTTTCGTATTGCATAGCCATAAATAATTTTTGAAATATCTGTGACGTAGGGTTCACTGACAGATACAGTTTTTCCTAAAACTATTTCAAAAAGCACTATTGTTTCTGGGCTATACAAGTTATATATTTTTATAATTCAAGTATTTTTTGTGATTCAAGTGAACGAAATCTTGAATAATTTGAATCGTTTATTGATGTTGTTTCATACATAATACCAGAACTAAACAGTTTAAACGAGTAGAACGAAATACAATTTGAGGCGTTTCCTACAATTTTAGTTTGTATTATTTTGATTAGCCAACTCCTATTCTTGTTTTTTTTTTGTAGTTTGATTTACAAATCATATTTAAACTCACAAAGAAATTTAAATTAATTTAATCGTGTTAAATATGATATAATCTACTCTTGAAGTGAAATTATGAAATATTTGTATCTTATCAGGAATTTAAGGTCTGCTTGAAAGTTACACCCAATGGAGGGAAGTGATGCATCCGCCAGCTGCCCTTCCACCGCCCCTGGTCATATGCCCGATTTGATAACACCTGGTGTGAAATAACCCTAGAATTATTAGAAGCCTGGTTCCTCTAAGAGCTTTATAATAAATTTGCATGCCCAAAAACGCACTAAAAGTAAAACAAATATCGAAAACAAAAAGCAATAAAAGGTACCGAGGCTATAAGCATGGGTGTTTAAACGTAAATACAATAATATTATGTTGTAAACAATATTTACTTGGTCTGCATAATTATATTATTTTATGTAAAACCTTTTAGAAATGTTAATCTATTAACTGCATGCTTTTGTTCTGCGTTGGTTCTGTAGGAGGTTTACCTTTAAACCGAAAAGAACGTTTTCGTGGCGTTGTTGGTGGTGTTCTGGTGTGTGTGTTTTGAAACTGTCTGAATCACCGTTAAAATTAAGAAATTGATAATTTCAAAAATTTTAATAACAAATTTAATAATTAAATAATAAGATTTTAATGTATTGTATAATGAAAGGTTGTAAAGAGTGAAGAAGTCAGTAAAATCTTAAATAAGTATTATTAAAACAAATTAAAAATTAAAATAAAATAAAACTGTAATAACTAACTAAATTTGACACACGGGAGTGCAGTGAAAATTTTTTAAGTGCCGAAAAATGCTAACTTGAGAACTAGGTCACGTAGAACTATCAATGACATTTTGAAATGACCAGCAAAATCCAAAATGAACAATAGTGAAAACTAAATTTAAAAAACTTAAATAACAAAAAAGTTACAGCCATTTTAAAATAATAGACATTTTTCAGTGTTCTAAAACAGATAACAAAATTATGCAGGTTGGATCGAATACGTTGTCCAACCAGCCTGTACAAGAAAAAAAGCACGGAGATAGTGACGAGCTTAGAGCGGGCGGGGAAGGGTTACATAGCCGCAATAAATACAGGAACTTTGGAGACCTGTAAGACAGTCTGTAAAAAATTTTAATACGAGGTACTAACGGTCGTAATGTCGGTCAGCGCCTAGGACAACCACCATAGGCCAGATGGAACCAAATAGCCACGTTTCCGCCATCTACTTCCATCCATGGACGAGGGCTTCAAACTCAGCCTCCGGGACGTGAAAATGGAGAAGGACTTCCATCGACTGACCAGGGATGGCAACTTACGATGTCCAGGGATCTGGAATCCAGACGAGAGGACTCAAGAACGGGCAGGGAAATCCTTGGCAAGTCATTTTCTCTATTTTATTTAATAACGTCAAATATAGTAAGTTAAAAATACTAGATTCAAAATTATTAATAAAAATTAAACAATGACTTCATTCTATGTTGAATATTAAATAAATGTTAAATGCAGTAAAATTAATTTGTATAATAAAAATGCTTAAATAATAAATATAAAATTCATAAAGTGGTTTTGGCCATTAGCCAATCATTTTCAGGAAGACCAGAATTATAGAATTATACCAATATTAAAATCATTTGTAATAGAATGTAAAATTTACCAATTCAATCTTGAAATCAGAGGATAAAAATTTTTTTGTTATGTTAAATTAGGAAATAATTTTTGTTCAAATATGTAAATGTAGTAAATGAATTATATATATATATATATATATATATATATATATATATATATATATATATATAAACTGTAGAAATTAAATATATCAAATATCAGAAAAATTTAAATGATTATTTGTGATTTCAATGAAAACAAAGAAATAGTAAAAAGAGAGTCAAATGTATTTTAGTTGAAAATATTTTAATTTTTATTTTAAAAACCAGTAATTAAATGCATTATAAATACTTAATGGTATTTAAATTTATCCTGTGTTGAATAACCAATAAAACTTTTAGTTTTTTCCAACTGATAAATAATGATTATAAAATCAAAGTACAGTTTTAATTAAATTTCATTAATTAACAAATATATAAAATTCAGAACCTAATGTTTCTTCAAACGAGTTCTCTCCTGAGGACTAATTTATTGAGCTATTCTAAGAATTAGTTGGTTTTTCTTGTATTGAAGCCCAGAGACGAAGTCTACTGGCAGACCATGTTTAAAGAACACAGGAGCCTTTAAAAAGAAAAGGTATCTTGAACATGATCATATTTTGCACGTCCCCTAGCTGTGCCTGCAGATCTTCTAAGATGGGAAGATTTTATTTGTTCATATTAATAATGTTTCTTTCCAGCTGACCACTTTACTGACAAGTATGACTATTTAAAGACCCAACAAAACATGTTAACCATTTTAGGGGGGGGGGGTTCATACAAACTTTAAGGTAGGAGTCAGCGGGAAGTAGCTTGCGTTTAGGCGTGGCATATAACAGGTGAACACAAGATAAAATTTAAGAACGCTCGAGGTTACACGAGAACGCAACGGAGATAAGCAGGCGCTATTTAAAATAATAAAAAGTAACAACTCCGTAACACCATTAACGTTACGATAGTAAAGTAGAGTGAGAGGGGACGTTGCAGTGTGTGTGTGTGTGTGTGTGTGTGTGTGTGTGTGTGTGTGTGTGTGTGTGTGTGTGTGTGTGTGTGTGTGTGTGTGCGTGCGCGCGCGTGTGTGTGTGTGAGAGAAAGAGAGGGAGAAAGAGAAAGAGGAAAAATCCATACGTTATAAATGTTAAATTTTTAATGAATGTTTAATTAAAATCAACTTAAACAATTAACTTCTACAAAATGTAGAATACATAACGAAATATTACCTTATAATAATATTACCTTATATCTAATCGTTATACACTTCTTAGAGTTGTATTGCGAATTCTATTACGCTCACGCTATACAGAAAGAAACATAAGTGTATTTATTACCATAACCTTCTTTTAAATTTAAAATTTAACTTATTTATTCATTGTTCTAACTTAATAATTATTTACTCATTTATTCATAACTCTAATTATAATAAAGAAGTATTTTATCAATGAAAATATTTAAAACTTAAACAAAATTTACCAAACCTTATAATAACCATGTACACCATTTAAATATTATAGTTCGATCTACGTTAAGTATTTTTAACAACTGTGTAAGATTCTCGTACATGTGATGCAAGGTCCTAATCAGTTTATCACTGTACCATTGCAGTATTATTTATTAGTTGGAGGCTTAAATATATTTATATATTACATATATATATATATATATCTATAATAAAAATTAAATAAAATTATCTGATGGTAAAAATTTACCGCTTCATGTAAATACCGTTTTAAATAAAAATTATCTGATGAAACACCTAGCTCGTTTCATACTCAGATTATAATTCTTAACCAAATATAAATGGGAGGGGTGTTACCTCATGTCAGTGTTACAAAAATGGTCTCAGAACATGAAACTTTGAAAACCCGGGTCTTACAGAATAACGCTTAAAGGCTCTATATATTATTTTAAGAATAATGTGAGCTTTAAATTGAATCTTAAAATGCTCAGACATTTTAAATGTCTCTGAAAGAATTAATTCTTAACCGAGTGAAGTGTGGCGTATTAAAAACTTCCTTTCTGATGTAGAGATTTCAACGAATTTGACCAACTGCACGTTGCCAATAATTACGCCTCGTTAAATTCTTATTTGACAGTTCGATTTCGTCAAAACATTGCGTCATCCATGAACACGCTCCACGGCGTAGCCAAAACAGCTGACTGCGACGTGCTTGAACCGATCTGTGAGTGGAATGTTTTATAACTACCACACTGAACTGACCGTGACATTGTGGGACACCTTTCCATTCATTACCGTTACTATTACTTAACAGCCAAACTCTGGGAGTGAGAAATCTGCTTGTCGAAGATCAAGGCCAGATAATTTAAACAGATTCTCATAAATGTGTATTTTAGTTGCCTGGTAGTTGTGATGAAGTTTGAAATGTGTGTGTGTGTGTGTGTGTGTGTGTGTGTGTGTGTGTGTGTGTGTGTGTGTGTGTGTGTGTGTGTGTGTGTGTGTGTGTGTGTGTGTGTGTGTGGTGTGTGTGTGTGTGTGTGTGTGTGTGTGTGTGTGTGTGTGTGTGTGTGTGTGTGTGTGTGTGTGTGTGTGTGTGTGTGTGTGTGTGTGTGTGTGTGTGTGTGTGTGTGTGTGTGTGTGTGTGTGTGTGTGTGTGTGTGTGTGTGTGTGTGTGTGTGTGTGTGTGTGTGTGTGTGTGTGTGTGTGTGTGTGCTAGCCTAAAGTGCTCTGACTTTAGAATGACTATTTCAATTGCCAACTCGGACAGTAACTCAGAAGTTAGATATTTGCTTTCCGAGTTACAACAATGAAACGCTACTCCCGAAACTGTGATCCTCATTCTAGATAAAATTCTACTTAAGGCATCTGTATATTTTCCATAAGGCTGGAGTTGAAGATGAAAACAAGAAATGTAATTTTTATTAAAAATCTCTAATTATTGTCTTCTATCAGACAGTCTAAAGCTAATAAAAATATAATGTTTGAAAATTCGTTTTACTTTCTTTTGTAATGTAAACAAAAACCATTATTATTGATTATAAAAAACATGTTAAGTATGGCGATAATATGTGTCTAAAAAATATAATACAAAGCAAAAGTTTTTTTGTATTTGCAAGAACTGGTCTGTAATCTGTCATTAACCTTAAACACATTGAATAGTTACCAACAGACATTAAATAAAGTTAGAGTAAATCATTAGCACTGTATTGCTGGAAGAAAGCAAGAAAAAAATATCTCTATAATTTTTGTATGAAGTTTCATATATCCTTAATACTTTGTGACATTCATACACATTCGGGTATTTCTAGTTGTCCTCGTGGATTTTTAAAGGTAACCACCTGATGGAGGAAGAAAACAATTTACAGGACATAGTTTTCTACAGACTCTGAATATCTTTAACAACAGTAGATTTCGTTTTGATGTTCTTCTAAGAACTGTTTTGTATTTTATTCTGTTGCTAGTGATATTCGTTCAAAATGAGCTTATCTCTTCAACTTCATTTTTTTCCAATTTTCAGCTTGCAACGTATGCAGGATCCCATTACGGGATAGTAGTTACTTTGGGAATACTTTATACCATAATGGTGATCCTTGGTTACAAATATGGTTTGTGTGCCATTGTTTTAACAAACATTTTAAGAAACGACAAAAAGTCACTAGTGGATGTTTGATGTAACATAAAAAAAAAAAACACTATAGCTTGTCGCAGAAAAAATTACATGCTTATTCTGCTTCATTATGACGAATTTAAAGGTAAGTCCTCTTGAATATTTTCTTGTTTATATAAAAACAAATCTCGGTAGTTGTGAATTTTCAATTATGTATACAGGGTGAATACAACGAGAAATAAGAAAAGAGTTCATATATATGTATATATATATATATATATATATATATATATATATATATACACATATATATACCCGGAAATGCTTCGTTAGCGATTTTAGGCTATTAAAGAGTTTGCCCGGATTTCAACTCCGCCCATTAAATAATATAATAACTAATATGAATCTTTTGGGAGCGTAAATGGTGGGGATAAAAAGGAAATAAATTAAATTTAAAAAGTACCTAACTAAGGGAATACGTAATTGTTTACTTGCTGACGCGTTTCAAAACATTCGCTCTTTTTACGAAACTAACCCTCTTAAAAGGAAGGAATATTTTGAAACGCGTCAGCAAGTAAGGAATTGCGTATTCACTTAGTTAAGTACTTTTTAAAATATAGTTTAATCAGTGAATTCAAGATGATTACATCAAGCAAATTCGGAATTAAATTGCTGTAAAAACTCCTGTTTTTTAATGGTTTTGGTACAGTAATTTCGTAAAATTGATAATAAGTACTTACAAACATACAAATAAATTTCTGAGAAAATTGATCTAAACTAAGCCAACACCAAAACAAAAATAACTTGAATTTTTTTAAACATTAAAATACCGGAACGTAGCTGGCAAAACTGTATTTTTATGTAGGAATAATAATTCTTTTAACGCCCAAAAAATCTCCAAATATAACAAATTATAAAATAAAGTAAGAGCTTACCTTTGTAACAACTGTAAGAAATGTCTTCTTATAGCCTACCGTTAAACAGTTCTCCGTTGGTTTAAAATTATTTTTGACTCATGTTCAGAAAACGTTTAGGCGTCAAATGCATTGAAGATTCTTGCCTTCAATTCTTCTTCTGCATTAAATTTATTTAGCAATTTTACAAGCCCCTCACATAATAGTCATCAGCGTCAGATCGGATGATCTAGGCGGGTGATTGATTACTCCTTTTTGCCCGATCCAGTTGTTACCACTCGTCGAGGAAAACCGTTTCCACTCGTGAATCATGGAATATCTTCTAGACGTTCTGGAAGTTTATTTTCCAAAACAATGAGCACTGATTTCCCGTAAAATGAATAGAAAATTAAAATAGTCCAATCATATGTTTATCAATAATACCAGATCAAACTTTTGATAGAATGTATGTTGAAAACTGAATATCCTTCTCGCGGTGCTGAGATGGAATGCCACGCAAATGGTTGTGAAAAAATTAATTTTAAATCGTGTTAGTTTTATAATAACCCCTTTTATGATCATTGGGAAAGTATTTTAAATTGTCGTTTCATTTCTATATATTCATTCAAGTGTTTTTGTATAATTGCATCCCCAAAAACGATTCTTATCCTCTTTTAAGGTTTTCAAAGAACTGAATAAATGAATTCTAACCATATACTTAACCTTTGTGAAAAACAAGTATAACCCCCTACCATTATATATATGAAATCATTTGGCATCATAAATTACTTAAATAAATTTCAATCAGTATTTCTAGGACTTAACGTAATTCATATCTTCCTAAAATTATTATTTTAAAGCTTGTTTTTGTGTTGGACATCTTGAGGTTTCTCTGAGTCATGAGTCTTGTCCAAGACTCACAGCATTGAATAATTCGCTGACCTAGTGCGAGGGTTTTTTTGCATATTTAATACCAAAAGTGTAAATTATTTTAAGTTAATTCCACATCTATTTCATTCAAATATTTGTAACGCAAAAATTAGAACTTATTTTTATTAGGCTATATTAAAAGAGTTTAGTAAGATATACTTTAAAAATTAATATTTTTTGTAAATTAATATATTTATTAGCACATAAACTAATAACGTTTTCAATCCAATAGCATTTTTACTTAATAATGTACAGTAAATAAAGCACTTACGCGTTAATACCGCTGTTGTGGAAACTAACCTAAACACATATCAAAATTGTTGTAATAAATCTTATTTTCACTTAATTTAAGTATAGCTGTACGTCATACCGTGATTACCGCCCTCTATTGATTATTAGTTGCATCTACTGTATATTAATAATTCTTAATTCCAATTTAAATGAATGAATGCTCGGTTAGAAAAGTAGCACCATTTTATTAAATTCACTAAATTAATCTTAAACGCGATTGCAGAGCTGTCTAGCGGATCTAATTGTGAATCCGTCACAATTCCAATAAAAATTCTAAACCATTCTCGAATCTTAATTTCATAAAAACCTGTCCAGCCGTTAAGGAGGAGTTTAGTCACACACACACACACACACGGACCGAAGATATATAAATATTTATAGATGAGTATTTTCAGAACTGCCGTATTGACTATTTCGCAAATTCCTAATTCCAACTCTTGTAAATGTTGCCTCATCAGTAAACAGAACTTATTTTGTGACGGTTATCTTGTAAAATTATAAAAGCTGTCATTACTAAAAGAAATACCAACATGTTATATAATTCATCAAAATTATTATCATAATACTAACACTCATAAATATTATTATCTAATAACTTTTACTCGATCACATTTGCTTATTTATTTTTATATTGTTAAGGTAATCAGCCAATTTGGCAATTATCGATCACAAAGCAAAGTAAACAGTTGTGAAAATAAGCCATATTAATGTAACAGGGCGGGTTCTAAAGGGGGTTGAGCATGCACTGAAAGCCTAATGCAATTTAATTTCAGATCATTGTTCTGGGCACTTAAGTGATTGTAAAACGTGTGTCGTCGCCCCCTCCACGTGGTCAACATACCAGAGGGAGAGGGGAGAACATCACGGGGAACGCGCTATACTACAACCTTTGTATCTATAACTATATGAAGCAACTGTGGCGTAATGTTTATTTTTAAATAAATAAAACCTCTAAACCACAAATAACATTTTATTTAAACCTTATGTACATTTCGATTGCCCAGCAATCATCTTCAGAGGTGTTTAAAAAATATAACTGTTATATTTATATTTATTATTATTATTATTATTATATTATTGTTATGTTATATTTATATAGGAGTAAAAAGTTATATTTTTTAAACACCTCTGAAGATGATTGCTGGGCAATCGAAATGTACATAAGGTTTAAATAAAATGTTATTTGTGGTTTAGAGGTTTTATTTATTTAAAAATTAACCTTTGTATCTGTTAAACTATAAAAGATGAAATAACAAAAAAAAAGGTTTTAAAACTACAAAAATAAGGCTTTAATAATGGTTCTTACATAAAAATGGCTAATTGTAATACTTACTGAGTAAAACAGTATTTTTCTTAAAACTCTTACTTTTACTTTGGTGTTTTAGTGAATTTCCATTGGAAAATAAGCCATTGCGGTAAACGTAAGCCGGAGACTAAGATGAAAGTTTGTTTTAAGGTCTCTGAAATTAAAAAAAAATTTGTTCAAATTTAAACATACAAATATATACTAATATTACGATAATTTCCGTGTCCAAAATCATGGTAAACGTCCGATTTTGATCAAATTTGGTAGACAGAAGTAATTTGTTATTTATGGGGTTATATTTTTCAAGAGAATCGAATAATCAGAAGTTGACTTTTCGACCGCCTTATTATATGGAAAATGGAGTAACCATTTTCTAACAAAAATGTGTATTTCTGAAATGCATTTATAAAAATTAAAATACAATCTTAAGGAACATAATTGCATATACATTTTTTTAAATATAATAAAAAGTAATAAAAAGTATAAGGATCAATCATACGGTAAAATTATTAAGTAAGATTAATGTAAAATCCTGAACCACTAGGAAAGGATTAGGGAGGTGCATCACAAAGAGGGTAATGTCTCAAAGAGGTATCTATCTGTTACTCGTTAAGAAGAATAAAGAAAGGTAGATAACAAAGGTGGGGCTAAGGAGAGAACTGGGAGTAAAGGAAATGTATGACATTGGGTAAACATGACCTTAACCTAAAGTAGACCGCTCTCAACTAGGACAATGAGAGGTTGGCATTACTGCAGTAAGTAAAACGTGTAACACACAAATGAACCAATTATTAATAAAAATATAAAGTGTACCCAAATAAATAACCTGCTGAACGAACGATTCCATATAATATGTATCATCATTAAAGAAACCTTCATATATAAGTAACAGTCTTAAAAGATTGAATCATTCCTTGACTTGTAATGCTTTAGCGACGCCGTTGGTAAACAATTCATTTAACCTAACTTGTACTTTGATAATTAATGATTTTACCAAATGTTGTTTGGATTGTCTCACGAAACATATATAATAAGCCTGTTCTTAAATTGCGAGAAATGAATCTTTTGTTTAAACAAGTGGCTTTATCGAAATGAACAGTTGTAATTTTGAAAAATAATCTCTAACAAACATTAGCTTGAACTTAAGCTACCTATAAAGCTATTTACGCACAGTGGCTCGCGCCATATAGCTGAACAATAAGCAACACGATGTGTAAACTGCAGATTGTAAGTACAAACCTAAGCGTTAAATGCTTTTATACGTTCTATCTATAGTTTCCTGTTTTAATTATCTTAATCGAAACTTATATTGCATTCATAGTTTAAAAGAATATGGTTGAATTATAAAAATAAGTCTATTAATTAAAATTTGTTTTGTGTTAATTTTTAGATTAATGGCTAGACACTTTTAGTTAATAGTTGACAATTCTTTGAAATGTTTTCGATATAATCAATTCAAATACACATGTTAGAATATCATCAACATACATAAATGTAAAAGCAAGTTATGTTGAAGAAAATTAAGGTAAATGAAATTAAGGTATGATTAAAACTTCAATTCTATGGATGCTTTTGACGAAACTCAAGACCAATGTATGTAGTTACATTTGTTTTAAAGTAAAACGTCCGTTGGTTACACTGTATGGATATAATAAACACCTATAGTATATTTTTTATCTTTTTATTATCCATGCTTCTGAAGGATTGACATTTTGAACATTTCATTTATTTTTATTCCTGAAGAGAATCATTGGGTTCTGAAACATCCTAACCTTAGAAATCATTACAAGACATTAGTAAGGGATATTCTACAATTATTTTATTTCTTAATAAATACGCCTTCTAGTTCACACCTTACATTATCTACAGGTTGTGGTCTTGATGTTTATTGTTAGGCCCTACTACAAATTTTTCTTTACTATGCACGATAGATCGCATGGGTTATTTTATAGTAATAGATGTTTAGTTTCAATCATAAATATTCCTTGAAGAGGGTAAAAACTTTACGAACCAATCTAATTTTATTTGTGTGATTTTTTACTCTGAAGCGATCAATAAACTTTTACTTCTTTATGTAAACTGGTTTTGGGATCAGAGGTTTCAGGTATTCTTACACTGAATTTCGCATAGATACATTCCACTTATACTCCCTGACTCTGTCTTTCGTCCAAGTGTTCTTCAGGAATTTCTTCCCTTTCCCATCTTTTCATCTTTCATTGTACTAAAATATTTATTTTTATATTGTTCATGTTTATTGCTTCACATATCCTCTCTGTGGCTCGGCATACACAACATCTCACAAGAGAATGTATTAATAGCTTTTTCGGTAATGGTTGGGGAATTAAAAGGATAAAATACTCGAGTATAGGCAATGGAGGCTGGTGCCGAAAACATATGGGGGTTGTGGATCGTAAAGTGTTAGTTTTTTTTCAAGGCAAAGAAATAGTAATAATAACAATTTTAATGTGTTATAGGGAAAAATAGATAGATACTGCTTAATACTTTGTGAATCTTTGGCATCTTTTATTTTATGTTTACTTGTTCAAGACAAGTCATAGGTTTACTTATTAACAAACTAATCTCAATTTATTTTTAACAGTGAATGTCAACAAATTCTGTTATTATTCAAATTAATAGTATTATTATCCAGCAAAATCCAAATTATTAAAACAATAAAAATAAATAAAATAAAAAGAAATAGAATTTACTCATTTGGTTTGAAACTCGGAGCGGAGAGCAAATCCGTCTTTTCGAAAGGTGCCGATCTTAATCGAACACTCCCGAGGTTGCAGCTCGTCAGCAACCTAATGGGGGGCCCTTACGGCCTGTCTAGTTGTATCATCCAGTCTGAACCTTCCAATGCTGTTTCTCTATTAAGAGTGACATCACTGGGTGTTTCAGGTTTCCCTGCGATCAAACAGAACGAAACAGTCTTCGACTGAGTGAACGGTCTCTGCGGTTCTGACGTTTTTTATAATTATTTATAATGATTCATCATGGTTACATGATAAGAAATCGCTCATAACAATGTTCATAAGCCTTACATAGTAGTTACATTTATTATTTGTAGCCATTGACTTCTGGTTTGGGGGTTGCGAAACCGTGAAACTCGCCCACGAGCCACCCTTGTATAAAGGTAACATTATTGTATGGTTTCTAGTACTGGTAAATCATTAAGATGATGAAAGCCATAGAGCTTAAGTTAATAATAATTGTGAATATGTCAATTTTCTAAAATATGTTTTCTTAAAGTAGTCTTCAGGGCTTTGTTGAGAGCTCCTGAACCAGTAATTAGCGATTTCTAGTTTCCTTTCTGATATTAAATTGAAACGACATTCTTTATTCTTAAAACGGAACTGAGTTACTTTGTAATGCTTTATTGGTTTCCGTCTAGATTTCGGCTAACAAAAATTACTTGTTCGGAACAACTTCTGAGCTTAAGAAGGACGACTATTAGTTACACCAATCTGCATAATTAATATTATTTTAAAAATAAAATTAAAATCTGTTTAGTCTGATTCCTGTCTAAAATAAAACGAACAAGAGATAAATATTTATGGGGGGGGGGAGGTATGGAGCTAAACAGGCCTGGCAAAGTTATTACAAAGGTTTATTTATTGGACTCAGATAAAATAATGTATGTTTAAATTGGACTCCCTAACTCGATTCTTTAAAAAATTTTGTTTAACACATTTTGAAACAAATATTTAAAAAAAAGCCCATTATATTACTGACTGCCGAAGAATAAAAGAAATATAAATTTTTTATTTGAAAACTGAAATTTATAGATTTGTATTTATAAAACAAGAGAATTTATCATTGCGTTTTCGAGTTCATAATTATTTACAATATTGTTATTTAATTTTTATTTAAAGTCAGAAGTAATTTTTTTTTCACATAGTTTGTATTTGAGATACATTGGGTCTGTTAATTGAACGAGCGAAAAATCTGTAATAGTCTAAAAAAGTGTATTAATTTTCAAAGAAATCTCGGTGAAAATAGTTTTGATCTAATTTTGATCTTGTTTATAATTAATTATTGTTAACTTTATTAATTACTTTTAATTTTGAATCTAAGAAACCCGAAGTCAATTGTATTGGGCATCCTATATAAATTTGTTGTTTGAGTAAAATGTTTTGTATATCAGATGTAAATAAAATTAACAGCACAAATAAGACTAAACTGTAGTAAAATTATTTAGAGTCGTTAGAACTAATAAATGAATAAATCATTCTCTTAAAGCAATAAATGTATTGGTTAATTGTAATATATACGGTCTAATAAATAATTATGAAATCATTATGGGTGACTTAATAAATGATATGGGAAAATTAAATTCGAGATATGCAAAACTATTTAGATTATTGGCTAAACTTACTGACTCATACATAAATTTATATTGAATGCTGTGAACGCATTAAAAAACAATTTATTACACGAGTAATCTACGCCTAACATTTGCCAAGTTACTTCAATAAATCTTGATCTTTTCAACGATTGAACTTTGAACCGATCTCCCCTGCTGTTCTGAGCTTCTCTGTCTGCGACTGGAGCAAAACTGCATAACCCTGAGTTCAGGAACTGTGTGAACAATACAGACGCCACTTAGAGACCAATTTTGTAAGAAAATATATTTTCTGTACAGATCTAAAGCAATTAATAAAATTTCTATATAACCGAAGGAAATATTAGGGCAATAAATTGGAAAATTAATTTTAGATTTACAATTAAAATTTTTAAAAAACTATAGCCAACACAAGAAGACGGCTTTAAACGGTAGGAATATGCGTGCAAAATGAACAAACTTCATAAGAATCTCTATCTTTGAGCAGCTTTTAGAACATCTGTCTTTAAAACAGTTGTCGCCTACATCAACAACGCTTCCTAGTGGACTACGTAGATACTGAATCGTTAAATGCGTTCTAAACTATTTAGGAATTATCTTTAATTCGTAATATTCGTACGAATTAAGTTCGCATAATCTTAGTTTTACTAAGTTGAACATAAACTATCGTCGAATATTATGGCCAACACAATCTACAAATTAATTAAAGTTAAATATATTTGTTTTTATAAAACATAACGTTTCATTAAAACGTTACGATTCGTGATTTTATAACCTATTTTTTCAGGGAAGGGGAAAGATTACTAGAAAATTAGACATAAAAGTCATGATAAACATTAATTATTACTCACCTCTTAGTGTTTTGATTTTCTATTATGTCCCAGCGAGTGTACGAATGCCTGGATCTGCTATGAAACGCTTCTAACATCTTTCCGCAATCCAGTGAAAAGAAAATCGCTGGTAAAAAATACTGACTTGTCGTACACGGACTATTCACGAACAACATTCTACTCGCCCCATTCACATAGATCTCGGAAAGGGAAGGAGAAACTTACATAAACTCTCACATAAAGTACCAAGTATCCAGATCCTGCACACCTGAGGCACATTCCTCTCCTGTAACATAGAAGAGTTACCGTAAATGACAGAGGTTCATTTACTTAAGATGATAGTTGTCATTGCTTTTACTCCAACGATCCTGTTCAAGTCATCCTGCCGCTTCCATAACCATTCTGTTCCAAGTAGAAGCTGCCTTCCTCTGGTTTTCTATGTAGTTTAAGGCAATGATGCCACGACTTCGAAGGCTAGGAGAGGATTGTGAATATAGGTAGGATTAAGGTGAGAAAATGAAACCTACAGGAGGGGATATAGGAGAGATCATGGGGTTACGTGTACCAGGTCACTTACCCGGAGGCCATAAATAGGTGTTTACCCTTTACATCTCCTTGTACGAAGGTTAAGGATGGGTGTATGTTGTTATATCACTAATTAAATGACATTGATCCCCCAGGACTGGGGACAGGAGACAATTATAGCATAGGGTGAGTAGTAACGTTTACTTGAAGTAAACCTGCACTAACGGGGGTGAAGAAAGATGTCTACACGGTGCATGGCCTTCACTTCCGGCTAACCACCATGATACAATGTTTTGCTTTAGTCCGTGACACCCACTAACGGGGACGAAGAAAGATGTCTACACGGTGCCTGGCCTCCACTTCCGGCTAACCACCATGATACAATGTTTTGCTTTAGTCCGTGACACCCACTAACGGGGGCGAAGAAAGATGTCTACACGGTGCCTGGCCTACACTTCCGGCTAACCACCATGATACAATGTTTATCTTTAGTCCGTGACACCCACTAACGGGGGCGAAGAAAGATGTCTACACGGTGCCTGGCCTACACTTCCGGCTAACCACCATGATACAATGTTTTGCTTTAGTCCGTGACACCCACTAACGGGGGCGAAGAAAGATGTCTACACGGTGCCTGGCCTACACTTCCGACTAACCACCATGATACAATGTTTATCTTTAGTCCGTGACACCCACTAACGGGGGCGAAGAAAGATGTCTACACGGTGCCTGGCCTACACTTCCGGCTAACCACCATGATACAATGTTTATCTTTAGTCCTTGACACCCACTAACGGGGACGAAGAAAGATGTCTACGCGGTGCCTGGCCTACACTTCCGGCTAACCACCATGATACAATGTTTGTCTTTAGTCCGTGACACCCACTAACGGGGGCGAAGAAAGATGTCTACACGGTGCCTGGCCTACACTTCCGGCTAACCACCATGATACAATGTTTATCTTTAGTCCTTGACACCCACTAACGGGGGCGAAGAAAGATGTCTACACGGTGCCTGGCCTACACTTCCGGCTAACCACCATGATACAATGTTTATCTTTAGTCCCTGACACCCACTAACAATACTCCCTAATAAAGTACAGGACTACCTCATCCTATAACGCTGTGATAAGATCCGAGTCCCAAAGGTTTGTGGATGATTTAGAGTGGGGCTTTCCAGGAGGCAAGAATCTTTTCTTATCAAGTTTTTTCTCCCGAATTTCTGAATTATTTACATCTTATTCTACTTCGTAATGGTCTTATTCCGCCCTATAATTTTAAACACACATAAAAACAGAACAAACTTCATAAATAAAATAAAAGACATAAACATACCAAACAATTCAACACTACTATCACTCGACATAATAAATATGTACACCATCATGCCCGTATCCAAAACTCTCAACATCCTAGAAACCCAATTAATACAGAACAACATACCAAAAACCCACGTTACCGAAATCCTAAACATCCTCCAAACCATCACCAAACAAAACTATTTCACCCACAACTGAAACTTCTATTCACAACCAGATGGCCTACCCATGAGAAGTCCTATCAGCAGTGTGCTAAGCGAAATTTTCCTACAACACATGGAAAACACCAAGACACTCACAAACAATACACACGCATACAAAATCATTTACTGGCACAGATTACGCGTGATCTGCAGATTATAAACATTCCCTTACAGTCCAGACTGATCGTTGTAAAATCACACAAAATTATTTGATTTTAAATATGGCTGTTTTTAAAATGTGTAACTTGCTGAGCACTTTTTCTTTTTTCATATAATTTGTTTGGAAAAATGTAAACTTAAGTAATTTCAATTGATTTTACTAACCTCCTAATACAGTTTTTATATGCAATACTAATTTATGTTTTTGTGGAAACATGATTATTTTCCGAACTAAAATGTGTACATCCTATTTTGAGAGCAACATCCAGTTCGCATTTACTTATTCCACAGCACAATTCTCTAAACAGTGTTTAATTTGGAATCTTTTAACTATATTGAGTATTTAATATAACATAAAGATATAAATTTGTAAAAGTTAACACATGTTAGGTTGTACTTCAATTTTTTTGTTTTTAAAAAAGTTACCTAAACGTATATTCTAAACGAGATGAAAATAGTAAATATTTGTAATAACTTTGATCATAAAAATACAATGTTAGAAATAGCAATGCCTTGGTGAAGTAATTATTCACGAATTACCACATTGTGTTGCACTACATTTCTATGTAGTACTATATATAGTTCACAATATAGGTACTAAGAATCGGGTTAGGTTGGGTTTGGTTATTATTACATTAAAAAAGGTGGTCGGTTACTAATTTCAATGTTACCATTAGTAGGCCAATCTTAATTTTTATTATAATCAAACCTATCCTGTCTGGACATTTGTTAGTTAGTTTGTGAAATAGCTATAATAATTAATGGTAGTCTAATATATTATTCTGTTTTATAAAGAAACCTTTCGTTTATACATTTTCGTGTGTGTTGGTATTTTGAAGTTATTTTTCTATTGGTTCAATTTTAAACCACAATTTATGATCATGGTTTAAAAACATTTTCATCTTTTTTGTAATACAATACATATTTATATTCAATTAATGTACATGAAGTGAATAAAATCGAAGTATTCAGTATTATTTAAAAAAGTCTTCATTTAATATTACTAGACCTATACACTTTTTCTAAATCTGCCTTTCACCAAATTGGTACTGAATTATTACTTTTTGATTAAACAGTAATTAAACATTCCTTTATCCAAGTGTTTCTAAATGTTATTTTCTCCAACATTGGAGAAAATGACATGTAACTTACTCTTTCGTTCCTGACCTGTTTCAGAAACTGTATTTCATTAGAGAGAAAATGTATAAATGCCCAATAATAACATCAATGCTTGTTAAGATATGCATAAAAACCAACACCAACTCTCAACAAAGCACGTAGGCCCGCGCGTGCGTGCTTGTGTGTGTGATATGCCTTTCGTCATAACACTGGCAGTTCTGATGGCTCATGTTTCGTTTGCAGCACTTCATAACATTAGTAGTTCTGATGGCTCATGTTTCGTTTACAGCATTTCATAACACTGGCAGTTCTGATGGCGCATGTTTCGTTTGCAGCACTTCATAACATTGGCAGTTCTGATGGCTCATGTTTCGTTTACAGCATTTCATAACACTGGCAGTTCTGATGGCGCATGTTTCGTTTGCAGCACTTCATAGCATTGGCAGTTCTGATGGCTCATGTTTCGTTTGCAGCACTTCATAACATTAGTAGTTCTGATGGCTCATGTTTCGTTTACAGCATTTCATAACATTGGCAGTTCTGATGGCGCATGTTTCGTTTGCAGCACTTCATAGCATTGGCAGTTCTGATGGCTCATGTTTCGTTTGCAGCACTTCATAACATTAGTAGTTCTGATGGCTCATGTTTCGTTTACAGCATTTCATAACACTGGCAGTTCTGATGGCGCATGTTTCGTTTGCAGCACTTCATAGCATTGGCAGTTCTGATGGCTCATGTTTCGTTTGCAGCACTTCATAACATTAGTAGTTCTGATGGCTCATGTTTCGTTTGCAGCACTCCATAACATTGGCAGTTCTGATGGCTCGTGTTTCGTTTGCAGCACTTTATTTCATTAGTAGGTGTGATTATTATGTTTTGTTTGCAGATCGTCAATAATACTATTGTTTGATTATTTATATTTTTTGCAGCTCGTCATAACAGTGGCAGTTGTGATTGATCTTGTCTCTTTGCAGCACTTCATAACATTGGCAGTTGTGGTTGCCATGTAATATTTGCAGATCGTCATAATACTATAGTTTGGTTATTTATATTTTTTGCAGCAATTCATAACATTGGCAGTTGTGATTGATCTTGTCTCTTTGCAGCACTTCATAACATTGGCAGTTGTGGTTGCCATGTAATATTTGCAGATCGTCATAATACTATTGTTTGATTATTTATATTTTTTGCAGCTCGTCATAACATTGGCAGTTGTGATTGATCTTGTCTCTTTGCAGCACTTCATAACATTGGCAGTTGTGGTTGCCATGTAATATTTGCAGATCGTCATAATACTATAGTTTGGTTATTTATATTTTTTGCAGCAATTCATAACATTGGCAGTTGTGATTCCCATGTACTGTTTGTAGTTTGTCATAATACTATAGTTGATTTATTTATATTTTTTGCAGCTCGTCATAACATTGGCAGTTGTGATTGATCTTGTCTCTTTGCAGCACTTCATAACATTGGCAGTTGTGATTGCCATGTAATGTTTGCAGATCGTCATAATACTATAGTTTGGTTATTTATATTTTTTGCAGCAATTCATAACATTGGCAGTTGTGATTCCCATGTACTGTTTGTAGTTTGTCATAATACTATAGTTGATTTATTTATATTTTTTGCAGCTCGTCATAACACTGGCAGTTGTGATTGCTCATGCCACTGCGACGTCCTCTACAAACGATGACAAGCAGACAGATTTAAACAATGGCCAAGCGAACGAGTCTCCAGTTCTTCCAATCGATGCCACCGGAGTGAAAGTTGACCCTAACTTCGAAGGAGAAAAACCTTACTCAGACACATATGAAGTCAAAAACCATGTTTTGTAAAAGGACTTAGAACATTGTGTCTTTCAGCAATAAAACGTCACTAAAATGAAATTATATAGATTTTTTATTTTAAATAAAATATTCATAGCTATATATTCATAACCGAGAGCTAAACTCGGCTAATTTTTAAATCGTAATTAATAGTGTATTTAGTTGTAATAATTTTGTTTAAGACAGGAAATATTTAAAATATAATATCACCGATATTAGTAAAATCCAGTAATAATATATATCTCCTATGCATATTTGTGTGGTATTTCTTTTATATTAATATCTAAATACTTACTTGATTAGTTATTAGACTATTAACTACTATTAACTATATTATTCTCGCATAAAGGAAACTCAGGTCTCTTCTTTTGGCTTCAATTTCATATTCTGCTGAACCTATCTATATTTTATCATTTTATTAGTTTAATATGTCTCAAAAACGTTATTGCCAAATGAATATGTCAATATCACAAATTACTTTGTAAAAAAATACTTGCTACAAAAAAAAAATTAAATTAAAAAATTTACCGAGTATAAGGAAATAGCGTTTTGAAAATTATTTAAACATAACCTCCAAGTCACATCGAAGTGAAAACATAACAGTTGAAATCTTCAGGCTAATTTGTTCGTCTTATAGATATCTGACGTCTTACACTTCTAAAAGAAATAGGTTTGGACAAGGATTTATAAAAGTCGGTAACGCCATAAACATCACCATAGTGATTCAGATGAATAGTTGACAATTCCCTAATATTCAACGATATTTTAAATGATTAGATGCATAGCACATAGAATGTGTGTTAGCAGAACTCGTTAAATAAAGAAAAAAGTACAAGTAATGAGAAAATTTTAATGTCAAGAAGAGTAAACAAATATATAAAATTCAACGAGAGAGTAAAACAATGATCAACTCAATCCACTTTTAGTGAAATGAATCAAATGATCTAGCAGCTAAAAGACTAGAAGAGCATCAGAAGAGCACACAAAGTAAATATAACACTGCTCCGATAACCCGTTACTAATAGCAATGAGGATGGCCTACAAAGATTTCACGTTTTCAAGAATACAGAGGAAAACTTCATTATGAAAATAGCTAAATGTACGATAGTCAATACAATAGTACAAACATCAAAAAAGCACGAATATTTACAAGTAGAAGATAAAGTTATAGATGTCGTTTTATTATTTGGGAGTTGAAATCACCAGCTCAAGGACTTTAATGCTACAAGAGAGCTAAATAAAAGAAATTAATAATGTAGAGATAAAACCTTTAAGGGTCATTAAATTTATATCAATTAAGAATTCTAATAAAAGTAAACAAAAAAAACAACAACAAAATAATATGAATGCAAACTCAAATGCAAAACGTCAATAAATAGATAGACGTTGAGAAGAAATAATGAGGCGAGAACTTGGAATGGCGACAGACTGACTGGAGATGGACTGTGAGACAGACTGGCGCCATTTTCATGAAGAATATAAGACCATCAAAGTGATAGCGTGACATGGGATTAACAACAATGAAACCCGATTAAGAGGCAGACAAACAAGATCAAGCTCAGTCGTGTAAAAAGAAGAATAGGGCAACAGCGATGCAAATACAGATATTTCACTTCAGATGATGTCTAGAGAATATGATTAATATAAGAGAATATAGACGTGCTAGGAAAACTATAGGGTTTAATAGGGGACAGAATACTTTGCAATACGTATTTCGAAAACAAATCTTTTCCAAAGGACACTCAATAGAGTAGGTATCAAAAGGAGGCGCTAAACTCAATCTAGATGCATCTAGTGGATCTGCAACAGAATAAATGAACTGATATTACTGAACTATTAGTTTTGAGCCTGAGATATTAAAGAGATATACCATATACGCTAATAATTAAGCAAATATGTTTCAAGTAGTGTAACTAACGTGATTAAATCAAAGTATGATATAAAAAGAATACAAGCGCCTATATCAGGCCATTTAATTTCAATAACGGTCAGATCATAAAATACTATAAATAGCTTAATATAATTAGCTTCATGTAAGAATGAAGAGAATGTACTCTTACTTTGGGAAAAGAATATGAATACTATATAAATAAAATATTAGACAAAAATCGCCAGAAGATGTAAGAGAGTAAACCATTTTGGTTATGAATCATCTGATAGTTTCAACTCGTGTTTCTGACAAGGTGTTTTGTTTATGTTACTGCGTGGGAGGCTTACAATAACAGAAATACTCCGCCACCGCCAACCATTCTAGTCGACGATCTTTGTCTGGTAGGCCATGTTGTAAACTATCTATTTTAGTTTTTCCTCATACACTCAATTCTGACCCCTCAAACCCGCTTACCCTCATGGTGGCAAACTCTTTCGAGCCACCTTGTGGTTGCTAACCTCATGGTAAGATTTGTCAGTGTGCCATGCAAAAAAGCTCTTTTCCCATAACTAATCAAACTATAGTGAAAGGAAACTGAACATAAAATGCGAAACGAGCAAGATGTCACAACCTTGAGAACCGTGGAGTTTAGGTAAAGTATGATGTGAGTACCCGCTATATACGAGGTTTTATTTTATTGATTTACCCAAGAAATAATGAATTAATTACCAGGCTAATTGTTCTCTTTGGACAATAACTTTCCCTATAAGATTATTCAGGCGGTGGAAACCGTCTGCCCACTTTAAATCCTTTTTCTGTAAGAGCGGTATGGTTACGATTAATAAAATATCGTGTTTAGAATCACAACTAAAAAATTAATGTCTTATTAAAAAAATTTGAAAAATCTAAAGATTGAAATTTCAAACAAAATTTAAATCACAAATTACAATATAATTTCCTCTCATCGTCGAGAGGTTAGTACGATTCAATGCTAACGATCCATTACAGTTTCTGTGTTATCCTCCATAAATCATAAAATTATTATAACATATTTACACGTAACAATGAATGTTGATTACCGCCCCCCCCCAAACCACTCGCGGCTCTCTCTGTACTTCAAACTCTAATTGTGGGCGAAGATAGTGTTCGATGTAGTTTCTACCCGCCTTTCTCGCAAAGTGTTAGATAATATTTTAGGATATGCGCGTAAAGTTAATAGTGTCAGACATACCGGCACCACTGACAAACCAGGTTAGTCGATAGAGTGTGAAATCACTGTCATCCATACTACCCCAAGATCTCGGTGTAGCCCGGTCCGTTATAAGCTTTGGGAAAAAAATCAAAATCCGACACGCTGGATTATACACTTCAAAACAAAATATTTCAAAATTTATCAGGCACCCCTTCTCTATTATGTACTCTCTATATTTTACAATCCACCCCCCCCCCCCCAACCAAATGTGCTTTGTGAAAGTTATTAATAACTGAAGGTTTTAATAATAACAATTTGATGTTGTTATTAATATACAATATCAAGAGCACAGAGGAACAATATACTACAATAAAAATATTGGAAACAACCCCAATACACAAAAATAATCTAAAATAAATGATAATACAAGTTACTTAAGATTAAACCCTTATATAAATTTCGATGACCATGTCATCAGAGGGTCTTACTACAAAATTACAATCTATAAAATAATAAGATACAAACTATATTGACGCCTTAGGCTTTTATCAGTCTAGTTTGTAACTTATTGTTTTCTATTTAATCTTTCTAAACGTTCTGCCTCAGTGAATTTTCACAAATTTACAAAATTTAAAGTTCGGATAGTCATAAACTATTGTTAAAGTGATTAATTAAGATTCACCGAACATAATGGACTACAAACTTCAAGAATTTATTGTTTTCTAGATTGCAATTTTGTAATATGACCTTCTGATGATGATGACATGATCATCGAAATGTACATTAGGGATTAATGTTAGGTAACCTGTAATATTTATGTGGTAATATGGTTGTTTCCAGTATTTTTATTGTTGCTAATAATGTTTCATTAATATTTATGAATAAAAAGAGCATGACGATACTTAATGAAAGTATCTGAAACCCTTTAATAGTCACTACTTTCTGCAATTAGCGCAGTATGGGTAAATTTTTTTCCCCTCCCCTCGGGTCTGAGCCCCCAAAGCCCGCTCAGCCCTCGTGGCAGTCAACCTCTAGCGAGCTGCCTCCGTCTCACATGCGCATGCGGTTAGTATCCCTAACGCGCGTGAAGGATTCAGGAAGACTGTCCATGTACCAAGCTGATGAGCTCTTTCCATGGAAAATCAGGAGATAGTGAAATGAAACAGAACGTTAAGTGTCGCGTAAGGGCGGGATGAAAAAACCTGCCAAGAAATAACCCTGACAGGAAAAATCCCGCGATAGATCATGCAGGAACCCTGGGGGCTAGGTTGCCTTATTCTATAGGTTAGGGATAGGTAATACCTTACATATACCTTGTTAGTGAGGCTATGGTGTGGGAGTTTGCGTGCACTTCTTCTTCTGCAGCCTACTCGAAACTGAAATGTGCATGCAATTAAAATTAGTGCGTCCGTTGGGGCGTTTCTGCGTCCCTTTGGATGTGCCCCCGCTTCATCTGAAACAAAGCAGGTCTGTTAGTTCATGCACTGATTGTAGTGTTTATGTAGCATCCCGAACGCACAGAATGGACAGCGGCCGTCTATGCCTATCGTGTGTGGGGTCGTATCTACCCAGTGAGGAGATTAGTGTTGATGTAGTGTGTGCGTGAGCCTGTTTGTAGAACCTAAGTGCTAAGTGTCGGATGTGTTGTTGTAAGAAAGGCACTTTCAAGTCTGTGTGTAGTATAGCTAACCTTGTACATCTAGGTGCCTTCGTGATTATTCTCAAAACTTTGTTCTGGAATAACTGGAGTCTGCGTGTGCGTGTATTGCCTGCGTGGCCCCAGACGGGTGAGGCGTAAATGATAATGCTTCGCAACATGGTCACGTAAATTGTGGTGGCCGCCCGTAATGAAAGCGGGCTTGTACGATTAAGCATAGGGTACAGTTGTTTCAGTCTGATTGTTGCTTTTTTTAATATGTGGTCTATGTGAGGTCCCCAGGTCAGGGCCCGGTCCAGAATGACACCGAGGTACTTAGCCTGGGTCCCCCAGTGAATGTTTTCGCCGAATAATGTTAGTGGAGTTTCAAGTTTGTGTTTGGTCCGTTTGGAGAGCAAGAGCGCCTGGCACTTGGCCACATTGACTTTTACCCTCCAGTGTCTCAGCCATGTTTCGAGTGTTGTGAGGTGTTCCTGGAGTCTTGAATGTATCATAAGGGGTTTCCAGGACTGAGCGGATAACCCGGTGTCATCTGCAAATATAGCCACCTGAGTGTTTGGTGTTGTTGGTATGTCGTTGATGTAGACGTTGAACAGTACGGGACCAATGATTGAGCCCTGTGGGACTCCCGCCCGTATAGTTCTCAGTGTTGATTGTGATTGATCTACATCAACCCTAAATCTGCGATGGGACAAGTATGACCTAATCAGATATATCAACCCGTCTGGGCAGCCATGGGTTTGTAGTTTATGAACAAGGCCGTTGTGCCACACCCTGTCAAAGGCTTTCTCGATGTCCAGGAAAACAATCCCGGTTGAGCGGTTTTCGTTGAACCCCCTGGTCGCGTGTTCAGCTACTCTCATCAGCTGATGCGTGGCCGAGTGTTTGGTCCTGAAGCCGAATTGCTCCGGCCGCAGTATGTTGTGTGTGTGAAGGTGCTTGTTGATCCTCTGGAGCAGTATTTTTTCAAATACTTTGCCCATCGTATTCAACAAGCTGATAGGCCTGTACGAGTCAGCTTTGTTTTTGTCTTTTCCCGGTTTTGGGAAAACCAATATTTTGGCCTCCTTCCAAGCTTCCGGGAAATGTTGTGTTCGGAGGATAGCATTGTAAATGTTCGTTAGGTACGTTATTGCTTTCTCCGTGAGGTTTTTAAGAGTTGTGTTGGTTATGGTGTCTGGTCCAGGAGCCTTTTTTGTGCTTGTTTGTGAGATTGCCCACACTGTTTCCATGACCGTGGTTTCAGTGTTTGGTTGGAATGTTGGTGAGTAGGCAAACTGTGTTGCCTCTAAGTCTATTTGGGTAGTGAGTGCCGCATCAGCTGGATGATCGTTCGGTTGGAACGTAGCTTCCAGGGTGTCTGCAAACAGATTCACCTTGTCCGCCGGGTCGCTTACCTGTCCGTTAGGGCCAATAAGAGGGGGATAGCGCACTGGCTCTCGAGTGAAGTGTTTGACCAGTAGCCAGACCGGGGTGTCTGATGTGTTCAGTGTCGCCATCGACTCTAAATTGCATTAGTTCTTTCCTAATTTGCCTTTTTAGGCGGTTTAGTGTTGTGTGCGGTACGCATCGATTTACTCCTAGTTGCAATGCCCGCCTGAGCCTGTTTCTCCGGGTGATGAGCGCTAGTATGTGCCTTGGAATGTATACGTGGTGTCGGGGCTGACATTTAACTGGTACCGCAATGTCTATTGCGGCCCTAATCGCCGCCGTAAGGCTACCGACGGCTGTGTCTATGTCGTGTGGGGTGTTGACATCGAGGCAAGCGGGCAGTGAAATATCCAGCTGCGACCGGAATAAATCCCAGTCCGCCAGTCGGTAGTTCAATATCCTGCGTGATTCCTTACAAAGAGGGCTCCCTGGTGCCGTCATTATCACAGGATAGTGATCCGAGTTCAGATCCCTATCCACGCGAAGCTCAGGCGAGAGGAGTAGCCCCTTCGCAATTGCCACGTCCAGGATGTCTTCAGAGTGTCTAGTGCTGTAATGTGTTGGTTCTGTGGGGGCCAGCAGTATAGCTGTGGCTGATTGTATGTATCGGTGTAGATGCTGGCCACCAGTGTTGGAAACTCTGCAGCCCCAGCTAGTGTGTTTAGAGTTAAGATCCCCGGCGATGATTACCCTATTTGAGGACTGAAGGAGGACATCTATGTCGCGAGTGTAGTCTTGTTTACCCGGGGGGTGGTACGCTGCAATCAGTGTTGTCAGGTTTCCGTTGAGCTCGAGCTTGATAGCTGTCGCTTCAACGCGTGTAAGGGCGGGCAAAAGAAATTCATGATGCTTTATTTGTTTGTTAATTATTATGGCCGTACCGCCGCGGCTGGCATGTGTTCTATCTGTGCGGTAAACTTTAAAGTTGAGCATAGTGAGTTTATCTTGGGGTTTTAAGTGTGTCTCTGTGATTAGTGCTACTTTGAAATTATTTCGCTGCATATAGTGCAGCAACTCTAATTTTTTATTTTTAACGCCGTTGGCATTCCAGAACATAACTAGCAACCTAACCATGATTGATGGAGGAGACGTATGTGATGAAGGTGGTCAGGAACTCTGAGAAGGTGTTGGGAGGTGCAGTCAGGATCCGTACTAGGAATGCACCCAGTCCGCCCGTGAAGGCTTCCCAGGTCAGTAACGGGTTGAGAACCTTGAGAAAAGGTTCGAAGGACGTCTTTGCCCAGTCTGACGGAGAGGGCGTGGATGAGGTCTGGGCGGGTGTTGGCTCAGGACGAGCTGGAGTTGGCGCTGGACGAGCTGGTGTTAGCTCGGGCTTAGCTGGTGCCACCGATGGCTTTGCTCGCCTCTCCCTCAGGTTCTTGGGCGGGAGAGCTCTCGCTCGCGGAACAGGAGGTAGTACGGGCTGCTCAATTGCGGCTGCAGGAGCTGGGCCCGGGGTCGGTGAGGGTGTTGGTGGTATAAGGACAGGCTTTGGAGGAACAGCCGGTTTTTGGGTGGATGGGATTGGCAGTGGTGCCGGCCTCGCTGAGGAGGCCGGTTTTGATGCCTGTGCGTAGGAGAGGGTAGGTGTTGTAAGTCTGTGTGTGATCGCAGGCGTGTTTCGTGTTTTGGCGATGCTTGTGGGATTACTTTCCCTTTCAGCCTTCTTCCTAGCCTGGGCCTTGTTCTTAGATGCCTGCTTGATAATGATACAACCGCGATAGTTCGCGGTGTGGTTCAATCCACAGAGGACGCACTTGAAGTCATCTCGACCCTTGGTACAGTCCCTCGAGCTGTGAGAGTCTCCGCACTTGACGCACCGAGGATCTGCCCTACAACAGCTTGTTGTGTGGCCAATCCTCTGGCATCTGAAGCACTGTACCGGGCCGGTGGGTGCCCTCCACTGGTAAGCCTCTACTCTTACTTTGCTGTAGCAAACTGATTTTAAATCCATAGCTTTGCTTAGGTCCTCTTGTGACCTAAGCAAAGCTATGGATTTAAAATCAGGTACATTGGGAGAGGCGCCTTCGTAAAGTGCCCTCTCATTTGGGACACCTTAAGGACGTCTAGTTCCGCAACTGTTAGGTCGCTTTCGACCTCTGTTGGGAGTGTACTTTCGTGCACTCCCCTAATTACTACTTTAAATGTCTTTTCATTCTCTAGCCGGTAGACGTGATGGGGCACCCCAATTCTTTCAAGTGCCTCTGCAGATTGATGTAATTTTTGTAGTTAGATGTCTGGAGCTTAACCCCGTCTCTAACTTTGGTGGCCATGTAGAAGTACGGCTCATACTTCTTTTGAAATTCCCTGCTGATATCGACCAATCTGTGCTGATCTGGGTAGATCGTTATTGCTGGTATAGCCACTGTCCTTGTTTGTGTGGTGGTGGTCTCTACTGTTTGTGTGGTGGTCTGTTTTGTTTGTGGCGAAGCACAGCGGATAGGCCCCGGTGGCACGAACACAACGTCCTTAGCTCCGGAAGCCTTCCGCTTAGCCTCGTTTCCTGAGTCAGAGAGGCGGGTCTGCTGCCTCCTCTTTCTACGGATCACCTTCCGGTACCCGGTGTGATCCGTGATCGAATCGGCTTCAGAGTCCGCTGTTAAAGTGTAGTCTGTGCGTTCTGTGTCGGTGTTGGTTGTCGAAGGGTAGCCCTGATAAGGACCCCCAATCGCCGCCGCGAGCGGCGCCGGACCGGGCTCGTCAGTGCCGATCCCCTCCATAGGAGAGGCTCGGCCTGAAAAGGGCCGTCCCCAGCACCGCCCGCTGCGGCGACCAGAGCTCCAGCGGCTCCGACCCCTGTCGGCATTAGGTGGCCCTAAGGTCGACTTAAAAAACTACCGTTACTTCACTCAGATTGCTCTGAGAGAAGCAACCACCAGGTTACTGTTAATGTTGGCTCGCCTGTCCACTCAGCCTGGCCTTCCCCACAGTAAGTGCAGCCTGGTCCTTACAGGCGGGGTTTGCTTGAAGCCGGCACACAGAATGTGGGTTGCTAAATCGCTACCCAGTCCTCTGAGTTCGCTGGCACTCACTCAATCCACGCCGGTAACACTCTCCAAAAGTGCCTTGAAAAAGGCTGGGTGCCTTAAGGAAGGCTGTAGTCCTCTCGTTCTCTGGATCTGGCTTGAAGCTTGTAGTTCAGAAGTGGTGCTGTCCAAGTTCACAGAAAGTATTATTGATCTGCCGCTATCGCCTAGTTTTCCTCCAGTATGGGTAAAATTGTATAAGCTGTCACTTAAGTAGCTGCGGGCCTTGGCGAGAGGTCGAGGACGTGAGGAGGGTGCAAGTGCTCACAGGTCATTTTCAAAAACATCGATCCTTGGACTTCCGCTGACTCATAGGGTTCACTCATTATTTGGTTACTTAATAATACATAGTAAAAAAGCAACAAATGTAAATAAGACGTTCACAGAAGTGTGCTAATAGAGTTGTCTAATAGCCCAGGATCTAAAGGGGGTTGAGCATGCACTGAAAGCATAACGCAATTTTATTTCAGATTATTGTTTTGGGCACTTGGGTGATTGTAAAAACGTATGTCGTCGCTCACTCACGTGGTCGACATACCAGGGGTAGGGGGAAATATCGCTGGGGACGCGCTGTACTGGAATCGTATCTTTTTAGCTATAAAAGATAGAATAACCATAAAAATGTTTTTAAACTCACAAAAATATGGGTTTTAAATAAGGTCATTACCACTAAATACCTATCTCTAATACCTTTTTAGTTTAAAATGTTTCTTCCAAAACTTTGGGGTTTTAAAATAGTTTTATTTCAGTAATAACTCTAAAAAACTAGTTGTTTTTATTAATTAAAAAATATTACTATTTAAAGAAGTAATAGTTTTATTCAGTACTTACATCTAAAATGTTCCTTCTGGGCGGCGACACTATTTAGTATTTTCGTGAATGATCGATCCTCTATACTTTTTGTTATACTTTAAAAATCTTATGTAAAATTGTGTTCCTCTAGAATGGATTTTATTCTTTATAAATGCATTTCAGAAATACACATTTTTGGTAGAAAATAAAAAACCCATTTTCCGTATTAAAAAAAGCTACCTTAAATTCAACTGCTATTGATCGATTCTTTTTATTAACAAACATATTCCCACAAATAACAAATTACAACTGCTAACCAACTTAGATCGAAGTCGGACGTTTCGTTCCAAAGTTATCATGATTTAGACATGAAAAGTGTCGTGATATTAGTATATATTTGTGTGTATAAATTTGAACAGATATTTCTTAAATTCCAAAGACCTTAAAACTAACTTTCATCTTAGTCTCCGGCTTACGTTCACCGCAATGGGACATTTTCCAATGGAAATTCAAGAAAAAACTAAAGTGAAAATAAATATTTTTGAAAAATAATTTTTACTTAGTAGGTATTATAGTCAGCCGTTTTTACGTGAGAACCGTTATTGTAGCCCTTACGTTTGTGAGTTTAAAAACATTTCTTTGGTTTTTCTATCTTTTATAGTTTAAAAGCTACGAAGGTTCCGGTACAGAGCGTTCCCCACGACGTTCACCCCTCACCCCGGTATGTCGACCACTTGAGGGGGCAACGACATACGTTTTTACAATCACCCAAGTGCCCAGAAAGCGTTAGGCTTTCAGTGCATGCTCAACCCCCTTTAGATCCTGAACTATAAGGATAGGCCTCGATTTAAGGCCCTGATGAGGGATGACGACAGTGTCTGATGTTATCTGGACGCCTAGTACACAATTTCTAGCCAAGAGCCAGCTTATGAAATTTGACCTATAAGAGCCAATTTACTAGCTTATCAGACAATCGTTAAAACACTGATGTATGTAACTTACTAAACCCTTAGAAAACATTTTACTAGCCTAGTATCTTGCGATACCAGTTTTGTGAAACAGGCTCAGGTTACCTGCCACATAGTGCCGCTCCTTGTTGCATAAAATGACCATCTAAGTGACGTCATTTCCCTATTGCGTCATCCAATCAAAATAAATTTAAGATGCATTACTTTCATTATTTCTGCCCGTAGTATAAAATAATGCCAAAAGGCAGAAAGCGCAATTAAGTTGATATTATAAATAATGACTTGACTTGAATTTATAATTAAGTAAATTTATGCAAAACTTACTGAGATATAACGTTTTCAATCGCTCTTAGCGATCTTTACAGTCTGTCGGTAAGTTTTTGGTAAATTTATAGGTTTGACAAGTATTCATTATTTCAAACATGGTGAATTTACAATTAGCTTTCAGCTTTCTGCCTTGTTATTGGTCCATTTAAGTCAATGATCTGAATTTTTTCTGCCTCAAATGTTTCTTCCATTTACTGTAATTTACATTTCAGAGTTCCATACTGTTCCTAGCTACAGTAACTTAGCCAATATTTTTCCTTGAGAACTTATTCTGCTACAAAACGCTAGGCGTAGAAGAAGAAAGTAGGGTTGGTAAGGAGTAAATAACTGAATTAATTATTATAATTATTTTTTAAACTGATTAATTGCTGAGAACAATTTATATTTGTTATATATCCCACAGTGGTAATATAGTTATATTACAAAATGACTAAGAACATATTTGCTTAGGATAGACTTGGTTAGAAAATAAAATTAATTTTCCCAACGTAAAATAATCATGTAGGCCAACGTCATAAAGTACATGGTGAAGTAATATTTCTTTGTAAAGACGAAAGTACAGACTACTCTTTTACTTTAGGAGCAGGTTAATTCACGTTGAGAAATTATTTTCTTATCTACATAATTATTGCCTAGAAATTAATAATTCTATATGTTAATAATATTACTATAGAGTATTATTATAACTAAGAAATTATCACTTTTCTTGTTACAAACTGAATACTTTTTCGTATTATTGTAATATAACAAATACCATTAGGCGCATATATTAAAATCTAACCATTTGAAAAAGGTTATTTTTTTTTAAAATTCAATTTTCATGTATTACCAAAATAATATTCTAAACAAGAAAAAAAATTATTTCAAGTATCGCAAACCATAAAATGTACTTACAATTCGAGAAAATTGGAACATAACCTAAATGTAACATCACAAACAAAACTATAAAATAAATATTTCTTGTTAAAACAGAACTGCCGTTTCTTTCTTTTATACTAGACTGCCTAAACCCAAATTTATCTATTTTTACAACGTAACCGAAAATTGTCTAGTTAAAAGAGGTTTATTTCAAATTGGCAAATAGGGCATAGTTCAGCGCAATTCTGCAAAAACTCGAAGTTTCTTAATAGAATATAGTACTATATTATACTCGTATAACATTACTATATACGAATATTAAAATATGGTTTCCGGATTTATGGACCCATAGTATCCGGGTAGGATAGATCTGGTTCTAAAAATAATAATAAAACGATAATTTTAGGCCTACTAATAATACCTACCATTAGTGCTCCAACACCGTACTTAGGCCTATATGAATATACATTGAGTTTATAAATTGTCAAGATAGCAGTGAAGAATTGCTACCCAGTCAAGTTTTCCTCTTTATATTTTTTTATATATAAACTATCACAAGTTCTCTTATTACATAATAATTTTACTCTCAAACGTATTACATTCACCTTTAACATTATTAATGGTGAGCAAAATGTAATTAATCTACTTTTAAAATATTTATTTGCGATACAGCCTTAAGGAAAAACGTTAAAATAAAGTAGCAAGAAATCAAAATACCATGCTATATCTATACAAGCTCGTCTAATGTTGAAATTCAGCTTGTCCTTCCCAGCCATGTTATGGCAAACCTATTTAAACGTTATCTATAGCTAATTTAAAAATTATATTTTATAACCAAATCTGTCAGCCGGGTACTATTGTTCCATATATTTGGAACCAACATAACTTTATAGCTATTTTTTAATACAGTGATGTAGTAAAATATAGTGACCCATTTTATAACAAAATGTATGTAGTTGAACCGACATAAATTTTAAAAAACCATTCTACAGTACTGTATGTTTCTTTTCGTTGGAAAATTATTTTTCTTGTTGTTCACGTTAGCAAAATAAACATATTGCTGTAAATAATAAACAAGTTCAATACTTTAAAAAGAATTGTTGCATCTAAAATCCAGAAAATCATTTGGGACCACTCTCAGTTTCATAATAATTTGTAAGTCAGAGAAATCGGTAACAAAAATAAATGGCCCATGGGGGGATCGAACCCGCGACCTTCGCGTTATTAGCACGACGCTCTAACCAACTGAGCTAATGGGCCAGTAACAGAAAACAATAATAAGTTAACTCAAACCTTTATAAAATGAAAAATCAATTTTAAACATTTTTGAAATAGTCTGTATATTATTATTTTCTTCACATTTTATTGTATTAACTATTAATAATAATTCATTGAATCGCTTTTATTCTAGAAAGTTTCATGTTAACAATTGAGTCTACATATACAGCTTGGTAATTTGTGACAAAAGTAAATAATTTTTCCTAGTTTTTTCAACCAAAATATTAGTCTATAGGGTAATAGTCATGTTTTTTATACCAGTTTAGAATATAATTTATAAATTTGAGATATTTTTATTAAAACTGGTCTTATAAGACCACCCATTAACTTTTCTTGTCTTATCTTAACCTAAATACTGATATAACTACAAAGTGCCCATTGACTCATTAGTTCTTGTTTGAACATTGTTAATACATATTAGGTATATTAGAACAGTACAGCATAACACTACACTAACTCAAATGTTTTGGGTCTTCAATCTTCTAACCATGGACTGGTTACAGAGAAGTTGAAGAGCCACTGTACTTGGATGAAAGTGAGATTTCTTTTCATGTTTTTTCGCCATCTTCTTTATTTCTTCTGATATCGTTGGATATTTAGATCTCGGTGAATAACTTTGTATTTTACTTACCAAGGGGCATTAAGCATATTTCCCAGACTTTATTTTAGAAAATCTGGCGAATTCCTATATTAGATTCCTTTGCACAATATCACTGTTGGCTGCTATACATCCAAACTGGTTTCAAAATCTGATTGTAGATTTTTATTTTACTTCCAAATGCGAGGTTTGAATCTCTACCCAAAGCCAATAGTGCTTATAGTATTTGATATTTATTTTCTCCTTCTTTTTCTTGATGTGGTGTTTCCATCTTAGTTTAGCACTAGGTTCATACCTAGATATTTAGCTCTATTTTCATAAGGGATGATAATTCCGTTAACATCCATTAACGGAGGATCTTTCAGTACCTTATTTGTGAAGTTGATGTGGATTGACTTCACTTCATTCAATTTGATTTTCTATTTATCAGTCCATTCTAGGAGTTTGTTTGTTGCTCTCTGGACTTTGTCCTTAGATGTATATATCTTTTTTAGTTGCTAATGCTGTGTCATCTGGAAACATTGCTATGGTTACTTTTGGGGTGGTTGGAATATCACAGGTGTAAAGTAGGTAGAGTACTGGACCCAGTACACTAGCTTGGGGTACTCCTGCTTTGATTTCCTTAATTTCAGAATATTCTGCTTTCAGTTTGATTCTGAATGTTCTACCTATTGTATATGATGTTAACAATGAAACATATTCCTTTGAGAGCATCTTATTTAATTTATGGATCAGGCCGTCATGCCACACCTTATCAAAGGCTTGGGCCACATCTAGAAATAGCGCAGTGCAAATATGTTTATAATCTAAGACTCTTTGTATTATATCCGTTATTCTATGGACTTGATCTATAGTGGAATGTTTTTCTTTGAATCCAAACTGATATTCTGGAATCAGATCATTTTTCTCTATGACTGTTTTAACCCTTTTCAGTAAGAGCTTTTTGAATAGCTTAGAAATTGTAGGAAGTTACAATATTGGTCTATGACTTAATATCATTAGGCAATTTTACTGCTTTTTGTAACATTACATCTTCTGTTACCTTCCAGATATCTGGCACATATTTAAGTCTAAATGCTGCATTAATAAGATAAGTAAGCATGACTACTCCTATTCTTCGGAGCTCTTTCAATATTTGTCCGGTGAAGAGATCAAATCCTGGGGCTTTTTTGGAATTAAGATTTATATGAATCTCTTGATCCACTACCGTTATAGTTGCCAGTGGTATTTCTTCTGACATTATATTGATACTATCATCCAAATCATAATCGTTTATCATTATGTTGTGCTGGAATATGTCTGCTAAGTGTTCTGCAAATAAGTCTGCTTTTTGCTTATCATTTCTTGCCCAACGTCCATTGTCGTTCCTGATTGGAGGTACTGAAGTAATTGGCCTCTTGATTTTTCAGGTGGCTCTCCAAAAAGAATAATTTGTTTACTTCGTTCTGTCCATATTCTCCAAATAAAAGTTTATACAGAATCCTGTTTGAGTTTCCGGATCAGCCTCTTTATTTTTTGACTCCTATTATTTAAAATGGCTTTGTCTACTGGGTCTCTGGACTGCTCCCATCTTCTTCTTGCCTTTCATACTTCTAAACCAGTTTCCTTATTTCTACTGGATATTTGTTTCTGTTAGTGACATAATTAGTTTGTCTTGTGTCATTATATGCAGCAGTTTGTATAATCACTATAAATCTTTCACATTCTTTGTCATGGTGCTCTTTGGTCTTCAATTTAACATTTAGATCAATTTTATCTTGTAATTCCTGTCTGAAGCTATCCAAATCTGTGTTTTTTTCTCCAATCATGACCGAATCTCTTTCTTAATGATTTTTTCGCTCAACGTTAGTATCACTGCTGAGTGATCTGAGCTCAAATCCAAATTTCCCTCAAAATCTATGAAATTTGCTGATATCTATCTGGTTATGAAGAAATCTAAAGGATCCGGTATTTTATTCTTATCTGATGGCCAGTATGTGGGTTTTCCTGTCGAATGAAAATCAGAACTTAGTTCTCTGATTGCTGTTCTTAACCCTTAGTTATTGACAGTCTTGCTCCCCAGTCCACATGTTTGCCATTGATCACCACTGAGTACAAATCTTTCCTCGGCTCTTTGGAGGATTGCCTTATAATCCACGTTTTTAAGTTGTGTATAGGCGGACAGTATACTGCTCCTACTATCAAATTTTCCTTAGTAGACTCAATACACACTAAGGTTAACTGTATTTTTTCAGTCTGAAGATGACATCCATCATAAGGTTTTATTAGTATTGTGGTTCCACCTTTACCCTTATTATCTGAATGGTAGGTTTGATAAACTTTGAAACCTTTTATCTAAAGATATGACTCTTTTATGAAATTTGGTTTCCGATATCAGGCAGATATCAATTTTTTGTTCATTTAGAAATACTTCGATCGCTTCCTTTTTGTTTAAAACTCCGTTGGCATTCCAAGTAGCTATCCTTAAGTCTCCACTGTCCAGCATTAATTACAACATTTTGAAATAGCTCCAGAATTTCTGATTTCAGTGTCAAGTCTAGTATTAACTTGAGTAATCATTTCCATCATGTATTATAGCATCATTTTTATGTCTAAATCTCGTTTTATTGATCTTAGATTTGGGACTGTTTTAGGTTTTCCATTTTTAACCATTTGATTATAATTGATGCCTTCTCTTAATCTATTTCATATAAAATTTCTTTGCTGTTGAAGCTTTGGTAAATAATTAATTTCTCTAATTTTTTGCAGCCCTTTAGCTATTTCATATCCTTTGCAGTTTGCAGGGTGATGTTCTGAGCTAGCATATTGAGGTAGTACTCTTTCGACTTTGTACATTGTGCCGATGGATAATGTCCTGCACACCTAACACAAATGGGATCCCTTCCACAAAATCTCTGAGTATGTCCATATCTCTGGCATTTCTTACATTGTGCAATCAGTCTTTCCATTCTTATTTCTTCTATTGGCACTTTCAAATGGCACAAATATTTTATATTGTAAATTCTTTTTATATCCTCAGTATTATGGAATGTTAATATGAAAACTGGTAAGTCTATCAGGCCTTCCTTTATCTTACTGTGTTTTACTTCAGCACATGATTTTAAAATCTTGTGCTGCTAATTCTTGAAATATCTCTTCTGGATTGCATGACGAATGCATTGGCCATGACTCTTATTGGTCGATTTCGTTTATTTTCATAAGTGTGTCATGCTAACTTCTTTTCTTCAGCTATTTCTACTACTTTTCTATACTCCTCTGGTGTATCTGCATTTATTTTTACCTGGTCGTTGGAAAAGCACTTGGCCTGATAGTTTATTTTATTCATGTTTAAGGAGTATTTTATTTCATTGTCATGTTTGACTTCACTTACCACTTCTGGGGGTGGTTTTGTTATTTTTGCTGTTTTGTTCAGTTTTATACTGTTCTCTGTTTCCCTTGTTATTTTAGGAGACTCAGTAGCTTTTCTCTTTTTAGAGCCAAGTGTGAGCCAGGCCGTTTCTCTGTTCACTATATCTTCCTCTTCAGACCTAGTGGGACTTTCTAAGTTGCATTCATTGGCATTTTTAGTTTTCAGTTTCGATATTTCTGTTTCCAGGTCTCTTATTTTATTTAGAGCTCATTGTAGCTCTCGTTTTAGTTTATTGATTTCTCTTTGTTTTTCTATTGAGCTATAAATTGATGTCTCATTAGCTACTTGATTAACATGTAGCCTATCCTCGTGCATTGATGTCGCCAGAAGATTACTTGGTTTGGGCATAGGCATTACTCCAGGTAACTGAATTTGATTCTTTAACGAATTTGATTTCCCTAGCACGCCCTGAGATGGATACACTGATGAAATTTCAGTGAATGAACTACTTTGATTTGATGTACTCTGTAAGGGTAATTCATTAATTTTACTATTGCCAGATACTGTATTTCTTCTATTTGATCTTTCTATTTTATTACTTTTCTGAAACGGGTTATCCATTTTCATTTATTCCACATCAAATGTTTTAGATAAATACATGTTCACTCCAATCAAGCTACTTACAAAATATCTAATAATTATAAGTATTAAATTGAAACCTCTCAAATGTTCATAAACTGTACTGCAACAGTAATAAATTATGCTGACTAATAAAAAATATTGCAATTAAGTTGAATTTAGATAAAAATGTTCAATGAATTATATAAAATGAATAAATGAGTAATCACAACTAGTACTTATATACTCACTCACTCACTGAAGATGGAGTCATATACTGGAGTTATACTAGAGTTATACTGGTAATATACTGGAGTTATATACTTCACTCACTCTCACTACGTGAAGATGGAATCAACAAATAAGTACTTATATAGCTTTAGTGCATTAGAGCCAGCCTAAAGGGACAGCACAAACCGTTATCTCTTTCCTCTTCTTATCTGTTCCACTATCGGAGCACAAACACAAATGTCTTCACTCCCCAAGAGTCGAACAATTACTAATTTGAGATTTAAACCAAAGAATGAATAAATTCATGGGTTCAAATAATCATAAAAATAGGGAATTATGAATTCCATTATTGTTGCAACTAACAATTAATTATTCTCTTGAATTTTGTAGTTTATTACTTTCGGTTCGTTCATAAATTTTGTTAATTATTGTATCATAACATACTTACAATTATTGTTGTAGGTACACTAATTACTTAATATTATAAATCTTAAAACATATAATACTATAAATTATTTTTTTTTAATATCTGAAGATATAGAAGCTATGAAAATCAATTAATTTCAGTGACAATAAGGGTTGTACAAACAGTCTGTATTTATGATGATGTTTTTAAATTTGATGATTTCAGTTTCTTAAATTTTACTTTTATTTTCTTTATTGTTGGGCTATCTTCATTTTTCTTATTTATTAAACTTGATTCTTTCATTCTAGTTCTTATTTCAATTGTTATTTCCATTTCTGTTATTCTTTCAGTTTTACTTTCTATCTTACCAAATTTATTTTTCACTGTAACTTTATTGGAAAATGTATATGTATAAATTGATCAAATTTTATAACAACTCCAGAGTTTGTTTGGTAATTATAATAGTGGACGGCATTTATATTGTAAAGCTTTTTTTGAAATTTACCCTGGAGTCGAGGCGGCAAGTCTTACAGACCCAGAGCAAGGAAATTTTGTTGCCACGGTTGATAGGAATGCACCAGAAACCTAACACTTTGTCTAGCTGACAGACTTGATGCCCCAGCTTGTGTTACTGAATTTTGTGATTAAAATAAATTAAAAATGTTTATTGTTAGTGTTTATGAATGATTTTTTCAAATAAAGTGTTAATATATTCGGCTATATCGAATAAGTTTTTATAAAGTCTTTGAACAATGGCTAGTATTCTTCAAAAAGACTACATTCACCGACTTCTCAATGAAAGTTTTATTCTGAGCTTGATGACAGCCCAGATGAAGATGAGAAGGATCGTATTGAGTACTGGTGATGCCATGAAGCCAGAAATAATCCCTTTTTATAATTCGACCAAAGGTAGAGTTGCTATTCTGGATCAGTTGTGTGCTACATATGAGATAGTTAGAAGCACAAGAAGGTGGCCAATGGTTATATTCCACTCTATATTGAATGGGGCAAGAAATTACTCCCAAATAATTTACATTGCAAACAATCCAACTACAACTACAAGTAGACAGGGGTGTTTGAAAGAACTGGCATTGAGCTTAACGTCTGAAGAGCTTCAATGCAGATCTTTGTTATCTAACATCAATCCTGAGATCTGCCTAAGAAGACAAAAGCTTGTCACTTGTCTTCTTGGCACTTGTCACGCACCAGGTAAAGGTTTTTTTTTGTAAAAAGGGTAGCAAAAACCAAGTATAATTGTAAGTACTTTAAAATTTTATGTTTTTAGGCCATGCACAGTATGTATGCCTGGACTGCCCAAACTGAATAGAACAAAGTCTTATAACAAAGTTTGTAAGAACAAAGTCTAAATATTTTTAAAACCAGTCTGTTGTTTTGTGACGTTGTATTCTAGAAGCTTATGATAATTTTTTAATATATAGTTATTGTTTTGCCATTCTTAGCATGATTTTTTTCTTATATATAATTTTCTTCAAGTTTGTTTAATTGTAATAAATATCTTAGAATTTTAATATTTTTTTATTGTGATCCTTAACAACCATTTGATAGATTCTAATTTACAAGTATATTAATTTTAAAAAAACTCTAGCTTCAAACACAAATGGGTCTGTCAGACTTGGCGCCTTGGTTGACGTTACAAATTGGGGTGCCCCTTCTCCAGGGTTAACTGTTTAAATGTTATTTGGAAAATAATTATTTGTATATTAATCACTTTATTACTATATAATCACTTTAAGATTCACCGAACGTAATGGACTACAAAACTCAAGTATTTGTATATGTTGTGTAATAAAAATAACATAATATTTATCGTCTGCTCGATATGTGCGTGTGTGTGTGGTGAAATGGTTATGGAAGATGCCTTAGTTTAAACTCTAACTTGTAGTTTGTGCCCTAGTTTCTACATAGGCCAAACAGGAAGGCCACTTTAGATACGCTATCAAGTACACATAAAAGTAATAACAAAGAAAAACACTAAATCAAACTTTGCTTGAGGGCATTGAGTGTTGGAGGTTGACTGTGCTGAGGTAACATCACAGTCATAATAGGAAACAGACCTAAACTAAAGAACTAGCCTTCTCCACACAAACAAATTCCATACCCAAATAAAAATAATATAAATTAATCCACACATATATTAAACAAAGAAAAAAATGCTTTACACAAACTATGCCACAAGCCTCAATACTCAATGTTTTACCTAAAATACACAAAAGAGATACCCATATGACCTTTAATAAACAACACACTAACACCTTCTAGTAAACAAAAGGTGTATTATTATTGACAAAATAATAAGAAATGAACCACACATATAAAAACCATACTATAATTACAATCTGTTATTATTACTTCACATATAACAATAAATACTTCACTTACAACACAGGCCTACCCATTGGAGTGGACCTACCCATAGGTAACTATATCAATCATTCTATCCGAAAAATTTATACACAACTTGAACACATCACAAATAACAATAAATAAGCCCAATGAGTATACTGGTAAACACCACAGAACAGAATTATACAAGACCACATGTAACAACTGTCCTAGCTTCTACAAATGCAGATTAGAAAAAACTTCGTCCTAAGATACAGAAAACACATAAAAGACATAAAAAACATACAACCAAAAATAATTGCATTTTGTAGCTACACGTTCAATGGACAGTGTAGCTGATCAGTTACAATATATATTTTGTCTTATAATTTGTACTGTAAACAATACTTCAAGTAAATGCAAATTGTAGCTTTTCATATACATACTAAGACTAGCATGCATCTAGTAGTATATAAAAGTTCTCATTGATGATGTATTCCATTTACCAGTACAAGTGCTTTTTCTAATAGTAAAACTAATGATACATCTGGCCAAGCTAGGCTTACTACATCTCATATAGAAAATTAGGATCATTGTTGGAAAAAAAACATTTAGTTATTCCTGAACTACAGTAAAAATGTATAGGCAATGCAACTACATATATAAATGCAACAATATATGTCGAACAGACCTCATAAATATGGGTACAAGTTGTTTGTAATTAATGGTGTTTCAGGTTATGTTTATGATTTCGAGATTTTCACTAGAGATGAAAATGCTCCAGAAAAGAAAACACCAGGGAAGGAAGACATAGGAGCTAGTGCAAATTTTGCTACTCAACTCAGTAGAGTATTACTGCATAATATAAATCATAAACTATACTGTGATAATTATTACGTATCTTTGCCTCTCAAGAGTCATTTATATAAGAAAGGGAACTATGGATTAGGGACAGTAAGGAGAAATAGAATTCCAGTTTGTAAGTTACCTTACAGATTGTGAGTTTGATTTGAAGAAGCTCACATCTATGGAGTGGTACATCTATGGAGTGTGTAGCCATGTAGATGGTGTCGAAATATCAAATGCAGTATGAAAGGACAATAAAACTGTTATGTTACTTTCTACTCTAGATGGACAACTATTTTGAAGAAGTAAGCAGATATGACTGAAAACAAAATCAAGAGTAACCGTACCCTGACTACAACTAATAAAGCTGTATAATAAACATTAGGGAGGAGTCGATTTGCTTGACAGCATCATCGGTAGACACAAAATCCTAATGAGATCTAGAAAATCGTATCTAGAGTATTTTATCATTTTTTAGGCATGGTAATAGTGAACTTTTGGATTCTATATAGAAACGTAGCAGAGAACAAGGCCAATTCAAACACCATGAAGTTTTCTCAATTTCTACTAGAGATTGCTGAGTGCTTATGTCGTTCCAGGGTTGTCTATGCAAAAAGGGGAAGAACGAGTAATGACCTAGAACATTCTATTCAATTGAAAAAAAAAACGAAGGGACCTGCAACACATGTACCTCCAAGAGATGTAAGGCAGGATAAAATTGGTCACCTCCTACTGTATCTGGAAGTGAGGTAAAAGAGCAAAGTACCTGGTTGTAAGCGGTTTTCTTTGGTACAGTGAAAAAAAAGTGGAGTTGCATTATGTTTCCATAAGAAGAAGAATTGTTTTGAAAGATACCATAGGAAATAGTTACCCATATGAAACATAAACATAAAGGGAACAATATATAGGCCTATATTATGATAACTTTACTTTGTCCAAGACATAAAGTTTAATATAGTATTATTAGTTTTCAGTTGTTCTTATAAATATGTATTAGTGATAGTTTAAAAAAAGTTATAATAACTGTGTCATGAATAAGTTATCATTAAGCTGATAGCAGCTAATAAAAATACGTGATGTAGCTGATCAGGTACATGCCATTAATTATCATTTATTTACACTAACACTGATAATATATTTTTTCAAACATTTTTCTCATTTTATACTCCCTAAATGTTAACGTTGGTAATTTTTTTGTTTAAAAATAAAAGTTTACACACTGAAGGGATAAGAAAAAACTTCACCCTAAGATACAAAGAACACATAAAAGACATAAAAAAACACACAACCAAAAAAAAATTGCTATACATATACAGAACTTGCTACACACATACACATTGGCCCAAATCTAAAAACTCTACATTTCATCAAGAAAAGCAATAAGCTAAACACAACAAATTCTAAACAATAAAACTCACAATCAAACACTATATACATACACATAATTAACAACCATTCTATGAACATTACAACACAGAACACATCAACACTGTAGACTTACAATAATATAACATACCCGAACCAGTCTCGTCCCTGACTCACAGTACTGAACTGATGTAGTGCAAAATTCTCTGCTAAAAATCATCAGTAAGTAGTGGTTTTTAGCCAAGTGGTATTCTTGATTATATATATTAGTAGTTTTAAGCTATCAAGAACTTCTGCTAAATCAAGGTATTGTTACATTTGAGAAAAGAAGGCTATGTATGGAATACATATCTGTATATTTCGTAATATTAGGTAGATATAAACAATTTGAATAGCAACTGTTACTAATTTTAAACAAATACAAAGCAATATTGTATTAATAATACAAAGAACTGAAATAAAAAAGACTTCTCAAAATTATAAAGTTTTTCATAGCTGAAATAAATTATAAAATAAACTTTATGAATTAAACTACAAGCAACTTCAAATGCATTTTAAAACATTAAAAAAAAACCAAGACCTAATGTTTTTAAGTGAACTAAAGGTCTTTTACAGTGTTTCGGTTTATTACTAGAAAGCTTTGCTGAGCAATTTGTAATTGTGTAATAAATATTTGTACACTTAAAAAGTTTATAAATATCATAATAATCATCAGGGTTGTAACAAGAGGGTGTTCTAGGTGTCTGGACATATTCCAAAATTTTTGTGCCTCTGCATTTTGCATACAGAAAATAACATTAAAATATCTCTTATTCTTATTTAATAATAAAATATGGTAATTATTAACCAAGTATCCAATATTTAAAAACTCTTCATACAATTAAAATTTCTATTTTTACTTGTTAATATAGTTGATTTATTTGTAGGAAACTAGAAATATTAATTTTAAAAATACTTAACTAAGTGAATACGTAATTGCTTACTTGCTGCTCCACGAGTAGAGGGTTAGCTTCGTAAAAGGAACAAATGTTTTGAAACCTGTCAGCAAGTAAGCAATTACGTATTCACTTAGTTAAGTAGTTTAAAATTAGTTTAATCAGTGAATTCAAGATGATTACATCAAGAAACTTTCTATAGTAGTTAGTTTTTTGCTATGTTTAAGTACTTGGAAAATGTTTAAATTAGTCTTAATGTATATATAATTGTGTGGGGTGTTTTGTATGTGTGTTACGCAGCTAGATTTCAGGTATATGTTTCTGTCATTGATATGTTTCTTGTCACAAATCTCCAAAACTAGGAAGTTTATGACTTGTAATAATAGAAGTTGACATTTTGAATGTAAAAATATGTTTTGTGTGTATGGTGAACAGCACAAGACATGAAAAAACTAATTATTCAACTTAAATTATAATTGTTTTGATATTTTTGCCATTTTTGTTTGTTAAACAATTTTTTACAAATTTTATGTTTATTTTTTTCTGCTATAGTAAAATTTATAATATTCAAAAATATAAATGGCCAAAACCACCAACAAAAATGTATAGTTTAATAGGTGAATTCAAGATAGTTACAACAAGCAATTTTAAATTTAATTGGTGTCTGACCTAAGCAATTTTGGAATATAGGTTTTATCTTTATTCATTGTAGAAGATGTCTAGACTGACTGATTCACAATTAAAGCACAGCCTAAACTATAATAGGTACAGACTTGGTTTCTGGAGGGAACTTTCATTTGGTAATGTAGAAGTGTTTTTTTTAAACTAGATAAATAAAACCCACTAACCACAATACAAAAATCTTTATTACAATTACTTTATATACATTTCGATTACATGGTAATTTTTCATGGTAAAAAGTACTTCTGAAGATGATTACCATGTAATAAAGTACATGGTTTACATGTACATAAAGTAATTTTAATAAAAATTTTTGTATAGTGGTTAGTGGGTTTTATTTATTTAGTTAAAAAATTAGTCCATAGTGCTCAACAAATTTATTATGTAGAAGTGTCCTAAAAAGGGTTGAACGATCGTTTTGAAACGTGTCAGCAAGTAAGCAATTACGTATTCACTTAGTTAAGTAGTTTAAAATTAGTTTAATCAGTGAATTCAAGATGATTACATCAAGCAACTGTAAATAGACCTGAAAATAACTATTTACTAGCAATTAATTATGGTTTTTTTCTAATTATTATTAGTAAAAGTACAAACTTTAATATAAGTACATTTTTTTCAAATTTTGTCCTGGGAACATTAACAGTTTCCTGATCCCTAAGCTGTGGGTCTGTTTTACAATTCCGTTAATGACCAAATGAAATTCATTCTTGGATAATAATTTAGTTTTTCCTGTGAGAATTACTTATAATTAAAGTTGCTTGTTGTAATCATCTTGAATTCACTGATTAAACTATAATTAAAAATTACTTAACTAAGTGAATACATAGTCATTTTTAATTATACCTATAATTATTCAATCTTGGATAATAATTTAGTTTTTTGTGATGTTAATTACTTATAATTACTTGAAATTTATAAGTCATTTTATGGAAGATTATAGCTGATAAATAAAACTTCATCATTTATGTTTTTGTGATTGTAATCACTTTTAAGTTGATTGGTTACTTCAGTGGCACACTGAAGGTAGGGGCCCCTCCCCTTAATCTGACAAAAAAATAAAAATGTATAAATAAAATTAAAATTACATAAATAAAGATTATATGTTTTACTTTAATTTAGGTGTAGGGTAATATGAACAACAGTAGAAAATATTGTTTAGCCTACTTATAAATTGAATCCCCGAATCAGTACTTCCTCTAGTTAACCGACTGTAATATATTTCTTCTATACATATATCTTCTAATATAAATAATATATAATTAACAAATTTGAAAACTGTCAAGGTTTTATTAGGCCCGTCAGTTTAACACGTTTCCGAGATGTCATGTCAAGATGAGCAGACAAACAGATTTAGTAATATTGTTCATATTTTGGAGTAAATTCTGAGACTACTATAAAAAAACAAATAAACTTATAACAATAAATATCCAATGTATTTGTCAAAAGTTGATTTGTTTTTGCTCTCAATTGTCTTAGAATTGGACCGTAGTTCGAAAATATTGTTTGATTATTATCATTTTGTGAGTAGCAAAAAAACAATAAGAAAACTTCAATGAATGTCAATGGTACAGGAATCAAAATGCTAAAGCAAAAAAGGTAGGCCCTACTCATCGAAATCTTGTTGCTGTTCATGAAGAGCTGGTTGTTAATTACTTATTACACTTTTGCTATTACTTGCTACCAGACTTTTTGTTAACTAAAAGTTGTTAAATTATTAACTTACACGTGTAGGAAACGTTTTCGTCTCACAACTTTTCCAGCCTCATAATTTTGCCGCTAGGAATGCTGCAGTTGTGCTTCCTTGATACCATTTTTTTGAAAGTTAGTAGTGATGTGATCGAAGAGTATGTGTGTTCTGTGCTGTATTTGTTCATTTAGGATGTCATTTTTATGTGTGTTGCTATGTCTATATATTTTATACTGTTCTAGTGTGTTTAATTTATTGCCTCTGTTGCATGTGTGGAGGATGCTCAAGTTATTTTCCATACTTTTGCATGAGCGTTTTAGTGTCCACGAGGTGATTTGCGAAGGTGGATTCAATAGTAGTGTGCAGTGTGCTTTTGTGTTCTTTATATCTTTCGACGAAAGATCTGCCTGTTTGTCCAATATAGAACTTATTGCACTTGTTGCATTTTAGTTTATATACTCCTGAGTTATTGTATGTGTTGGTATTGTTATTAATGCTGTTTCTGATAGCAGTTTGGCTTTTATTTGTTGTTCTGTAAGCTACAATGTATCCAGCTTTTTGAATTGGTGTGCTATTTCATTTGTGAGTTTGTTTATGTATGTGAGGGTGATGAATCTGTTTGTGTTTTTGTCGTTGTTACTGTTCTTGTTGAGTATTTTTCAGTGTAGTTTGTCTATTAAATAATTGTCATATCCATTTTTGTGGGCTAAATATTTTATTGTGTTTAGTTCCTCTATGTAGTTAGTTGTGGACATAGGTATTTTATTTAGTCTGTGTAGTAAATGTTTAAATGCTGTGTGTTTATGTTATATTACTATACCGAGGAAACATAAGACAATGCCAAGAACTCCAAACACATATAAACAAAATACACAAAAATATCCAGTTCACTGCAGTGTTTGAAAAGAACAAAACATTGAATTTCTTAGACATCACCATAACAAATTATCAAAACAAACATGAATTTAACATATACCGCTAGCCAACCATGACAGACACACTGATACACAATTCATCGAACCACCCAATACAACATAAATGAATATGACAATTATTTAATAGATAAACTACACAGAAAAATACTCAACAAGAACAGTAACAACAACACAAATAACAAAAACTCAAACACAAACAAATTCATCACCTTCACATACATAAACAAACTCATTAATAAAATAGCACTCTTCGATAACATCACTTCTAACTTTCAAAAAAATTGTACCGAGGAAGCAGAACTACAGCATTCCTAGCGGCAAAAATACGAGGCTAAAGAAGTCGTAAGACGAAAACGTTTCCTACAAATGCAAGTTAACAAATCAACAACTTTTAGTTAACAAAAGGTCTGGTCCCAAGTAATAGCAAAAGTGTAATTAGAAAAATAATAAATAACCTACTATACTATGACCTAGAAAGAACAGATTTTACTTTCAATTTGAGTCCTTTTTAGTGCTGGAAATGTTTCAAACATGAGTTCTAGAGTAGTGAAAATATAATATTTTTTATTATTATTGAACATACCACCCTTGTTCTGACCCAGCCTTGACAAAAGTTTGGGTCCGCCGTTGACTTACTGGTTCAAAAATTAATCATAATTGAATGTTTTCCTCATAATAAAGCATTAGTGGGACGAAATTCCTCTATAATTACCAATGTCGCAAATCAGTCTATAAAAATTACAAGAAAGATAAACTGTATAACAATTTTTCGATAGTGCTGTCTTTAACAACGACGTCGAATAATTATTAACATAACAAATACTATATATTTATTACTTAAATAATTTCAGTTAATTTCTTCAAACATTTCCGATCATAAGCAAATACTTACAAATAATTAACCAGAAGATACTTGAATATCGTTTGAATAAGAATGTTTAAGGTATTCAAAATAAGTCTAGCCAAAATGTAGAAGTTTATACTGTATATAATTCCTTGCAATTGTGAAACATAGAAGTTAACGAATAGTTTACAAGTGATACCGGTACAAAGTCGTCCATCAACAGTAGAGTTGTGGAAAATATATAGCGTCCATTTCTATTAAAAGATGATTGTATACTAATATAACATTTGTTTTATTGTTTTCTCATTTCATAATTTTATTTGAATGCTTTTAGAATATAGTGTGGTAAAACTAGTGAGTTTACTGAATATATTGCATTAATTTGGAGTTAAATTATTAGACTAGTAAGTAGCCGGAATCTTACTATATAATAAACTTAACTGTTAATATTAATTATATTTTTTCCTCAGACTTTTTTAAGTATAAATTTGTAATAGTTTAAGTTATCAGTTTTCGAAAATGATAATTTTCGCAACTACTATTTTTCTGTTAAACTGCTATGTAATATAGAATTTCTTGCAACTGTTACTTAGAGGTTATATTTATCAACAATACATTCGCTGCTGAACCCTTCTTGAAAAATGTACCTATAACTGAAAAATATTTGTAGATAAAAATTTATTGATACTGGTTGAGGATAAAAATAAACCATCAAAAATATCTGAAGTGTTTGTATTATGATTTATGTGCATTATCTTTCACATTGTAGTGTCCTGATGGTATTGCAGATATCTGGGACAACTTTATATATTGATTCAGTGCTGTTAAATTCATGTTTAGCGATGACTTTTGACGGTTTTTTTTATAGCAACACGATATAGAATGTTCATAAAAACAAACACACTTAAATGGGTTTAGCTTCTAACTGCATGCAATTTTAACAATAAATTGAACTCAACGATGCCGAGTTTATTTTAATATTATAAAGCAACGTTTCAGTCACATTTTTGGTTGCCCTTTTCAAGCTTTTTTTAATCTACAAACATAAAACAATAATCTTTATAATTTAAAAATTAGATACGCAATAAAATTGTAAGTTCAACAATTTTAAACACAATATGAAACAACAAGCCTGGATAAAAGTTAGTCAATAGCAATCAGTGCGTACACTTTCACATTCATACTAATACTGAAATTGTCAGTACTAGTATGAACGTGAAAGGGCCACAAAAAATGTAGCCGAAACGTTGCTTTATAATATTAAAATTAACCTCGGCATTGATCATCGTTTGAGTTCAATTTATTATTCATAAATAAACTTGTTTAGTTTATTGAAGTCGAGGAAATATTGAATACCTTCCTTAACATTTATTTGTAAATGTTTAATAATATAAACAACTTAGGCCTATTAATCATATAAAAAGCCTGTGAATATCACCAAATATAAACTACTATAACGTCTTCTCTTTTCAAAGTTTAGAAAAAAATTTCAATACCAAGTATGTGAAAGTAATTGTTAGTAACTATCAAGATGCTTTCCTTATTAAAGTATATTTGGAATATTTCTGGTTTAGGAAGTACATACCACTTTTTGTTTCCTTTTAATATAAGTTATATCTGTTTTCTTGGTGTTTTTATCAATTGCATTATCATAATGCTTTGGTGTTGATATTTACAGAACTGTCCTATTTTTTTTTGGAACATATAATGTCCATGTTCCCTGAAAATCTAAATAGAGCATTCCTAACTAGTCTACTGTTAGATATGAAATAGCTGAAATTCAGGGGTATTTTCTTTTTGTTTTTCTATCATTCTAATAAACATTAGCCATCATTTGGTAAACTTTCTGTAGAAATCTATAGAACAATAGTAATTGTTAGCAATTACATTTGTCCTGGTATTGATTATAGACTGATTTCACCTCGACCTGACTTGAAATTTGAAACTTCTGCTCAGATTGTGTTTAAGCCCAATCCAATCTGAACCTTTTCCTTTGTCAAAATATTTGTCCTAAAAACATGAACATCTTGAACAAATTAGTACTTTTATTTTCATTCCATTTTTAGTGAGTTGGTAATACCAGATGGTAGTTAACTTTGATTTTTTTACTTTTAATATATGTTACTAGAAATATGTTCTAAATAAAAAACAGTCAATTTTTGTTGTGGCAAATCATAAATACTGCTAGATATTTACAAAATGTAAAACATAACTTCAATGTAGGATCCCAAAACAGTTTTTTATAATAGTATTTGGATCAAATATGCGTTATTTATTTATGTGTTACTCTATATGGAACCAAACAATTTTAATTGTCTGTAATAGTAAATAGTGATTACGATTTTTTTTTAATTATAACAAAATTACCAAAACACATGAAACTATAAATTTGAATTTCCTATTCTTGTATAAAGAAACTTTCTTTTCTTCTTCAAATAAACTTGAATGTAACAAAACACCATTTTACATTAAAATACAGTTATTTTGTACAAAATTTCCAGTTGGGATAGAATTTTAAAAAAAAATATGAACTTAGTACGGGTAACTATAAATTAATAAAACCTCCTAAACCACAAAGTCTTTTTAATTATGCCCTAATGTAAATTTTGATTCCAAAGCAATCATCTTCAAAGGAATATTACTACAAGACTAACTCCTCTGATAATTAGTCTTGCAATAATTTTCCTTTGCAATCAAAATTTACATCAAGACATAATTAAAAGGTTTTTGTAGTTTTAAAAGGTTTTATTTATTTATAATTGAAAATTACACCACATTTGCTCCAAGTTATCATTAGTACTGGTAACATTGAACTACCAAATAAAACTACAATTGGGCAATGCACGTTGTAGCTATGTGTAATTCTGTATAACCTCCGAATTTCTTAATAAAACAGGATTATAAGATAAAATATATCCTGTTTTTTGGTTAATAAAACATAGTATCTGGTTGTGGTAGCTTTGATTCTAAATTTCAAAGATTTTATTTTTCATAGGTTATTTTAAAGAAAATAAAACATCAACTTTATGAATGTTAAATCAGCCTATTTCAAGCTAATCATTTTGCTTCGATTGCCACCTGCATGTGAATGTACATTGAATTTATAATAATAACGTCGACCAACTTTAGTGTATTTTTTATTGTGAATAAAACCTCCTACTAAGGTTAAAATGTTTATGTTGGTTAAGACGTTTTATTTATTTATAATTGAGCTTATAACTTTACTCAAGTTCCCACTGGTTATTCTTTTTATAGACAAGGTTTTATTGTTATATTTTGATCTTTATAATAAAGGTTAATTTTATGTTACTTTGAAGATTATAATTTGTACTTTTAAGAATAAATCATAAGTTATTATTGGATAACTGAGTGAAAATTTTTAACCTAGATGCTCGGGGGTTTTGAAACAATTGTTTCATTGACGAAGCCAACCCGAAGTAGCATTTCAACTATTGTTTTGAAACGCTTCAGCAAGAGAGTTAAAAGTTTTCACTCAGTTACGCAATAATTACTTATGATTTATTCAGTGAATTCAAGAAGATTACCACAAGCAACTTTTTAACAATATACAGTAGAGTCTTGATAATTCGAGGTAGATGAAACGATACACCCTCGGATTATTGAAAACTCAGATTACACGGTAATACGTTCCTGTGCATTAGAAAAAATAGGTGTTTAATGAACTCTGATACAGTACTATAATTAAGATTGTACCAAATCAGTTTATAGAACTTTATATGGTCATTTATTGAAAGCCCAAATCATTTAATTTTCATACCGTAACGATATGAACATTTCTTTGAAACCCTACTCATCTCTTTTGCATACCGTATTAATTTAAACATTTCTTGGAAGCCTGACTCATTTCCTTTGCATACCGTATGGCTATAAACATTTCTTAGATACCTGATTCATCATTTTCTTTCAAATAGATAAAAAAGGTTCAAATAGAAATATAATGGAATTTAACAGAAGCTCGAATTATCAGGACTTGGAATTTTGAGATTATACTGTATCTGCAAAATTACAAAATTTCACCTGCAGTCTAATCCCGGTAATCTGAAAAAATAAATGTACGTCCAATTTAGATTAACAGATTTTTCGAATTATTGGAATGTACGCTTACTGCTACATACGGCTACATATATGCCTATATGATGTTATAAAGTATGTATGGGTTAATGTCAAGAGTAGAGTTAGTTAAGTACAGTACAGTCATAACTGAAAGAAAACACTTACCAATTAAAACATTTTTAACAGATTTTTATCATGTAAAGTTTTAAAATGAACAATATAACAAACACTTGAACAACACACTTAACAAAATACAAATAAACATATTACTATACGTACTGAATATAAACACTTTACTTTTTCATTGTCTCTGTTTGGCTTGGGTTCTCAGCTAACTCTACTGGTCATTTAGCACTACCCAGGGGACACGTACAGCTTAAAGTATGCTGTGGACGCGACCAACTTTGTCCCCCATTCAACAACTCATTCAGCCTATCTGAACTGGAGCTTGCTATTCAGTCGTTAAAGAAAGACAAATCAGCAGGCCCGGATAAAATATACCCAGAATTTCTGAAGAATCTCGGAAATAGCGCTCGAAAAACCTTGCTAAAACTAGTAAATTTCTCATGGAAAGATCACAGCCCCCAACAATGGAAGAAAGCAAAGATCATTGCTATCCACAAGAAGGGAAAGCCTGCTAACATCCTTACCAGTTTTAGACTGATCTCCCTTACAGGTCTGGTCTGTAAAATAACTGAGAAAATGGCGGACATGAGGCCGTGTCAGTACCTAGAAGGTATTGGAGCGATCTTGGATTGCCATGCTGGCTTCTAGCAACATTGTTCTACCATCGACCAAATTGTCAAACTAACTCAATCGGTAAAAGATAGGTTTCACCGTAAACAATCCACTCGGAGTATTTATCGACCTGAAAGCAGCCTATGATAAAGTATGGAGATCTATGCTACTCCACAAGCTCAGTCGACTGCATGTGACTGGTAATATGTACAAGTGGATAAAGCACTCATAATGTACTGTAATGTATCAAAGTACAAGAAAGTCTGTCATGGGCTACCACAGGGGGCAGTGCTTAGTTGCTTGCTTTTTAACATCATGATTGATGACGTACAGCGTGCCTTTAAAAGCATACCCGGTGTTAACAGCCTCTTTTATGCTGATGACATAGCCATATGGGCAACGGGTAGTAACATTTCAGGATTATAGGGAACCTTGAACAATGTGTTGGCTAATGTTTCGGAGTGGTGCAAACATAATAAGATGGAGGTAAATACTGAAAGAACAATTAAAAATTTGTTTCAATTGTTCACACTGTCCACTAGACAATACAATCTGAAACTTAATTACAATGGAATAAAGCTGAAAGAAACAAATGTTGGGGGTTGACTTTGACAACAGACTTAGTTGGTCCAAGCAAATACAAACCACAACTGAAAACGCTCAAAAGAGAAATAACCTCCTAAAGAGACTGGCAACTACGAAGTGGGGTGCAAGGCAAGATGTGATGACGACAGTCTATAAAACCTATATACGCCCAGTTATGGAATATGCTTCTGAAGTCATCGCTCTCTCTTCTGATGTTAACTTGAGGAAATTAGAGGTTGTTCAGAACAACGCACTGAGAAAGATAACTGGTGGAGCAACATCAACTCCAATATCTGCGATGTAATTGCAAGCGGAGGTGGAGCCACTACAAAGTCGCAGAGAAAAATCAGGACTCAAGTTCTGGGAGAGGGCAAAGAGAATCGACTACAGACAATGGGAGAGATATAAACCTGCGACGTCGTGACTCAAGACACAAATATCACCACTAATTTATGCAGAGCAACTTGGAATTAAATACAACCTGAAACTGGGGCAAGCATCTAAATTCGGGAACCTGTCATACGGTTTTCCCTTCATTACCAGAGAGAAGACTGTCGCTTCTGAATCACAAAGACTTCAAGGCTATTAGTGATCCCCACATCCTGCAGGCCGCTGGTTTGGAAACGATTGCGGATCCATACAGTAAAAATAACTGGATCCATGTATACACCGATGGGTCAGCGGTAAAGCATGCCTCTGGTCCTGGCTTTTACAGCGACCACTTTGAGGGCTGCAGCCCAGTTGGAATTAATGCCAACAACTTCGACGGTGAGATTGCGGCTATATTACAAGCTGCCGAAAAACTGTGTTTGATCTCTGGAAAGTCAGCAAAAGTTGAATTCTTCGTGGATTCACAGGGTACTATAATTGCACTAACTAGTAATACCTCTACCGACTGTGTGCAAACAATGAATGGACGAAGGGCCTTGGCAGAGATGAATGAAGCAGGGTGGTACATTGTGCTGCAATGGCTCCCTAGCCATGTCGGTATTAAAGGAAATGAACGCGCAGACCAGCTAGCGAAGAAAGGTAACACCTTGCCACAGCCTGACAATCCTATATCTCTATTGACAGCAAGAAGCCTGATTGAAATCTACAATCAATGAAAAAACAAAGGAAACCCAAAATGAAATGAGCGCTGGAAAGAAATGGAGGGGTCTGGCGTACACAGCACTAATACCACATAGCCTATCTAGAGTGGAAGTTGTTGCCAGATTCAGAATGCTTACGGGCCATGACTATCTGCAAGCCCACCTTTATAAAATAGGATTAGCAGCCTCAGATATTTGCCCTCTGTGAAACTGCCAAAAGATGGATGCCCCACATCTTCAGAATTGCACAGCGTTTCAAGATGTGGAAGACCGAAGCCAGCATTGTCTGAACTGGGAGGCTAGGAAGAGAATGGCAGAAGTGCCAAGATCTGGCATTGGCTAAAGTAAAGTAAGTAAGTAAGTACTTTTTCATGGAACTTCTTACTTTACAAAATCTTTGTTTGCTTCTGTTTGTTAATTCCCTTTTCTACAGCCTTCTTTTTGATCTGAAGCAGCAGCAAGCCTTGATGTTACGGTATGTCGTTTTCCGTTGTCCTGTCAATGCATGTGTTAAAAGTCAAAACTGCATCGTCGTGTTTTACAACTGGCTTTCATACTTTTTCTTCTTCCTCTTCAGCATCTCCCGTTTCAGATTCATTATTCCTTAGCACACTGTTGATAATTCTACTGTCTGTTTGTAAATCAATTTCATTTTTGTCCCTTCCACTTACTTATGTCTTTTGAATTTAAATCTCCATTTTGCCTGACTTTGTTTACAATGTGCACTATCGATTTAATGTCTTCACTTTCATTCGCATCTATTTTGTATCATTTTCATATTTTGGGAAATCAGTCGGTGGTCATAAATTTTTCCACGATTTTTGAATGAGTCCTTGGGTGACAGAATTCCAGGTATCTGTTAGTCTCTTCAATATTGCTGCAGTCTCATCGGTTTGTGCTACAATATGATATGAGACTTTTTCTATACTTTGATTTTATGTTCTGTATAACATTTTGATCCATTGGCTGAATTAGTGCAGTACAGTTGAGTGACAGGAAGTTTATCGTGATATTACCATCTATAACTAAGCGTGAATTATTAGTCATCACATGACTAATTATTATATTAGTGACCAATTATTAGTCACTTTTACTTACTGATATAACAAATTCATCATGGAACCATTTATTAAATAGAGCTTAAATAAAGTTGATTCATCCAACCTTTTTTCTGGCCTTTGTATAAAAGTGGCATGGAACAATCTTTGAGAGCTTTTGGTTTCTGTGATTTGCCAGTGAGCAGTAGATGTAATTTATGGCTTTCAAACCTGTTTGAGCAAAGCATAAATTTTAATTAGTCTTTGCTCATTTTTCGCCCTGGTGCAGTCTGTACTTGTGAAATAAAGTTTTCTTTGATACAGCTTTCCAAAATAAGCCACTTTTATATGCATTGTAAACTTGATCAAAACATAAATTTAATTCAATAACGTTTTCCAGAAATTTTTGACAAAAGGTTCTATAGCATCCGGATTATTAGACAATTTTTCTCTCGTGATAGAAAGGGACCGAATTGCATGTCTCTTTTTGAACTGGTCAAGCCAATGATCACTGACTTTAAACTTTTCCTTGTTGGGTTAAAGTTCAGAAAAAAAGAATCTCACTGCTAATAAAAGGCAGGATGTGGGGTGGTTTCGCAATTGTTCTTCCAGAAACCATGTTTATACTGCTGTTTCTATCAAAGGGTATTCACTCATTTTCACTGTTTTATCTTGCCTCCGTAGAATACACAAACAACAAAATTTGTCCTTTGTTTTTCTGTATGTCACTGATTGTTGAATTTCCTAACTCGAAATCTTCTGCTAATTTTTTAGCAGGTACCCTGTCATTAAGTGGGGTTAGAATGTCACACATATCAGACAGTAAAAGTGTTTTGTGTTTTTTTTTAAGAGAAGAAGACGTCATTATAAAAATATAAGATTAACACACTGTGATGACAAATTGATTCTACCGTCTGCTTGCCATAAACTTTGAAATTGAACTCAAATAGGCTGACTAATCAAAAGGGATCGATACACTGAGGTTATTGCAAAATAAACAAAAATGTTTCCTTTTCTCTTTGAAGCTCTCTTGTAACAATTTATTTATTTCTTGTTTTGATATTTTCAAAAATACTTTCAGATTAGTGGGAGTTTTGGACTACAGGTATTTGGATTACCCGGATTGAACTGTAAAATTTACCTTATTTTTACCTACTACACTGCCTTATGTAATTACAGACACAAAATTTTGAAAGAAATTGTGGTGTCACTTTCAGTACCAGATATATTACTACTAACTAATTTTACACTACTTAAGTGAATACGTAATTGCTTACTTGTTGACGCGTTTTAAAACAATCGTTCCTTTTTCGAAGCTAGCCTTCTACTAGCTGCTTCTGGCTCTTTACAAACGGTATGACAGGGTTGGATTTATGACATTGAGTGAGGTGTCGGCGTCTTGTGTGATGTATTTGAAAAGACGACTGGCTTTGAAGTGTGTGTGGTCATTAAGTATATTTTCCCTGTCTGTTGCGTAGTGTTTGTAGATTTCATATTTTTCTAAGGTTGTTAGTTTTTTACTCTGTTTTAATGTGTGTAGAATATTTAAATTAGTGTGTATGTTTGTAAGATGTTTGGTAATGGAGTTTTTTAAATGTGGAGGCTATTTTGTGTGTGTTTTATTGTGGTAGGTGAGGGATATGTATTTGTTATTTTTTGTGTGGTTTGTTTGTGTGGCTGATAGATGGTGTTTATGTTTTATTTTCCTGAGAATGTTGTCTATGAGTGTGTGTTGGTAGCCGTTTTGTTGGGCGATGTATTTTATGGTATTAAGTTCTTCGTCATAGTCTTTCATTGACAAGATGATTACATCAAGAAACACCAGATATATTCATTACAATTGATTCGCATAAAATTTGTTGAAAGTAATATTTCAACTAGTTTTTTAGTAGAAAATTGTGATTTAAAAAAAAAATGTTTTATTAAATGACAGTGTATAATAATTATAAAAAATGATGGCTTTACACTCAAAAACTAAAAATCGTAGTAATGTTAATACTCATTGAAATATATTATGATTCACAACACATAAAGCGGAATATATTTACACTGTAGCAACACACTTACAAACACACACAACACAGTAGGAGTAAAAATTTACTTTTGAAAGATGATACTTTTAAAACTTACAATTTTGCAAATGTATTCCTAAAAGTACTACACATAATTTTAAAGTATCATATAAATAAGACACAATAAACAAATTCTTGATGTATATTGAAAAGTATAATGATAAAAACTAAACTATCAGTTTAGTTGTTTAGTTTTGCCAGTGCCAAAGTTGTGTAAAGGATAATTATAAACTCAATGTTTGTTAAGGTACATACATTGCTTAAGGCCAAATAATTAATAAGGTGAATTATATGCATAGCTATGTTTTGCCAATTGTAATAGTTTAGTACTTTATATCAATGTTGCCTGTACTAAGTTAATATTTATTTGTAACTAAATTTATCTAAATTGGATAGTTTATAAATATGGATACTTTATAAAATAGGTATATTTTATTGTATGATCTGTTTATTAAAAAAACTTCAAGTTTATAAAAATTTATGTGTATTGATATGCTTAGGTTATGTTTAGGCACTATTTATTTTATTGATGCTTAAAATAATTTGTTTCTTGTTAAGAATGTATTTTTAATAAGATACATGAAAGTGGAAAAAACTGTAGAGAACACATATTTGGCCAAGTACTATTATTATTTGGTCATTTATTATTATGATCTGAGAGATCTTTTGGTGTAAAACAGTTGACGTTGCCATTGTATTCTATTCTCATCCTTACCTCCTCAGGATGTGCTATTTCTTTGCAGTAACACAGTACCCACTTGCTGAATTTCCGATATCCTCTAGTGTTAAAATCCTTTCAGATCTCATGGCCTGAATTCAGCTCCACCATAGTTCTGAGTTGTAACATACTTGAGGAGAATTGTACTTTGCTCCACATAATAACTCTTGAGTATCCCCCACTGATACTTGGTCTTGTTATAGCTCAAGAATACATTCCCATCTTAAACCCATCAGTGAATCAAATTTCACCATGTTTGGGTCTAATCTTATGTTTTGGACTTGGAAAAAAAATAAACTTGCTGTAAATGCCAAATGAGTTCAATTTATATTGAACTGTTGATTAAAATTAGTGCAAATCACACCCACAAATTTTTTGAGCAACCTTTTTTTAGCTAACCAATATGAATGGTTCTTTCAAGAGGCAAGTTTTTCAAATTTAAGCTGTGTTAAATATTACATACATACCACATTCTATCTTCATTAACAACCTTTTAAGATTTTTCTAGCACCGTTGAACAAATAAGTTCTTTTTAGATCCACTTAAATGGGTTCATTAGAAATGCTTTTTACTTTTTAAATTGAAATTGAAAATGGAAAATAGCTTTTCTAAAAGACATGTTTAAAAATATTTTTCAGACTTATTTTTCATTTTCAGATTATGGGAACGGTTGTCACGAATAAGAAATGCTTTCAGTGTCCCAGTTACAAAGAAAATCTTTTTAAGGATTTCCAGTCATTTTCATATAATGAAACATTCATTGACATGTGTTTTATATGTGCCAATGGAAAAACTGTATACGCTCACAAGCTTGTGCTGTGTTCAGTTAGTCACCAACTAAAAAGTGTAAGTAAAATTTTGTAAATATTAATATTGTAATACATGGTGAACTACTGCATTTTTCAAAATCTATTGCTGTGTATATAACTTGATTTATTTCAGAAAATACAAACTTCATATGTATAAAAAAGTTAAATTGTTTTCCAAGTTTTTAAGTGGATTGTATTAATATTAATTTGTTAGAGTATACTGTTATACAAAAATTAACTTGATTTTTGTAACTTATCTTGCACTAATGCAAATCATATAGAGTGTGGAAGTGTATGTTTTTATAATATTTGAAAGTGTTAGCATTGAGTACTATAAATTTAACAAAATCTGTTGAATTTTTACTATAAGAACTGTTTAGAAAGACTTCATGAGCATGGAAAACATTTTAAAAAATTATTAGAGACCCTCCAAAAATTTAAAATTTTGGAAGAAATCTAAAGTAACTTGCAATACATATAAAATGTTTTGAAATTAGGTTTTTTTAAAAAGAGTTTAGTGGAGTCGCGATTGTCCTGACTAACAGAAACATTTTTTTGCTGAATTTTAATACTGTTTATTTTACAAAGGTTTTGTTATTCTCTGTTTTACTTAAATCTATTCTCATATGATAAATTAGTATATTAATAATAGTTTCCTAAAATTATTTACATTTGTTGATAGAAAAAAAAAAAACTATTTAACCCGGCAGAGGTCGCGTCATGGTCTTTTCCACTGGGCCTTCACGATTTTCTCAAAATCTCAAAATTTTTGTAAGCTTCCACCCCCTCAGTACCTTCAAATTGACTCGTCCACTGGCGAATGCTGTGTTTGTATTTTCGCTATCACCAACGAGTGTCTTAGTGTAGCAGCCTAAAAAAAAGCCAGTGTGGAAACCACCGTGCGCGCGACCCCTCGCATGGGCTAAAGTGTGACATAATTTTTAATTTCACTTTTGTGTTATTGATCGTTTAGTGCATTATGTGTTATATTTATTGAGTTACTACACAATATGAATCATGCAGAGGACGAAAGACTTCCCAGACTATTAGATAGCGTGGAAAGCGAAGAAGAAGGATTGAAAATCCTAGTAGTGTTAGAAGACAACTTTTTCGTGAAAAGAAACAGTGAAGAGATGCTGGACCTACAGCCGCAGGGGCGAAATATTGCAGAAGATGCATGTGAAGGACGATGCGGTCTATGCATCTAGAGACAAAACAGGAAATAAAAAACTCGGTGCAACAGCTGTCGTAGATTCGTCTGCAGGGAACACACTGTACCTTCTTGTCAAGACTGCGCTACCCAAGGGCATCAATCAGATGAGGAACTGTAAGGAATTTCATTGCTATAACCCTCAGGCGCTTAGACATATTGTATGTAATTTTTTGTTTAAAATCTTAAATTTTTACGGTTTCATTTCATCACTATAATTGTAATATTATAATAAATTTACTTAAACATACAACACATTTTGATTCAAAATTGGTTCTTTCACTTAACAGTTATTGTAAACATCCAGTACATTTTCTTATTCAGAATTTAGTTTTCTTTCAGAATATATCAATAAACATAAGTCTTTGTAAAAGAGTCCTTATGTTATGACAACTTATCTAAAGTCTTGTATTTTTTTCAAAAAATAAATTTGTTAAATCTTTAAATATTATTTAAAATTATTTATTTCAATAATGTTACAATTAAAACCAATAGAACTTAAGTAAATACATTATACTTAATTACGAAGTTTGTATTTTTAAAATTAAATATTGTTCAGTAATTTTTGTTGTGTTAATAAAATGACCTGGTCGAATGCACCGTGTGCGACCCCTCACGTTTTATTTTTCACACAACCTCTGCCGGGTTAAAAGTGTTTAGTGAAAATTATTTATATTAAATTATATAACTGAACAAATACGTAAATAGTAAATAATTTCAAAAGTAAAATGTAGGCTTCAGTATTTATTTTTTGGGTAGGCACAGTTTAGGGTAGTTGAAACTACCGGCAGGGGCAAATAAATAGAATTGCAAAAGAGAAGATTATTTGCTATTTTATTGTTGCTTGGTACATTCTAATTTCACTATAATATTACGAGCATTTTTTGTATGTCAGATATATATCATTTATCTTTTTACATTATTGACAATTAGGAAGGATTATAACAAATAAATATAAAACATGTTGGTTTGGTCCAGGCTTGCCCATTGGAGCCACTGGTTTTATGAAATTTAAGATAAATATTTCAAAACGTATACTCCATTGTTAGTAATATAGTAGTCTAAAAACCTTAGGTTAATAGAAACAATTATATCTAGATTTTAAAAGCACACTTTTATTGTAATACAGTTGGGAAAAATTAAGATATAATAACTTTCAATGTAAGGATGATACGTAGTCCAGACATTTATCGCTGATTCATGAAGCAGATATTTAGCGCTGACACATATCAGCAACAATTAGAGCCAATATTAAAGCCGAAGCATAGTTTTGGCTTTTGATGTCAACTCATTTTACAGATATTTATCACTGATGCATAGCCATAGCATTTATTGGAAACATATAACACTGACTAATATAGCCAACACATAGATCTGATATTATTGCTTACTCATAGTCCCTATATTTAGCATCGGTATATACCACAGGCATTTATCACTAATGCATAGCACAAACATTTAGCGCTAGGGCAAGCATCAACACATAGCTCGGCAATTATAGTTTAATCATATTTTCAAAATATTGGGTGGACTTAGGGCAAACATTTATTGTTAATGCATAGAGGTACCAGTGTACAGATATCAGTTGTGTTGTTTTCTATTATTGTGGTACTGTTACAGCAGTTACTACATGTATAGTATTGTTTTAGTATTTTCTATAGTGTATTGTTATGAACCAGTTGGGTTTTTCTTTTTGCAATGACTCTACATATATTTTAAATGGATATTTTCTCATCTTCACATCCAAGCATTTCAAAAAATAAAGGAAAGCAAAAGCATGTTATATTTACAATTCAGCAAAAACTTGATATCATCAGACAGAGTGAAAAAGGTGAAAATAGAAATACAATTTTGAAAGAATACAAAACTCTTCAACAATTTATGATAATAAAAAAAATAAAGTTGAACGTGAAAACGTTGCATGTCAAATAGTTTCTGTAAAGCTATTTGAATCACAATACCCATTGAAAAAACCTAAACTGGAACAGTTAGATGATATTTCATACAAGTGTTTTTGTGCTAAACGGCCTCAAGGAAACAAGGGCCAATAATTACTGAGCCCACCTGGAAGCATCTAAATTGATCTCGTAGAATATTTTCACAACTTATCTTCCAGCAAATGCCTCTCCTTTAATCAAACTCTTGGATTAGGAATTAATAAAAAGTTTTTACATGGGTTTTTTTTCAAGGGCTTTTAAATCCAGACTGTTCTATGGTAGACTTCCAAAACAAGTTTAACATAAAAAATGTCATTCTTGTAGTCATTTTAGTATTGGATAAAGTGAAGAATAAAGTTCTTCAGAAGTCATGGAGAAAGCTTTGTACGAAAGCCTACAACAAAAATGATTTCATCATTCTGAGATTTTGGAATAGATACCCATTGATAAGGAAGAGCTTACAGCTGAAGAAATAACAGAATAACTAGTCCTCAAGAACTTCAGCCACTGGAAGTTGAATTCAATGAAGAAGAAGTGTTTGATCCATCAAACTCGCCCTACAAGCTGCAGAATTCGTAAATTTGTGTATTATATATATGAGTTAAGAAAATTAAATCTCGTAAACATAAGATCATATTTTAAATAAATAAGAGTATAGTTCAAGTAAAAATTGAACAATAGAACTCTATCTTTATAAAAAAATATAACTATGTACTGTATATAAACATATTATAGTAACAATATGATTTCTTGTTCAGAATAATTTTTCTACAATTCATATAATTTTAACCCATATAATGTGGTGACCCAACCGTCATGCCAGAGTTACATGTGATCCAACAAAGCTCAGTATTACAGAATAGTTAATAAAACAAGTGTGCCAGTAAGAAACTGCTTGGAAATATCCGCAGTGTAATTATATGAAGTGGGAAAAAAGACACAGCACTGTGTAAAGATTCAAATCACTTGATATGTAGACTAGCTTTTATAAGCGTTTTATGTAAACAGAGGAAAGTTACATTGAAATTAATATTAATACACTACACTTAATATTTTCTATTCGATACACTACAGAATTTTATCCCAACAGTAACTTAGTTAAAGCGACTTTTAATACTTATTGATAATTAAAAGATTAACACAAGAAATTTCAGATAAAAAAGTAACTTTCTTTAAACAAATAAAATATATTTTTATCTACATTAGTTCAGCCTAGTAATGGAATTACTTTTAATGGTTAACAATGAGTACTAGGGTAGGACTAAAGTTTCCAAATCTGTTAAAACTCTGTTTTAACTCTTTTCTACGTTAGAGGTAATGATAGCTGAGGTATCATCTTCATTGTAAGCCCATTGTAGGGGTATTTTATCGTGTATAAATTGTTTTTCCTGTTTCAGTCAAGTCCCCTTTAGTACAAAAGAATAAATACGACTCATGGAGTTAGTGTATGATGGTGGTCACTTTCTTTAATTATTAATAAGTTAATATTTTTAATCTAAATATTAGTTGTGTCCTAAATATTACTAGTGATGTAAAGGTAAGGTAGAATTATATACTAAAATTAATAGATATAGAGGTCCTTTTAGGTTAAGAATATCAGTTATTTATATAATTGTGACTTAACGCAAATCTAAATGACTTTTATCTCTCAAATATATAGGCTTTTTCACTCATCAATAAAATTCTGTAAAGTAGTTACCTTTTATTAACTTTAAGGTTGTAGGAATTAATTAGGTAATCTATATTATCTATACCTAATTGTATTATTTTAATATTCAGTAATATATAATGTTCATTTTACTTACATGTTCAAAATGATACAGATTTCCCTGGCGTTTGTACAACTATCTTACTGCCAATGGTAGATGATACTTAAATCCATCAAAAAAAAAGTCAAACCTTGTTTTTGTTGTGTTTGTGTGTGTATGTTTCTTTTTGCATGTATAGTACTTGTGCAATATGTATTTAAACGTAAGGATGCAATTTTTGTAAAAATTGTCTATGTAGTACATGAGTTTTGATTACTGTGTGTTACATGATATTTAAGAACTATGTGTCCTGTATGTTTCATTCCAGCTAGGTTATTTGATCTTCCATTATTTTTAATCATATAAGCATGCTATCAGATTGATTGACATTAAAATTTTGCACACATTTGTGTCTTTCCTTTTATAAATTGCTTGACCTGTAGTACATTAAAATAATAGAACTCTAATCAGAACTATAGATTATTCACTTGACAGATCAAAGGACAGCAATTTACATCAGCAGTTTTATTGTTGAAGTAATCAATTACTTTAGTAACTTTTATAGAATCTATACTCTAAAGCAGATTACAGTGATTCTGAGTGATGTCCGTGACTCACAGTATTGAACAATTCACTGATCACTGTGTCATTAGTACGAAAGTTGTCTGCCAAAAAACATCAGTAAGTACACTAATAAAAGTAGTGTAGACTTGATAGTACACTTATCAAGTATACTTTTTGCCAAGTGATATCAATAAGTAAGTACACATTCTTAAATAATAGCAAGATATGTAAATAGTAACTCTGTTATATGGGAAAATAATTCTTAGAGGACGGTAAGAACTGAATCACACGATATCGCATGATTGGTAATGAACGTGTTAATGCTACTAAGCAAACATGTTTTTTTTTCCTTAAAATACATAAAAAAAGTTGGTTTAAATGAGTAAATTTTACTTAGTTTAAAAATGGATTATGTTTTGTTTTATATATAACTTCATTACATAAAAAAAGATTGTGGTTACTGTTTACATTTAATATATTATAAGAATAAAAGTAAATTCCTGTGTTGATTAAAAAAATAATATATTTTTTATGTTGATTAAAATAGATAAAATTTTATATTTTTTCAAATAGTAATAACTTAATGAATGTTAAAAATCATTCAACAATCTTTTCAATTCTACTGACTTTTCCTTACTTAATTGTAATATATAACACAGAAAGGATCCACCAAATATAACACCCAAGGACATCTAAAATGACCTAGCTAATGTACTAGTTGGTTTAAAATGAGGTTCAGAGACAAGTTTTCCTGGCAGACCCTAATAGAGATATAACACAGGTGCATTTTTAAGGTATGTTGTGTATGATTATATTTTGCATGGTTGGGGGAGAGGTATCGGCATTGAAACAGATATCAATAGAGATGATGTGGTTGCTGGAGTTTTTGAAGATTGATACATGGATAGTAGATGATGAAGTGGTAACTATACTTTGTATATGCTGAGTTGTGTATCTGAAGTAGATCTATTTTCTATTGGGGATATAGAAATGTATCTAATTACTCATCCTTATAAGTTAACTTGGTAAATTTGATAACTATGTTAATTTGGTAAAATTCGGGATATGAAATTCAACAATTTAAATAATTGAAACTTTTTTTAATAAATGAGAGGTTTAATAATAAAACTTGCACACCTATTACCAATTTTATTTTTATACCTCTCCGCTTATGGGAGTAATATTTGACAAAATGAGGATCAACTTCAATTTTTTTCGTTTTAAAAAATGATAGTCAAGATAATGTTCTAAATACGAATCAGTTGATTTTAGTTGGGACAAAACATAGATAAAATAAAGTGTAAACTTTCTGAACATAACTCCAGCCTTTATAAACACAGTGTCCACTAGAGTGGGCTGCAAAAAGTCAAAATCGTCAGATCGAAATGCAGTAAAGAAAAAAAGTTGTATTTTAGGTCCATTAACTACTGTGTAAAATATTAGCCCGAAGATATTATACCTTTAGACTGCGCAAAAGGCTTGAAATTTGAAATTTTTTCCAAGAAATTTCCAAAAAATTGAGTTTTCACATTTTTTTTTCAACTGCTAACATAAAATAAAAATACAGATATGCTTAAAGTTGACTTCAGACATACTACTAAAAGCTACGCAAAAAAATTTAAAGCCATAAGTTAATATCCTTAGACTGCTCAAATGGCTCAAATTTTACATTTTGTACAAATTGTTTTTCCATGTTTTCTATACTTAATTGAAAATTTATTTCACTAATTATTTAACTTATTTTTTGTGTATTATGCCAACTTTCATGTGCAACTCTTCTTTAATTCATACAGAACTACCCTCACCATGACCATGAGGATAAGGTTACACTTCAAGCCCTGCTCGTGTCTCCCATCCACCCAATCATGAGAGGATGTTATGTATTTTGATTGATTATGAATTTGAAATCCATTTTTCATTCAAATTGAGGTCTTAAGGCTCTATCTGCCAATCTGGATTTGATCACACCATCTCTCTTTGCTCCATCACACACTTGTTGAGGAGATTTAGTCACTTCTTTTATTGCCCTCTCTACAGCCTATATGAGTGTTGACAATTTTATACACCTTCAGCCTGACTGTTAGAAACTCCATTCTTTAGAATTCTTTTGAGGTTTTCTTGTAATAAGTGCAACGTAGTTGGTGGTTTGGTAACATTTATTGACTGCCAAAAAATTAGAATGATGTAATTAATCTAAAACAGCGAAATTCATGTCATGAATTTCAAACCTTCTAGCAAACGAAGACTTGGCAATGCTAGACTTGCTTCGAGTTGCCATGATTCTTTTGATGGCTAGTTGACGTATGTGTTCTCAAGTGTCATTTAGCAATCCCACTATCAGATTTTCAGGATGTGTTGAGTAACCATTGTTTTGCAAACATTTGGTTACAACTTTTGTTAGGTGTTCTTCTAAGTAAGACCACCTGGATTATTTTCCAAAGATTGCTAACTCCATCCTTTAATTTTTATTATGTTTTATAGTAAACCCGCTTTGTTTATAGACTTTCACCACATACGCTGTTATTCCTTGAATGTGATTGATGGTGATTCTGAAGCAATGTAAAGCCTTAAGATCCAGTTGGCAGTCTTTAACAATTTTACATGATTTAAACTTCAATTAGTCTGAATCTACGTAGGTGCCTTGATTCCTGTCTCCAAAGCCAGGAGGACAGTTGCCACTAGAAACTATTTTGCATACGTCAAACAATTACTTTTGATCAGTACTGAGATCTTTTTTTTTAGATAAGGAAAAAGTTCTTCAACAGAAATGTTGGAATTGGTTCAAATTGTACAGGAGGCCTTTTGTGTCAGGCAGGCAAAGCTTTTCCTGCAGGGCCACTGTAAGCTGGATGAACAGTGGTCTCCCCATCCAGATGTTTAAATAGATGTCTCACTGATAATTTGTTTGCATTTGGCACACTATCCACAGAAGGGGTCTTCCTAGCCTCTCTTTCAAGACTTATAACACCGTTGGGGTTTCCAGTATTTGTCTGACAACCATCACATCCCTCACAAAGAAGTCAAGTCAAAGTAATTGTTTTCTCTTTCAAGTAATCAAAAATTGTGTTAGCTATGTCAATCGACTTGCCAGATAGAGAATCTACATATTTTGAACCAGACTCTTGTATGAGTAACAAATGGTCCTCTTGGTGCACTTGCCTTTATATTTCACCATTTTCACTTGTTTTAAATTATAATATAACGTTTGGTCGATTCTCCCATTAAAGTACAACACTTGCAATGTATCTGCTTCGCTACGTAAATCACTTCTTCTTGCTTATATCTTCTGTCTCACAAGTATCTTTGAAAATTAATGTAATACTGTTGATTTTGTAAATTTAGGCAAATTGTTGAAGATTTGGGCCATTTGCAAAGTCTAAGTATAATAACGTATGGCTTTCATATATCTTTTCTAGTTTCTCGTACTTTTGAACTCAACTTTAAGCACTACTGTGTTTTTTAATTTATTCTTAGGTTTTATTGAAAAAATATGTTAGAAAATCGATTTCAAACTTTAAGCCTTTTGCTCAGTCTATAGATATAACATCATCGAGCTAATATTTTACACAGTGCATAGTGGACCTAATATACAACTTTATTTCTCTATTGCAATTTGATCTGACGATTTTGACTTTTTTCGCAACCCTCCTTTAGTGTCCACTGCATTTTTTTACTATAAACAAAAGTTTCACTTTCACATGGATATGAATAAAAAAAATTATATTTATATATTATTCAAGGTAATTTATATTTTTTCATACATACCTTGAAAAGGAAACCACATATTACAATATTATAAAAATATAATATTTGTAATATTATACTTTACACACATTGTATATATATATATATATATATATATATATATATATATATATATATATATATATATATATTGTGATTCTTTAGGAACATTATAGAGCATTCAAAAACAAAAATTCAAAAGTATCAAATGTTGCAGCACACCTAATATCACATAAACATGAAATAACAAATTACGAAAATAACCTAACCATACTTGAAATAAATAATAACCCAATAGAACTAAACTCACTAGAAAAATACCACATTTATAAAAACATACACAACAATTTAATGAATCTACAAACAACATACACAGAAGACATACTATATAAAAACATCATACACACAGATCAAGAGAAAGTGCGTGTAACGTCAACATAATACCAATATCACGGACCGAACATCTACACCAGAAAAATATCAGTGATTCGACAATGGTCAAGTGACCGAAAGGTGCCTCATCACTCAAGGTAAAATTATTGCACTTAATGGTGGATAAAATTACTTACAATAGTAATATATTAACTTCATAAAGTCAGTGCAACGGAAAAACAATGGATAACATAAAATATTAAGAATATATATATATATATATATATATATATATATATATATATATATATAAATATTTTATGTTATCCATTGTTTTTCCATTGCACTGACTTTATGAAGTTAATATATTACTATTGTAAGTAATTTTATCCATATTAGGATATGGATATTATCCAAATTAAGAATATTTTATCCAATATTAAGAATATATATATATATATATATATATATATATATATATATATATATATATATATATATAAATATTTTATGTTATCCATTGTTTTTCCATTGCACTGACTTTATGAAGTTAATATATTACTATTGTAAGTAATTTTATCCACCATTAAGTGCAATGATTTTACCTTGTGTGATGAGGCGCCTTTCGGTCACTTGACCGTTGTCGAATCACTTTTACCTTGTGTGATGAGGTGCCTTTCGGGCATTTGACCATTGTCGAATGACTATAGCGATTTGACAATGGTCAAGTGACCGAAAGGCGCCTCATCACACAAGGTAAAATCATTGCACTTAATGGTGGATAAAATTACATACAATAGTAATATAATAACTTCATATATATATATATATATATATATATATATATATATATATCACTTAAACAATAGTTTATGACTATCCGAACTTTAAATTTAGTAAATTTGTTAGTACTTCCTGAGACAGAACGTTTTCAATTGCTATGTGCCGATCTTCACCAGTGTCTTCTGCTTGGAGATGTTGGGTCAAGCGGTGATGGTTTTAAAGGTAGGTTTTCGATAGTATCGAAGAATATGTGTGATTTGTATTGTGTTAGTTCGTTAAATATGTTTGTACTTTGGTTTTTTTTGTGTCTGTAAATTTTATATTGTTCTAGTGTGTTGAGATGTGGTCTTTTTTGATGATATGTAGGATTTCTAGGTTGTAGTAAATGTCTGTATATTTGTGTCCTGTTTCTTTTATGTGATTGTAAAATATTGAGTTGGTGTTCTGTTTGTGTTCCTCGACTCTTTGTTTAAAGCTGTGACCTGTTTGTCCAATGTAGAATTTGTTACATTCATCGCAGTTCAGTTTGTATATGCCTGTTACTTGTAGTTCATCTTTGTTATTGGTGTTGTGTTGTATTTTGTATTGTAACTTGTTATTAGTTTTGTATGCTCTTTTGTATCCTATTTTTTAAAATTGTGGGCTATTTTGTTTGTTGTTTTGTTTATGAATGGTTATATGGTTGTATTTGTTTTCCCTGTCTGTAGTGTTAATTTTAGTGTTTTTTTTTTGTATTTTGTACCATAGTTTGTCTATTATTGTGGTGTTGTATCCATTTGTGTATGCTAAATATTTAATTGTGTTTAGTTCTTTGTCTATGTTTACTGTGGTCATTTTGACTTCTTTAAGTCTATGGAGCATGGATCTGAAGGCAGCGTGTTTGTGTTGGATAGGGTGGTTTGAGGTATTGTGGATAAGTATGTCTGTCGTTATGGGTTTCCTGTAAATGTTGAAGCTGTGTTTTTGTGTGGGGCTTTTTGTTATGGTTAGGTCGAGGAAGTTTAGGGATAGGTTGGTTTCAATTTCTGAAATGAAGTGGAGTTTTGGGTGCATTTTATTAGCGTAGGTGAGGAGTTTTTTATATTGACGGAAGTTGCCTCTATATAGTGTTATGATAGTAAATAATTGTGTGTGTGTGTGTATTGTTTGTGAGTATCTTAGTGTTTTCTATGTGTTGTAGAAAAATTTCACTTAGCACACTACTGATAGGACTTCCCATGGGTAGGCCATCTGGTTGTGAATAGAAGTTTGAGTTGTTAGTGAAATAGTTCTGTTTGGTGATGATTTGGAGGATGTTTATGATTTCGATAACGTGGGTTTTAGGTATGTTGCTTTCTCTCTCTCTCTCTCTCTCTCTCTCTATGTATATATATATACAGTCAACTCCCGATTATCCGGGATAATTACCGGCAGGGCCGTCACGGATAATGCGAAATCACGGTTAAAACAAATACCATAATATCCACAGCCCTACTTCTACCCGATGACTGTAAAAACAGCTGATAAATAGTATTGCCTCCTGTTGTACCGTCACTACTGTACAGTTCGTTTTGATCAGAAGCAACGCATATACTGACCACTGATGAAGGGTAGTGTTTACGTTCGACTCGAGCGATCGCGTAATTCTGCGAATTCAGCGTTCGGATTTATTCACCGAAAAACGGCGCTCGGGGTTATCAGACCTCCATGCATCACGTTCGATGCTTCGATGTGCTCTGATCTGATTGGACGTTGGAAATAACGCGTAATTAGGGATTCGCGCGTCATAGAACCTCGTGAATTTATAAAAGGACAACAAGAAATATAACGTAAACTCAGACATGCTGACCGAAACTCTGCCCACAGACAGGTAGGAAGGATTTAGCATACGGGGTGGCGACTGCGGGCGAGTTGACAGTCTATAAATTATTCCGTAAAGGTTACTGTACGCCCCAACGACCGCCCGCGCTCGCATCCGTCCGCCGCGTTCACATTTGACTCCTCCCGCCCCACTGCTTCAAGTGGAGCTGACGATCCCGGTTGATCCGCAACCCGGTTGAAGCGATCCCTGATAATCGGGAGTTGACTGTATATATATTCTTGATATTTAACGTTATCCATTGTTTTTCCGTTGCACTGACTTTATGAAGTTAATATATTACTATGTAAGTAATTTTATCCACCATTAAGTGCAATAATTTTACCTTGAGTGATGAGGCACCTTTCGGTCAATTGACCATTGAGTGATTCGACAATGGTCAATTGACCGAAAGGTGCCTCATCACTCAAGGTAAAATTATTGCACTTAATGGTGGATAAAATTACTTACATAGTAATATATTAACTTCATATATATATATATATATATATATATATATATATATGTGTGTGTGTGTGTGTGTGTGTGTGTGTGTGTGTGTGTGTGTATAGATTTTTTGGACTAGGAGACTGACAGACTTACCTTGGTAAGAGTCCACACTGTAGTCTTGAAATAGAAACACATAAAAGCACTTGAACAATGATATATTTCAACCACACAGTGGTCTTTGTCAATCGCAGAGAAAACACAAAAAGAAATATGAGAGAATGAAATAAAATAAATGTAAGTTGTAATCACAGATTGTGTAGAGTAGAAATCAGATGTCACAGATGCACAGATTAAAGATATATATATATATATATATATATATATTGAAGCCATCTCTCAATATCTTGTTGAGTTTATGTAGACCAGGATGGTAGTCTGTTATTAAAGACAGTTTATTTTGTTCTGTTTGTGGTTTATGGTGAACCGAGGATTGTGCTGAATGAATTTGGTTTTCAATGAGTTTTTTTGGGTATCCTCTTTTCTGGAAGGCTGTTGATATCTTTCTATTAAAATCTTCCAATTCCCTATCATTCGAACAGATTCTCTTACCCCTGATTGCTTGACTGTATGGAATGGATCGTTTTATGTTTATTGGGTGGTTGCTGTCGAAATGGAGATATTGTAGGTGGTTTGTCGGTTTGATGTGAATTCCTGTGTTGATATTTCCATTCTGGAGTGTTACCTCTACATCCAAAAAGGTGATGGCTGATGTAGATTTCTCCCAGGTAAATTGAAGTGTGGAGAATTGTGTCAGGCTGTCTAAAAATGCCTCAAGTGTTGAAGCACCCTGTGTCCAAATTAGGAAGATGTCATCTATATATCTATACCAACATAATGGCTGGTGTGTTTGTGTCTTTAGAAAACTTTCTTCCAACAATCCCATGTACAGATTTGCGTACGATGGTGCCATTCTGGTGCCCATTGCTTATCTAAACTATAATCACTCATATGCTCATGGAAACAATATATATATATATATATCTTTAATCTGTGCATCTGTGACGTCTGATTTCTACTCTACACAATCTGTGATTACAACTTACATTTATTTTATTTCATTCTCTCATATTTCTTTTTGTGTTTTCTCTTCGATTGACAAAGACCACTGTGTGGTTGAAATATATCATTGTTTAAGTGCTTTTATGTGTTTCTATTTCAAGACTACAGTGTGGACTCTTACCAAGGTAAGTCTGTCAGTCTCCTAGTCCAAAAAATCTAAATAATCTTTACCAACCAAAACTAACCTAAAAATATATGTATATATATATATATATATATATATATATATATATATATATATATATATATATATATATATATATATATGTCATGGGCATTCCCATTTCTTGGTTGGAGGAAGGAAAAGATCTAACTAAAGTGTCTTCTTTTGTGATTACTAAGGCTATTACTGCCTATGATGGAGGTCTTGTTGCATGAATTTAAAAGTTGAAAAATGGGAGACTGCTGGTTGCAACCTCTAATGATAAGACAAACACATTCTCATTTGAAAATGATCTGTTTTTTTTGATGTGGTCAAGGTTTCTGTGACTCCCCATATATCTTTAAATTTTTTAAAGGGGGTCATTAGATGTAAAGGTCTACCAAACGTGTCTGTAGATGAGATGAAATCGGGACTGCCGTCTCAGTCAGTAGAGGAAGTTGTACCCATTATGAAGACTGGCCAATGCGAAAAAGTTGCAACAACATTTATTTTCACTTTTGCCAAACCGGAGGTATCCAAATACATACAAGCATATCATCCATGGAAGTCTTCTGTTTGTTCGAAACGGAGGGAGGAAGTAGTGGCTACTCACCTTTGTATCAGCCGCCCTTATCTAATTCATGGTTATCTGATGCGTTGTGAGGACCCACCTTTATGTCGGTTCTGTGGAAATACCATCACAATCTGTCATATACTGGTAGATTGTGGTGGTTTAAAGCATCTTCGTGACGTCTTTAATTTACAAAGGGGTAAAGGTGGTGTTAAAGGATGATGCCGCTGTCGTCGACCGTGTCATCAGATTCCTTTGCCAACTAAATATTATATTTAATATTTGAATTTTTGAAAAATTTCAATTTACATATTTATTTATTATAGTATTCATGTTAGTTTGTGTTTAGAGTTTTATTATTGTTAACCTATTTATTTTCTACATCAAGTGTTATTTATTGTTTTGTTATCTATTGTTATGTTTTACTTTATTGTTATATATTTATTGTTGCATATTTATTGTTATGTTTTGTAATTTTTTTTTTTTGTTTTATTTGATTATATTTTGATTTATGTAACTATTTTGGTATTAAATTTGCTGTTGTTTGGCGATGATAACCATACTTGGTTTTTCGCCAGGGAAAAAAATTGAATGCAATTTGAAAGGCAATTCTGAAAACATCATGCAAACCACGACGACCACCTGTACCAGAGTAGAATGATAAGCGACTCCTTTGTTTACAAAGAAAAGCTTTAAACAAGTTGAAGAAACAACTAACAAGTCAAAATTTGGAGAACTATAAAATCCTCCTTGCAAAAGCTCGGAGAATGTTTAGGCAACATAAACGTGAATCATAGTCGCAGTACATTGGCACAATCTCAAGAACAACAGCGCCATCTACAGTTTGGAAAAAACTATGATCCGTTTGTGGCACAGCCATTCCGATGCCATTAATTTCATTAAGGCATCCGGACGGAATCCTAACCACTAGCAGTGAGGAAATTGCTAATGTACTGGGGTCATCATTCATGAAATATTCCTTTAAACTGAATACAAGAACGCATTCCATGTGTGCAAGCATAAACAGGAAGCTGTACCTTTCACCGTTGGATTGTCTGGAGATTCTAATTTGAATTTAATTTTCTCAATTGACGAACTGGAGTTAACTCTCTCATCAACAAAAGATTCTGCACCACGTCCTGATTCTATTGTATACTCTGATTAAACATCTTACGTCTCCATCTGGCAAAACTATTCCTCCTTCGGATATACAATCGTATATTCTAGGAAGTGTTATCCCGGTGCATGATTAGAAGCAACAGTAATTCCTCTTTTAAAACTGGTAAAGAAAAAACCAATTCCAGTAGTTATAGGCCTGTATCTCTAACAAGTGTTTTGTGCAAACTACTGGAGAAGATCATCAACCAACGTCTTGTCTGGTACCTAGAAACCAACAATCTTATTTGCAACGATGTGGTTTCAGACAAGGATGATCATCTGTTGACCAATTGGTTTTGTTAGAATCCACTTTTCAAAATGACTTTCTTCTTCATCAAACACTAGTTGCGGTTTTTTTCACCTTGAAAAGGTAAAATAAGACGTGGAATGGAGGAATGTTGTATACTTTTAATTAAGGGGTATACAAGGGAATATCCTAGCATTTATTGATAACTTTCTATCAAATAGGTCTTTCTGTGTTCTTCTTGTAGGTACATATTCAAACAGATATAAACAAGTGAATGGTGTTCCGCAGGGCAGCATGCTAAGTGTCACGCTATTTGGCTTGGCTATTAACTGTATTACATCTAATATATGCTCTCCGCTACACTTTTCTCTCTTTGTATTTGTGCCTGAATGTAGTATGGCGACCACAAAAATATCTTTCCAGTAAGTAATACACAGATTAGAGGAATGGTCAAGAACTACAGGCTTCAAAGTTTTTAAGAACAACTTTCACAAAGAATATAATGTGGATATAACTTAAGACGCGGCTGAAGAAGATGTAAGACAAAAACGTTTCCTCCAAGTGTAAGTTAACAATTTAACATCCTTTAGTTAACAAAAAGTCTTGTCGCAAGTAATAGCAAAAGTGTAATAAGAATTAACAACCAGCTCGTCATGAACAGCAACAAGATTTTGATATTAAATATAATGTGTGTCAATTCTCTTCTGCTTCATTCAGCATAAGGACATCTAACTTGGAGTTAGAACTTCCTACTATGATAGAACGAGCGATGTGCTCTCTGCCTTTATGGATAATAAGAACGCCATGCTTCAATTTTTCATTGTCCGCTTATATTAAATCACTACTCCTAAAGTGGTTTACCAAAAGGAAAATTTTTGGAAATTTACAGATCTCACCAGTATAGTGAGGACATTTTTACTGATGGGTCTAAATTGGACAAAGATATAGGGTGAGCCTTTAACGCGTCGTGACTGACCTACCCATATGGACTGCCCTCAGTTTGCAGTCTATTTACAGCGGAACTTTTTTTCATTCTCAAAGCATTAACTATAGTTCAATCTAGCTCTTCACACTACATTTTGTGTTCCGATTCTAAAAGTGCTCTTCATATGTTTTCTCTGTAAACCCTATAGTTGAGGGCAGTACACAAACCCTATAGTTGAGTTTGTGTGCAGTACACAAACTACAATTAAGGGGTGTTGGGGTAACATTTTTGTTGTTCCTGGTCACTGTGGAATTACCGGAAACCCAAAGGCGGATGAAGCAACAAAGATTGCTATAAGATTGGTGCCAATTATAACCTAGTTTATTGCATCTGATTGTTTCTTTTACCTCTGTGAAGAATTCGTCACAATCAAGCATATACTAATTAATTGTGGTGTTTATCTAAATTTTGCGAAAGTTTTAATTTACATGGTAGTTTAAAGGTGGTTCTGAGATACGATGGGCGGTCATTGGCTGTGTCGTTGCTTTCTTGCGCCACTTGAATATATTATTTAAAATTTAATGTTTTAAACTAATATTTAAATAAAACGTTTGTATCTATTTTCTATTTACATTAATTTATGTTTGTGTGTATGGGTATTTATTTTCTGTTATTTGTAGGGACACCTGTTATACATTTATTCTTATATTATTATTTATTGTTATGGGTTCAATATTTTATAGTATAATTTGTTGTTATCTTATGTTTCTATATTATTAATTTTAATAATTGTTATTAATTTCAATTTAGTTTCTAAACAGTTATTTTGTTTGGCGATGATAACCAACATTGGTATTTTTGCCAGGAAAAAATCCACTACTATTGATATTTTTCAGCAGACTCGTTTTGCACTAGATTAGAGCTTTATTCAATGGTGTGAATCACAGATAAAACTGTTCCTCAGTTGTATTGTTTTTGGGTGTTCATAGAGTAGTTGTAAATTATGTTTTTAATTATAGTATTTGACTGTGAGTGTGTTTTGATTGTGAGTAGGTGTGTTTTTCCCACTGTTTGAACTATGAAAAACCTACAGCAGTCGTTGCATATGATCTTGTATATTCCTTCCATATCGTTTTTGTTCTAGTGTGTTTTTGTACTGAGTAGGTGTTTTTTGTGTGTTAAATGTTTTGAAGGCTACTTTGTATTTAAGTTTGAAGAATTTATTTGTGTGCCATTGTAGTTTTTGTTGTGCTATGTGTGTGTTGTTTTTTGCAGATTATGTTGTCTATCATGTTGTGTTTGTATCTGTTTCTATAGGCTATATATTTTATTAGTCTATAATAAGAATTTTATTATGAACTTATAGTCTTGAGTTCGTTTATTTTGTTTTCATTGTTCATGGGTATGTTGATTAGTTTGTATCCCAAGGAGTGGAAGGAAGCATGTTTGTGTTTTATGGGGTGATTAGAATTATTGTGTATAACTCTGTCAGTGATTCTTTTTTTTTACCAAGTGATACTAAAAGTAGTTATTTTAAAACTTTCAAGACGAACAACACAAAAACTACAAGTTTTTATATGTATTATTGAAATTTCTTTTTACAGATTGTATTAGAACTTCCAGCTGGAATAGATCTAATAACCATCAATCTACCTGATATAAATGATAGCCAACTAGCACATGTAATAAGGTTTTTGTACACAGGAAATTTAAAAATATCTCCAGGACAGTTAAATGATTATAAAGATATTATGGTTCTGTTGGGAATAGAGATTAATATTCAGGTAGGCCGACCATTTTTGTTGTAAGGAAACAATTTTTGTTTAATAATTGTCATTCTTTGATCTCAATAAATTTAATGTTTCAGGTCAAGTGTTGATGCAACAATTTAATGTCTAATGAGCCCCTAAATAGAAATTTAGGAAACTTAACAGCTAGTAATTTTTGTTAGTGTTAGGGTTTTCTCTGTTATATATATGTATATGAGGAAGTTAATACAGATTTTTATTGTGATTTGTGTGATTACACTATCAATAAAAAAGATTTCAATTTTTATTTATTAATATAAATTTAAACTAAAATCAAAGAGGCTGTATATAATATAAAAGGACCAAGGAAGAAGATATCCCAAAGTGTTTGATTTAGAGTGATGTTTTGTTTAGAGAAAAGATCTGTGCTGATACTGTGTAAAACCTACCATTCAATTAGTTATTTTCAACAGTGAATTAAGTATTTTAGAACAATTTTGTTTTCTTTTTATAATTAAAATAACTTTAATTGCTTAAAAATCTATTAGAAATATTTTTTTTTTTTTATTAACACGTTCACTGTTGATGACACCAACTGTATCATTGACTTCTTTTGATGAGTTTAAACTTGTCACTTTTTTATGCTTAATCTTATAGTCAAGTTATGTCACATCGTTCAGTCTTTCGATTATTTATATTTGTCATATTTGGCTTCTTTTGAATTAGTTTTATAACTGTATAAATAACTTTATTTTATAATGAATAATACATATCAAACCTGGTATTTCTCACGATGTTAATTATGTGACTATTAGTGAAAGTGACAAAATTAAATTCCTGTTCATCCATTTCGTAAAAATAAGGAACCAATTACCTCAGTCTTGAATCGCTGTTATTCATTTAGCGTTACCCAGGGAACACGTGTGGTACCCCATAGTACTACGGACCTTAAAGCAGCCTATGACGCTGTGTGGCGAAGAATGCTGCTGCACAAAATGAGCTAAGCTGGAATAGCGGGAAAGCTCTTCCAGAATCAAGTTATTGCTGGGTGAACGGCACTAAAGGGTAAAGTTTAATAATTATCGCTCCAAGTTCCAATTGCAAAGACAAGGCCTGTTAATGGAGCAGTAATCAGCTGCCAATTCAATTTAATGATCAATGACATCCTAGATATCATCAGAGCAACGCCAGGGGTGGAAGGGCTAGTATACGCAGATGACCTAATCATATGGGCTTCAAGTAGCAACATAAAAGCTCTCGAATCTATTTTAAACCAGACCTAAAAAACCTTGGAACCTTGGCTGATGAAAGTAGCTCAACAGTAAACATAGCCAAGACAGTATACCAGGTTCTTAGCCTATCAACAAGGCAAACTGGCATACAGCTCCAATATAAAGGAGTAGACCTGGAGAAGCAGGATATAACAAAATACCTAGGTGTATCCACTGATAAGAAAATGCCATGGAAAGCACATATTGACAGTTCTGCTGAGATAGCTACAAAGAGATGCCGCCTGCTTAACGCCTGACAGCTATCTCCTGGGGAGCTACGCAGGATGTCCTAACAACCACATATAAGACATACATAAGGCCCATCCTCGAGTATGGTAGTGAAGCCACCATAACAGCAAGAGCCTCCGCTAAGCTAGACATCGCCCAGAACATTGCACTAAGTTCAGGCAAGCGTTGAACCAATTCATTGCGGCAGGGAGAAATCGGCCTTAAATTTTTGGGAAAGGCAAAAAAGAATACAACCCCACAAATGGAAGAACTATAAGCAAGCAGCGCCCCATCTAAAAACCCAAATCACACCATTGACTGTGGCTCATTCTGTTGTGGAAAAATTCAACATTGTGCTTGGAAATGCCGAAATGGGTTGGAGAAACAGCCCGCTTCTTGCCAACCTCAGACCTACACCTGGAAAATCACTCTAATCCAAAACATATGTCACCGGACATCAAACTGAGGATAGCTGCGCAGAGATGATCAACGTCAAATATCCAGAACCAGAGTGGCTCTGCATATATAGTAACGGTTCATCCATGCCGGGAACAGGGAATCCTGGAGCTGGATATGTCTCCAAGGCTCCATAGCAGTGGGGGCATCTCTAGCAAATTATGGCGGGGAAATCGCTGCAATAAATAAGGCAGCAAAAAAGGTTAGAAGGCTTGGAACAGAACCAAAAAGCTGTATTTTTAATAGACTCCCAAGCTCCAATGATTGCACTATAAAATAGCAAGTACACCGATTGCAAGAAAACAACTGCATGCCAATTGAGACTCTCCAACTTAATAGAAGGTGGCTGGACCTTATACCTGCAGTGGATTCCAAGCCATGCTGGCGTAGAAAGGAACAAAAAGGCCAATATTCTCGCTAAAAACTGCACTGCCCTCCAGCAACCACCTTATACTCAATCCTACTCTTCTGCAAAGACCGCAATCAACCAATCCGTAAACAACTGGATCAAAACACGCAACAGGCAAACCAGCATAGAGAAGAATTTGGCTAAGCTGTTAGACTCTCCCATACCCTGACACTTGCTTAGACATGTTGCAATAGCTGCATTCAGAACTACCACTGGCCACGACTACCTGGCAGCCTATCTGGTTAAGTGCAGATACAAGCTGTATGCTGTTCTAACACCCCAGGATGGGCGCAGCCAACCTATTTCAGTGTCCAGCCCTAGCAGCCAACTTTGTGGACGAAGAAGAAAACTACAGGGAGATTTCCCGCCTCTACTGGTCAGCTGGCTGCCAAATGGCTAACCTGCCAAGAGTGGGTGTTGGCTAGTAAGTAATTACCTCAGTGGTATTTCAAAATGAATGCTGCTGAGCAGATATCAGTTGTTTTTTTTATAGTTTTTCTAAATTGTTATGTAGGGGAAATTTAAAAATCAAACTTAAAAAGGATTAAAATTTATTTTGAAATTTAATTTTTGCAGATTCCCTCAAATGAAGATTTTACTACTTATGCATTACAGCAAAGGCCAAGTACTTCTTCATTTGGTCAACATCAAACTGGCGTATTACCAGGTATGCTTTCAATCCTGTTATGTTTTTTTTCATATTTGCTATAAATAGCCATTTTTAACTTCAATATAATGAGCATAAACATCATATTTAAAGATACATCAAACTTAGTACTTAATATTCGCAAAGATAAAAATTGCTGCTGATTCAGAGTCTGAAAATTGTGCAGAAAATTATACCAGCAGATTGAAAATTTTGGAAATTGCTGTAGAGATATCTAAATTATTATTTAACCAATTTCAGAAACATATAGTTTTTAAATAAAAATATTTTTGTCATATGCATTTTTATTCAATGTTTCTGTAAAACAAGGCATTTTTTCAATGTGTGGTTTATTTTACAGATGAACATTTCTTTTTCTGTTCATAAAATTCCTCTAGTGAAACTGTTAACCTGTTTTGTGCCATGTATTGAATGGCATGTTAAGACTTTGAACTGTCATTACAGACATGTCTCTTTTGACACATTATTCTTTGAAAGAAATTGTTGTTGTTCTAAATATTCTTTTTGCTTGTTTGACGTTGTTGTAGACAATTTCTGTATTGATTGAAAAACAGGATTTAACCTGGAGAATAAACATACAGGTATTTTAACATTGTATACAAGAAGACGAAACTTTAAACTGTTACTTCACAGGTAATAATGGTCATTCTAACTAATAAATGTCCGCCACGGGCATATCTTGAAATGATGAAATTGGTAAAATATTGGTGAGGAACTGAGAGGTCTTATGCCTACACCAGTTGACTCAACTTACCTCATAGTTGGGATTTTATATAAAAAATTAAATTTGTAATTATAATTTATTCTTTCTTTGTAATTTTTTTTTCTTAGTTTAAGGCAATCAGCTAGTACGATTTATTACCTATGAAGGCTAGAGAAGGATTGTTAATATAGTGATAGAAGATAAGGATGGAAATCATATAATTTGCTAACTTTTATAGTTTTAAAAATCTAATTATTACATATACTTGTATGTTTTAGGTTTACAACAAAATCAGGACGCACATAAAAATGTGCCCAAACAGTCTACCGACATGTTGCAATTTCTACAACCTAATATCCACATTTTACCAATTGTACACACAGTTACAAACCAACAGTCAGCTAGAATGATGGTGAATAATTCTAATGAAAAAGAAAACTTTGTATGTCAACCGTCCATATCTACTAATGTAGATATAAATTATGGAAATCAAGATATAAAATCAAACCCTATTGTGATAAATGCACGAGAAGCTTATAAGCATGTTAAAAAAAGTAGTATAGAATCGGTTGTGGAACAAATAAAAAACAAACCTCAAGTTTCTCTGATAAACATGTCCACAAATTTAAATGAAAATACATCTTATAACAGTACACTACCAGAAACTGCACAAAATGTGATAGATGTAGATGAACCATGCAAATATCAAGGTGTGACTAGTGCAGACAATTATGACTGTATTGTTTTAGATGATGATGAACCAGTATTTTTAGGGAATGTTAGAAATGTTACAGAATTACAGACATTAAACAGAGATTTATCAAACAGTTTAAACAATTCTTATGTGATTAATAATGTAATTAAAACAGAAGGAAATACTTTAATACACAACAGAGAAGAAATTTGTGGAGAATCATCATTAAGAATTCAGGAAGTATGTAGTTTACAAAAGGAAAGTATGGGAAGGGCATATTATAAAGGAAAAGAAAAAACGCTACTGAATCAAAGAAATTTTATAAGTAATGGCAATGCAGGATATATAGTATGCAATCCTGAAAGTAATAGTTCATTAGTGACTAATGAACTGCAGTCAGTGACTAATAAAAGAAAAAAAAAAGAAGCCAGCCAGCCTATACAAAAGAAGCCATGTTTCAGCTCTCGAGGAAGGAAGATTACACAAGCCAATTATGGAAATGGGCAAACAATCAACATGAAAACTAGTGAAAACAGAAAGAAAAAGACAGTGCCAAGAGCTAATAGGACACAAATTAGCAGTCAATTATTACCAGGCCCTGCTAAAAAATCAATAAAAGGGGGTGGTAGAAAGAAAAAAAATAACACATCAAAGTCTGCTAATAAGAAGGCTAGAGGCTTGATTAAAACATCAGCGATAATAGAGACAAAAAGTTGTGAAAATAATACAGTGGCTGACAAAAGTATGATTCCTTCATCAAATAATACAAGTATAAGCTCTCGGGGAAGAAAAAGGAAGCAAATGCAGCGTTTTGAAGTAAAAGATGAGGATGGTGATCTTCAAACAGCCCTGCTTAGTTCATTATTAGAAGTGACAAGCAATACAGTGCCAGAAGATTTAGGATCTTTCAGCCAGTGTAAGTTACAGCTATTCTATGTATTTTCCATCAGCCTTAAAATGTTTAAACCCTGTATTTCAAAAATGTAATGTGGTAAATAGTCCATATATAAATCATTTTAATCACTGTAGCAAAAAAAAAGTCACATGGAACTCTGGCAGAATGTTGTTGTTCTGTACCATGTGAAAAGGACTTTATGTACATTAATTACTTTAGCCTTTCTTATTCTTTTACATGTTTATTTTATACTACCTCTTGTAGCTTGTTTTAAAACTAAATTTGTAATTTTTTGCCTATTTTTCCAAGTGTCATAAAATGTATATTTTCATATTCTTAGTTTATAGGAGTGTATGAGATGATGCGGCTGCTTCTACAATAACTACATTTTTTGACAAAGCATTAACAAATTGTAGTTTCCTCTTGCACTAAATTTGTACCATACTGTTTTTGTACAGTAAATTCATATTCGTCTTAAGTTAACTATTGTAGTATACTTGCAATTGCATTAAACTAAATACACAGTCACTGTAGAGTAACTTGCCACTTTTTGCTGAATTTTTGGAAAATATAGCTATGAGAATAGTCCTTTTATGCTTTAACCCATTATGGATTAAACTTCTGAGCTACCTATTAGTTATAAAGGAATTGAAAATTCAGTCATCACACCAACTGATAGTTTTTAAAATGTTTAATTGAATATTATTTGTAATCATTATTAGTAAAAAAATGATTGTGAATTAAAATAAAGAATAAAAAGCAAAATGCTACTAAGGGTTTGAAACTTAGTGGTTGATTGTAGGCCCACTCTAACATTCAGTCAACTAATTGTTCATATTTGTAAAAAACTGTTATAATTAAAAGTTTCAAAAAAATGTATTTAAAGCCATCAGAAACATAGAGCCTGTGCTTATATGAAGAATGGAGGCCATAACACCTTAATAGGGGTCAAGCAGAGTACACTTTCAATAATAATTTTAAAAAAACCAATGTAGTTCATAAAAAATGCCTACTAGCAACATTTTGTTTGGACGAGCTGAGCTTGTCCATAAAGCGCAATGGGTTAATACATTGACCATGGAACTGATGAATCACGCTCCTACTAGAAAATATCAGTTGCAAAGAGCACGGCGATCTAGCAGTTTTCCTTAAGACAAAAACTCATTCCTTGTATTGTTGCTAGTTGAAGTTCCTAGGATAGCTCATTTTTATCTCTGCTTTCTCACAGTGCAGTCCATTTCTAAGTATTGTTGTCATACGCCTACAGTTGAAAGTGGTTGAGTTTTTCTTAGACATGTCAAAACAGAAAAAAGTTATTTTCATTGATATCTCTTGGCAAAAAAATGACTCATAGCATTAAACAATGCACTGATAGTGCAAAATGTGTTTGATGAAAACATCAGTGAGTATTAGTACTTACTTCTTACTTCAGCCAACGCCCGTCCTTGGCCTCTCAGCCATCCGACGCCGTGCCTCCCAGTACAATGTAGCGAGTCCTTCCCTGGACTCCTCGTGAAAGATATCTTTCAGGCCGTCACAAGTGGTAAGATGCTCTGCCGTCCCTTCGTTGTCGGAGCAGAGTGGACAGATTGGTGTGTCCACCACTTTCATGCGATGCAGGTGTCTCTGTAGGTAGTCATGTCCAGTGGTCATCCTAAACAAAGCCACGACTACGCCTCTCGGAAGATCCAGTGGTATGCTTGATTGGATGATCTTTTCCCATTGCTTTCCTGTAGCAGCTTGTTTCCTGTCCCGTTTCATAGTGCTGTTTAGTGCTGATAGTGCTGTTTATATTCCGACAGACACTGCGGTATGAAAGGGGGAGGATCGGCTGCACCATGGAGCAGCCATGCTTGGCCAAACTATCTGCTTTTTCGTTTCCTCTGATGTCACAGTGCCCCGGCACCCATTGTATTGCGATCTGTGTTGTTTTCTGCGACATGCGGAGTGTTTTCTGGCAGTTGTTTATTTCCTTCCCTTCTTGTGGCTTTGGGGAGGCGATCGCGGATGTTGAGTCCGAGAGGAAAACTACCTTCTTGGTGTTGGCCGACAGAAGAATCTCTCTGGCCGCTTCACCGATGGCGGTCACTTCTCCTTCGAAGTTGGTTCCGTTTTTCCCCACTGCTATTGATTTTTGCCCAATTGAGGAGAAATATCCGGCTCCGCATGCGTCATGTATTGCCGATCCATCTGTGTACACACGCAGCCATTCGTCGGCCGGATACCTCTCGTTGATCATAGCTTCTGCTAGTACTTTGAGTTCGCAGATTTGGATGTCGGCTTTTCTCAGGCTTACACCAGGTATTGATGTGCACGATGGTATTTCGGTCCTTTCCTTTATATATTTCGTTTTCTTGAAAGGTTGTCGCTCTGATTCTTCCAATCCATGTCTTCTTCTTATTTCTGCGGCTTTTGCCAGTGGTGTGACTTGGGTTTTAAGCCTTTGGCTTGCGCATCTGTATTTCTTCCAGAAGTCATCGTTGGTTCTTAAAGCTCTTTCAAAGAATTTGATAGCAGCCTTGTCCCTGCGAGCGTTAAGGGGCTCAATATCTGTTTGAATCTCTAACGCTGCAATTGGGGTAGACTTCGCAGCACCACATATCAGTCTCAATGCATTGTTTTGGACCGTATTCAGGTCTTTCTTTGCATTATCAGAAGCCGTGTTGTAAGCTTCTGAGCCGTATTCAAGGATTGGGCGGAAGTAAGACTTGTATGTAGTAATCAGAACGTCCTGAGTAGCACCCCACTTCGTTCCAGTCAGTGTCTTCATCATATTCAGCCTTTTTGCAGCTTTTGTAGGGGAGTATTAGTGGTTTTTGCCAAGTGATATTTAAAAAATAATTGTTAAAAAACCTCAAGATGTACAACAACAAATCTGCAAAAAAAATATAATGTAATTCTGTAAAATGCAAATGTGCGTATTCCAAATTGGTAATGTTTTACTATATTAAAAAAAAATTTTGAAAACCGATAAAAGTTACATCAGTCTCTAAAGCTGCCTTTATTTAATATTTTGTTAATGACGAGTAAATTATAAAATTCGCTGTGGTAAAATGTTTCCAAAACTGTAAAAACATTTTGACTAAATCATAGCTCAGTTTATTTGTAGTTTGCATTGTTCAACATTTCATCAGACAATATTTTTAATATTTGTTAGCAGATTACTTGGTACATTGGCAAAGAGTCTGTTAAAAATTACTACAAGATTGTTTTTGCCAAGATTAAATTTCAGGACAACATAATTTCAATTAAAATTTTGGGACAAATCTTTTGAAACGCTAATTTATTTTTTAAAATTATATTTGGCAAAGAGTTGTTTGTTTTCTATTTACAGTCTTATGTGCAAAACAGTTTACCGAAGATAATTTCTATTATATTTTTGTACTCAATTTGAATAATCTACTTTTAGTAAAGCATTAGCAGTTATAGATGTCATATCTAAAAAAATTGAAATTTTTAATATACTCTCTTCGTTTTTGTTAGGAATATTTGTATAGATTTGAGTACATTTTTCTGTCTTTCCTAACGGTATAATATTTTTCTTTGTTGATGCATTTTGGAATGATTCCATTTTCAAAACTTAATACTAACCCATGAAAAATTAGTTTTGAAAATGGAGTTATTCCAAAACAGGTCAACAAAGGAAAATATTATAATGCTGAAAAAATTACTAAAACTAAAAACATCTATATTTTTAAAAACAGGAACTTCAGTACAACTTCATTATTAAAAAATAAGTTTCACAAAATTCTTTTAAAGTTTGTGAAAAATTATGAATACTTATTTTTAATGTTAATTTAAAGAATAACAATTACTACTCGAGTTCATCTTTGTATAATTTTATTTCAGGTACAAACGAACCGGTTGTAATGCCGGGAACTTCCACAGCCTGTCTTTGATCTCAGACATAAGAATTCATAATAATTTGATATAGTTAAAGTTTATTAACTAGTAACTGTATAATGTTTTTTGCATTATACATATTACTAACTACAACTATGTAACTGAATGTATTTTTTTTTTTTTTTGTAACTGCCCTATCCTGCATTTTAGAATAAGTGTTTGTAGATATTAAGAATTTTATGTCATATAAACGTCTTAAATCCATTAAAATTTAAGCTTTGAGCTTTATCAGCTCAAACCCCTCTCTCTCTCTGTATATATATATTTGTGTGTGTGTGTGTAGAATAAATCATCCTTATTAGGAACTAATTGGGGATGATGATTATCAACTGTAAATTTTTTTCGTATATTTCGGTATATTTAAATAGGTACCTGAAAGACTAATTTTTGTTTGTTAAAACGCTTACCTTAAATTATTTTGAAGTCTAGCTATTAATTTAAAAACTGCTAAAAGCGAATTCTGCCAATATTGATGACATCAAATGTCCACCGCCAAAAGTCGTCCTCAGCTTCTTAAGTGCCATCATTGTTTCAGTGTTGTGTGATCCACTTTTCCAACTTTTTATTGCTAAAAACAGTCTTCAAATATTTGCAAACATTATTTACAACTCTCCTACACACCCTATGATATTTTAGGCCTATTTACAATCCCACCCAACCGCCCATCAATTATTTCCTACATTCTTCATAGTACTTGACAAAGCATCTCTAACAGAGCATTTATTTCTTACAAACTTCATAGTACTTGACAAAGTATCTGTAACAGGGCATAATCCTGGTTGCTCAGGACAATAATAAACTGTCTGTCCTTTTTTTTTGATATCCCATTCTGCATAGTCTTTTCTTCCTTCTGTTGGTTTTTCCATTCTTCATTTTTCGACAAAACATTGTTAGGCGCCTTCTTTGTAGCTACATCTGCTGAAAAAAGAGCCTTGATTACTTGGAGTTTGTAACCATAAAATGTTAATATTTTACTTCTATCAGGGTTGATTTCTTTATGCTTTGCCCAATTATTTACAACGTGTATAAACACTTTCCTGTTCCATCTCAATGATTTTCTCTCACACAGATAGTATGCCATCATCTGGTCTACTCTATCTTCTCCCTTCATGTAGGTATTTTATTTTATTATAGGAATTTTTATATCTTGACTAATAGCCATGGTACTATCAAATAGTAGAAAGGTACAAGACTTCGCTTGACCTTTCACTCAGGTAACCATATATTTTCTGCATAAAGATGCATAGTTTTGCCTTTTGGCAAGTTGGATTTTTTGTCTGATTGGGAATGAAGTTTCTATCAGTCCTGACAGTAACTGTGCAGTAAAGTGCCTCTTGACAACTCACATGGCATTTCAAAAGTTATGTAATAATTATCTATCTGTAAAAAAAGTCCATGTTCAAGAAAATAATACGTGAGTTTCATCACCATTTGTTGAATGTCGTTTATGCCTAGCTTGAATATCATTTGCACCACTATAAATCATAAACTGTTGTCAAATCCTGGTATTTGCGTAGGCAGTATATTTTGACCCTTTACTTGTCATTTAGTAAAGATTGATTTGTATATGTAGATGCCATGACTACTAATAAAATGGACTATAACTTACTTCTTTTGTGTGTACCTGGTATAAAGCAATGACAACCACAAGGCGTCTCTCGTAGGGCAGCAAATCGCCGAAAGTTATTGTCCGTCAGTACTTTTTCAAGGGTGAATTTTTTGAGTTTAGTATTCAATATCTCTCCAGCAGCATCCCCCAGACCAGGGCACTGCAAAAGAATGAGTTGGAGGGTTCCTTCTTGTTTTTGGCAAACCAAACAGATGGAGGGATCAGCAATCCCAAAGCAGAACTGGAATTCCACATATTTTATGCCGTCTAACAATATTTCCGGTTCTTGCCCTGAACAATAATGTAGACACTGATTGTGGGACTTTCCTGTAAATGCTCAAGTTGTTAGGAGTTTTCTGAATTGAGTGCAGATAGCGACTCTTTTCCTCATTGTTCCATTGTTTAACCCATTTAGTTTTGAGAGTTTAATCACAAAGGGCTATACTTACATTCAGCGATAGACTCCTTAGAGTAATGCCCAGGTCAGCAACAATCTGAGCTGTTTTATCACCTTCTTCATTACCTTACAAACCACAATGTTCAGGAACCCATTGAAACCAGATATTTCTTCCAATTTTTCGAGCATAAAGAGAAATCGCATACTCTTCAATGGTTTGTACTCCTTTAACAGTTATAACACACTCATAGAGGCTCTGAAAATACAAACATTTTGCTTTTCTACAACAGAAATATGGACTACAGCCACATCAATCATTAAGCAATTCCACATCTATACTTAATGCAGAATGTGCATTAAATTTGTTAAAACTTACAGAGACAGAACGTTTTCGATCGCTAAGTGATGACTTCATCAGTGTCTTCTGCTTGGAGATGTCGGGTCAAGCGGTGACGGTTGTAAAGGCAGGTTTTTGATAGTATCAAAGAGTATGTGTGATTTATATTGTGTTTGTTCGTTTAATATGTTGGTACTTTGTGTGTGTAAATTTCATATTGTTCTAGTGTGTTGAGATGTGGTCCTTTTTTTATTGATGTGTAGGACTTCTAGATTATGGTAAATATCTGTGTATTTGTGTCCTGTTTTTTTTAATGTGATTGTAAAATGTTGACTTGACTCTTGTAAAATGTTCTGTTTATGTTCCTTGACTTTTTGTTTAAGCTGTGACCTGTTTGTCCAATATAGAATTTGTTACATTTCTCGCAGTTTAGTTTGTATATGCCTGGTGCTTGTAGTTTTGACAATAGTTCATCTATTGTCAATAGAGTCTGCTATGTCTCTGTGTAAACAGGTGGTCAAGATCGCATGAAAAGTATTGTTCTAGTAGAGTCAGGACTTAAATATGAAACAAGATATTGCCAATGTTGACCTCCCAGCATAAACCAGGTTGAAACATTTAGCTATGTCTATATTTTCTCTTATAATTTGGTTGTGATGTAGTCTATTTTGGCACTATGTTTTCTCTCAATACCCTTGAATCTTTTCCCAAGCAGAGAAGGAAGGTGTATTATAGTTAATGCAGTTTACAAACTCTTTCCAGTGGTTGCGCTTCGGCTGTACCACAGCTCTTGTCCATACTGCACTTGCATAATTGAACACACATCTACTTTCTGGATATGCATTCTTCATCCACTAATTTCGAGTTTTTTGTCTATCGATTTTTAGTGTAGTGAAAGCACCTGTCCACCAGATGTTCATTGGCTGTGTTTTCCTATTTTTTTTTAAATTTTGGGAGTGCTTGTTTCTCCTGCAAATTTAATTGATTTTTCTATGTTTATTTGTTGATCCTGAAACTTATATTCATCCAGCTTTTTCTTAAAGAAATCCCAGTCTGCAGATTTTCTTTGTGGATTTGGGCCCTTACCTTCCTTGGCGGTTTTTGATTCTATTGAAAAGTGATCACTGCCTAGATCAGGTCTTGCCTGCCCTTCTCCACTTACAGCCAACCTTGCGGACACGAGGGAGATATCGATTTTACTAAGTGATCCCATGCTTGAAGATTAGTAGATGTGGTTTTTGTTTTTATTACAAAGAATTATCTTTTCATCTTGGATCCACTGGTGGGTTACTTGTCCGTTTTGATTCCCGGGTCCCTCATTCCCCAGCTGTGATGTCTAGCATTAAGGTCGCCAATGATCAGAAAGTTTCACATCTGAAGATATATCCCCCAAGACAACCTCTAGGTTGTTCATTGAAAACCTGGTAACATTTTCAACATTCAGAGAGTTGTGAACAAAAATCGCCAACCCACCTCTTTTAGTTTCATGGGAATGATTGATTAAATGAAATTGTTAATTTTAGGATGAAAGAGCTCATTGTGTGGCAAGAAAACCTCCTGGACACACACACTACCATTTCATTTGTTCATTCCATCTCCTGTTTCAGTTCTGCTGATTTGTTTCCCAAGGATGTTGCATTCCATTGCACAGAAAACCAATGCCTTAATTGCCTTGAGACATCACTGGATGTGTATTTTGTCAGTTTTTCCTCTTGTGTTGCCGGAAATTTGACCCCCCTCCCCCAGATATGAATTTTTAGTTGCTTTGCCTATACATTAAGTTTATCTCTAGTGTCTTCTACTGTTCTTTTGCAGGGGAACCAAACCTTTTTTCTTCTCACTATTATCTATATTTAGCTGAGCTCTTAGTTGTTTAAAATTGTCTAGATATGTCCATAAAATTACTTTTAGTTTTTTTGGGGGTAACTTATAATCTTATCGGTTGTTCTGAGAACTCTTCGGTTTATTGCTATTCATAAAATTTATTTCTTGATTCTAAGAGGGCTGAAACTCATATGTGAGCAGCTACTGCTAAGTTCAATTCACTATTTTATACAAATATAATGCAGCTATCCAGGGGCTTGGACCAACCAGCTCACACCCCAAAAAGGACTAAAAGTAACTCTTACACTTACTTATCCACTAAAACACTTCCCAAAACTTGGGCAAGCTATACAAACAATAAAGTTCTTGAAATGGGAGGGGGAATGCATAAATTCAAACTTTAAGAACTAAAGCAAGGACCTGACTGACCTATTACATCAGTGTCTGGCAAAAGTTCAGCTCAGACCGACTCTCATTGTCTAATTCATACTTAGGGATGATCAGGAAGCGCACACACCTGTGAACTGACACCATTCTGCCTAAAGTCAGAGCTAACAGTAAATTTCTTTACACATTTAAGCTGGAGTTACTGTTAAACAATGTTTTTTTCATTTACTATTTTAGTTGGAAATCTATAGATTGATGTTGAAAATGATTAGAGGTTGTTTGGAACAAGTTTCAGGCCAGTGTGTAAGGGAGTATTTGTTTATAAAATACTTTAAAATATAGTATTACAAATATTACTGATACTCTACAGATTTTTTTTTAATATAACTTGAGATAGTTTTATCAAACTTGATGTTTTAGACCAGTGACCTTAATTATGGTTCTGACATTTTTATATATCTTATAACTAATATAATTTTAATACAAAGGTAACTCTTGAGACCTTTGGTTCTTTAATACAACTTATTAATATACAGTGTTATTTAATCTTAAATCTCACAGGTCATTATTTGGGATCTTTCTATAGTGTATAAAGCTGTGATCTAACATAAATTTGATACAGTTTATAAAGAGAATTAATTTAAATTTATAAGAAGTGACTAGGTTTATCAAAGCTTTTTCTTTGGCTGGAAATCTAATCTAATAAAGTTTGTAGTACATATTTGTTTGAGTCTCTTTGGCTTCCGCTTGTTGCTCTTGGGATTTAACTTCCAAGCACTATCACTTCTGCAAAATGATAATTTTAATCTTTGCAGTTAATAAAAATAACTATTACAACTTTGAATAATTTATTAATTCCTTCAACTATTCTTCTAAAAAAAACTTTCTAAATAAACAATCCCTTGCAACTTGAATCCTCTACATACACACCTGCACTCACCTGAAGCTCCAAACTTAGTTACCCTTTCCCCCTCCATGATCTTACTTTTGAATAATTAGCATTTTATCCCCCCCTTATGATATTTCAGCAAATCAGGGTTTAACTTTTTCAATATTTGAATGAGTAGAGTAACGTTTGGTAAACTGTTTTTTGGCAGTTGGTGTATTTCTATTTTATGAGATGTAAAACTCTCCTTTACACTTGTTTACAGAATTATTTTAACCTTAGAAATATTCCACACCTTTATTTGAAAACATATACCCAAGATTGATTTACAATGGTTATGCTCTCTTTGTTGATGTTGTCCTTAAAATGTCCAACTTATTATTTTGGAACACACACACACACACACACACACACATATATATATATATATATATATATGTGTGTGTGTGTGTGCGTATTTTGGTAGAGCTTAAAGGTAGTTTTGGTTGATTTTTTTTATTAGGTAGGACACTGACAGATTTACTTTGGTAATAGTTTGGTCTACAACATTCAAAGGGACACATATTAACATTAATGATATATTCTAGACAATTGTGTACCTTGTCAATTGGAGAGAGAAACTCGATTCTCAATTAGCAAAGATAACTGTGTCGGAAATATATAATTAATTTAGTGTTCATGTGTGTCTAAAGATTACAGACCAGACTATTAGCAATGTAAGTGTCAGTCTCCCATCTAATCAAAAAAATATCAAATGTTATACATCCATATCTATATATATAAATATCGCAATATGTATTCTTGTGTATAAATAAAGAACTAAGTCAAAATACAAATACAAGAATTATAATTGAATTGTAAATTCAATTCTATTATAAGTAATTTTATAATACATATATATATATATATATATATATATATATATATATATATATATATATATATATATATATATATATGAAGTTAATATATTACTATTTTTGAGTAATTTTATCCACCATTAAGTGCAATAATTTTACCTTGAGTGATGAGGCACCTTTCGGTCTTTGACCATTGAGGAATGGTCAAAGACCGAAAGGTGCCTCATCACTCAAGGTAAAATTATTGCACTTAATGGTGGATAAAATTACTCAAAAATAGTAATATATTAACTTCATAAAGTCAGTGCAACGGAAAAACAATGGATAATGTTAAATATCAAGAATATATATATATATATATATATATATTTAGGTTAGTTTTGGTTGGTAAAGATTATTTAGATTTTTTGGACTAGGAGACTGACAGACTTACCTTGGTAAGAGTCCACTCTGTAGTCTTGAAATAGAAACACATAAAAGCACTTAAACAATGATATATTTCAACCACACAGTCGGATTTGTCAACCCGTTTGTCAAGCGATTTCAACCCACAGTCAACCCATTTGTCAAGATTTACAATTATTTCATTCTCTCATATTTCTTTTTGCGTTTTCTCTTCGATTGACAAAGACCACTGTGTGGTTGAAATATATCATTGTTTAAGTGCTTTTATGTGTTTCTATTTCAAGACTACAGAGTGGACTCTTACCAAGGTAAGTCTGTCAGTCTCCTAGTCCAAAAAATCTATATATATATATATATATATATATATATATATATATATATATATATATATATATATATGGTTATTATTATTACTTGTAAATAATTTTTTCCACCACTAAGTGCAATAAATTTACCTTGTGTGATGAGGTACCTTTCTGTCACTTGACCATTGTTGAATCACTGATTATTTTTCTGATGTGAATGTTCGGTCCTTGATGTTGATATTTATTGACGTCATACATATTTCTTCTTGAGCCTCGTGTATAATGTTTTTAAATAGTAAATCGCCTACATATGTTGTCTGTAGGTTCATTAAATTGTTGTATATGTTTTTATAAATGTGGTATTTTTCTATTGAGTTTAGTTCTATCGGGTTATTATTTATTTCGAGTATGGTTAGGTTATTTTCCTAATTTGTTATTTCATGTTTATGTGATATTAGGTGTGCTGCAACATTTGATGTTTTTGTATTTTTATTTTTGAATGCTCTGTAATGTTCTTCAAATCTTATTTTTGACTTATTTTCAAATCAGTGATTCGACAATGGTCAAGTGACCGAAAGGTACCTCATCACACAAAGTAAATTTATTGCACTTAGTAGTGGAAAAAATTATTTACAAGTAATAATAATAACTTCATAAAGTCAGTGCAACGGAAAAATAATGGACAACGTGAAAATAAATTACTTATTTAATAAGTGTTGAACAAAAACTTTGCAATACCCTTGTTCAATGCTGCTATACCCAAAAGGTCATAAATATCATGTGTATTAAAATTACTTCATATGATACAAGAGAAGAGTGTAATGTAGGTGCAATAATATTTATAATACCAACTTATCAAGTGTTAACAAATCTCCCTAAAGGTTACTGGCCTGAAACATAATTTCTGTTCATTATAACATCCTGAAAAGTTCCTGACTAAAAGTGAAAATTTTTTTTCAACACTCAAATTTTACATTACTGTGTTAAACTTATTTTTAATCCCTGTAAATAAAACATGTTTTAAATCAATTTATATCTTCTTATTAATCATTTACAGATCTCATCCAGTTTTTTGTATTTTATCCATTTATTATTCTAGAACTATATCATAGAAAATATTATTATTATAAATATTATGTGTAATAAAAAAATTGACTTTGTAAATGTTTTTAGTCTGTTTTAGTAATTTTAATTTTAAAAAACTCAATTTGTAAAACTATTATTAGGTAAACTAAAACTGTTCTTAAAAAGAATGTAGAAATAAATGGTATGCAAACTTTAACAATTATTTTTCAAGTCCCTTTTAACACATTAGCTGCAATTCTTGTTTTTACTCTCAAAATGCCATCACAAGAGCATCAACAGACACTATTGTAAACAGTATAGGTAATGATCTTATTAAGAGTCTTTGTCTTGTTCGAGATGGTTCAGTTTTCTTCCTCTTTCAATGTGTAAGTTGTTTCTTATGAATATGGCTTGGTCTAGATATCTGTTACTTTCTGTGTATATATCAAAAAGATAATTTAGTCACTTAGCCCTATCTTTTTTTGCCTTTTTTTAAAAATTGGCTCATTTTGATTTTGTATAAATTTCCTTTGAAAATCAGTGACAATGGATGAAACTCAAGTTCTGTCAGTGATAATGTAGCAGAAGTGGATTCGTCCAGCAGAAGGGAGTAAGCTTACATAAATACATCTTGAATTTAAACAATAAACCAATGGCTTTTCTTTCATCAAAGATATCAATCTTTGTAATGAGAATAAAAACAGTTTACTCGCTAGTCACGTGGGAAACCCGGAACATGAGATCAGGTTTTGTTGTTTTTCGTTTATACATAAAAGACAAAAACATAAAGAACATAAAAAAAGTACTAGTAAAATAATAAACAAAGATTTAGGCAGGGCGTAAGCTGAGACATAGGCAGCGCACGCAATGCAACACATGGCAGAAAACTGTGCCGCCATATTTCTCAACGGATCTGCATAAGCTGAGAAGCATGCATGTTTGTGTCTGGCACACGCGTGGGCCAGTATGTTACAGTTTGTAGCCCAAACACAGATTTGACGACACACGCCACGCAACTAGGGATCCAAGATGTTGCTAAATGACAGTTTGATTTAGCTGGTCATGGACAAACACTCAACAGTAGCTCACATATTGTAGCTAAATCTTGTATTTTTAAAATCTTTAATGCCACACACGTTTTGACAATTAATTTGTCTTATTCAGTAATGGACAAACACTCAACAGTAGTTTACATATTATACCTAACTCTCATATTTTTAAAACCTCTAATGCCACATATGTTTCAACATATATGGTCGATATAGCTTGACATAGTCAGTAATAGACAAACACTGAACCGTAGTTTACATATTGTACTTAGCTTTTATATTTTAAAAATCTCTAATAACTCTGTGCGAGTTACATGTGCTATACGATGTGAATCATGAAGGTTATAGCAAAAAAAACGTATAAAGTCTCTTTGTGGGCCAACATAACCATGTGTGTGTTTCGTTTTTTCATATATTCACTCTGCCACAGTACATATTCCTCAATTTCTATATCGAATTCAAATGAGTTGGTATTGGTATCTTCCATTTTTAAGGCAAAAATGGTGTGCCAAGTGCTACGTCTCAACATGCGCTTCACATGTGCAAAAGATTTGTGTGCTACACCGTAAAACGTGGATTGCGTGTGCTGCGCCGCCAGAGTCTCAGCTTATGCCCTGCCTAAAAGGTTCAAAGTATTTGCAAAAATCAATTTTTTCATATAGTTAACGAATTTGGTATATATATGTATAATTTAATTATTTTTGTTTTAAAAACTATCTTTGTTTGGCGATGATAGCCAAGGAAAAATGTTTATAAAAAACTAAATCGCCTTTCTGTTATTGCAATATTTGAAGGGATTACTTAAACGCTCAGTAAAAACCACCATAGAAACATAAAAGTAACAAATCTTGAACTCTAAAAATGTAATATATAGTGAAATCACTGCTAATGGGTTTTATAGAATAAGTCTTATTTTCAATCTTTTTTCCTTTATTAACATATAAAACTGTGCTATACAATTGAACTGTCATCACCACCAGTTTCTAGTTCGATAGCTTTGGATTCCACAGTTTCCAAACTCTCGCCTTCTTTTTTGAATTTATTTTTATCTGAAACAAAAAATATTATTAAAGTGATTCTAAAGTAAAATAGTAAAAATTATTACCCCAAAGGTGAAATTAGTCAACATTAATAGAACTCAAATGAACTTTTAAAATTAAAGTACAAATTTCTTTTAAAAAATACTTTATTTTATCCACAATTAATTAGCTGAAAAAACATTTAAGCACAGTAGAACCTTAATTAACCATACTTCCAATTAACTAGGATGCAAAAAAATTAATTTTGATACATATATAAATTCAACTATTAATTACTATTTCGTAAAGCTTTCCCACAATATGTTGTACATAGTAACCTAAAAACTTGGATACAAAGACATACTATTTCATATTTCAAGCCCTGATAATATTACAACCATTGAACCAAAATTACATACTTTGCAGGAGAGTGCCTTAGGCTGGAATCAACTACAGTACTAAGGTCAAGCTGATAACAGAAATGATTTGGCATTCATTTTGAATAGAGCCTCTTACACTCATTTCACCCATTAGGCCGGGCCTCATGGTAAATTTCAAGGTTTGTATACTTTTATAAAGTAGGAAAAAGAAAGTTTAATGCCACATTCAAAATGGCTATGTGTCCAGCAGGACCTGTAAAATATGCATACTTTACAGGGAAAAGGTCTTAACCCATTGCAGGACAAATTATTTGTGTTTGTAACCCAGCAGATACAGATTAATTGTTAATTCAGTTGTAACAGTAACTAAATTGTGTTGTTTTAATCATTAGTAGTAAAAAAGTTATGAATTAAAGTATGTAAAATAATAATAAATATGTAACAAAATGAAATAAAATGTAACTACAATTTGCAGCCTAGCAGTAGATTGTAGATGTAACTAATATTGGATTAAATAATTGTCAACTTCATATTTGTAAAAAAAACGTCTAACTACAATAATTTCAAAAACGTATTAAAACATTTTTTAATTAACAATATGTAAAGGCAACAGTAAAGACCTAATAGAACCTGGCAAGGAATCTATAATATGAGAGAGGCACTCAATATTTGTATTTACGAAGTTACTAGGCACAGGTTGCCCTAGGCATATCAATGGCTTAAATTAGAACATATGAAGTGTGGTTGTTAAATGAAAGTTTAAGAAATAGAGAAGAACATGTTAAGCGAGATAGCATGTGACCCCTTTAACCCTTAGCACTCGACTGTCGGGGGAGCCCCGCCAAGCGTATATTGCAGTTTACTCGTATGTCGGGGGTCACCCGACACGATTTTCAAATGCCTATAACTCGTCTGCGGCGAAGCCCACGACATTCAATCTTTTACCGTTTGGTGCTACACTCTATTGAAAATAATCTGAACTAAGTTGAAAATGCCTAGGAATATGTGAGTCATCACAAAATCTAGTTTGCCGCTACGTTGTAAGCTGCAAGTAGGTTACAGTTTTGCCGGTTATTTGTTACTCGTAGTTTGCCATGGCTTCACGTGCAATTAGTGATTCTGAAATTCCTGATCTTTTACTTGATCTTGATTTATTAGAATGTAGTTCAGTTTTATAAACAAAATAACTTCTAAGGATTATGTAGTTTGCAGTAACAGGAAGATAAAAGGAGGTAGAAGGGAAACAGTTTTTCACTACAAAACATGCGGCAGAAAACCAGGACTTCATCCGGAAGACTGTTTTCAAAGATATACTCTGCAAAATTACAAATAAGATAATAAAATCATGTACATACAGTATTAGTGAATAAAAATAGTTTACTAAAATCATGTAAGAGAAAACAAAGTTTTAATTACAATTTAATTACAAGTGGGGAAGCAAAGCATGTTACAAAAATCCGAGCGCTAAGGGTTAATATTACCCTGCATAATTGACGATCTACTGAAAATATTTTCCAAGAAATACTTTTTTCAGAATATTGATTTTTAAAAATAATAAAACCAACCAATAGGCTTACATTGTATTGGATCCTATGTATACAGTACACTTTTACTTTTGTAAAATTGTGCTCTTTGCATTAAAGTAATTATGTATTTTTACAAAAAAGACAGGAAAGTAACAAAGAAAAACATTACTTAATATAAAACCCAAGAATGAAAGAAGTCTTGTTTCGAAAATATGTAACATTTTGTGATTTTTTACCTGTATATAATAATAAAGAACATATTTACCAAATTTAGAAGCATCACCACCCAAAATTCTGATGAAATGAACACAGTCACTAGGTGGCACATATACTCTAAGAGATCGTGTTCCTCTCCATCCAACCATATCTAAATTAAGACCATTTTCTCCTCGATATTCCAATACACAACTTCCTTGGCCTACAAAATAGAATATATAATTTTGATAGAAGGTTTTCATTTCTATAATAACACAATGTTCTACTATTTCACTATAAATAATACTTTCTTGTGTGAGGGGTACCTAAAGAGAAACTTAACTGGTATTGCTACAACCAGTAAATAAGGTCAAAAGAAGTTGAGTAACCCATCATCTACATACACTAACTAGAATATAAAAAAAGTTTCTAGATTATTAAAATTTTTTAATTAACAAAAATTGAATTCTCAAACATTTCTTTTTTGACATTAAAATTTTTTTAATGGAGTGTTAAAACACAACCCACAACTAACAACATTTACAATCGAAGGTTCAGATCTGCAGACCCAAAATGCATCCACAGATCTCATTGAAGCCGTCTTCAAAATGTGGTTACTTTTCCCCCAAAACAAAATTCCTTAAAAAATTAATAGAATAGTTAGCAGTCAAGCGTCTAGCAATCACCTGAACTGTATATAAGTGGCACTTACAACAATTCATTCTTGTAAGAGAACATAGGTCAGTATACTTATTAAGCTATTCATGCTTCATTGAAATTTTTGAGTCCCAGAATATTGAAAATTATGGATGCTTTACCCTTCTAAAAAACTTCCTTTCTAAATTTTTTTTCTGGTCTGACAAAAACAATTTCAGCAATTCTTGCCAAACTACCTCTCTATGATCTAATGAAGTAACGCCACACACTATTGAGTCATCAGAAGATGCTAAGAGACGGCCCCTTGTTACTGCAACCAGGCAGTTAAGAACCCTAACCTTCCTCAAGCAGAATTCAAAATTATTCTTAGATATTTATAAACAATACTTATAAAAGAAATATGAGAGAATGAAATAAAATAAATATAAGTTGTAATCACAGATTGTGTAGAAATCAGAAGTCACAGATTAAAGATATATGTATTGTTTCCATGAGCATATGAGTGATTATAGTTTATATAAGTCTTTTTCCCCTGACAGACTAATATAAACTATAATCACTCATATGCTCATGGACACAATGCATATATCTTTAATCTGTGACATCTGATTTCTACACAATCTGTGATTACAACTTAAATTTATTTTATTTCATTCTCTCATATTTCTTTTTGTGTTTTCTCTTTGATTGACAAAGACCACTGTGTGGTTGAAATATATCATTGGTTAAATGCTTTTATGTGTTTCTATTTCAAGACTACAGAGTGGACTCTTACCAAGGTAAGTCTGTCAGTCTCCTAGTCCAAAAACTAAATAATCTTTACCAACCAAAACTAACCTAAATATATATATATATATATATATATATATATATATATATATATATATATATATATATATATACTGTATATATATTTGTTTTTTTCATACGCCCCTATCATTTATTTATAGTTTAAAGCGGAGGCCCCGTGGGAGGCTTTTATTTCAAGAATATGAGGCGTGACACCAAAAAGTATGGGGACCCTTGGTTTTTCATAAATCTGGTGCTACTAGCGTAGTTTATCGAAACTGAAATACCACTACCTTGGAAAGGCTACTCAGATGTCAAAGAGATGTTTATTTATAATTTAAAAATTGCTATATAAAAGATAAAATATGTTTAAAATTTAATTTTATTTATAAAATATTTATCCATTATTTTACTCTCTTGTAACATTTTTACACGTCTTTGTGATAAGTGTCAAAATTTATTTTAACATAGTTCATGTCTATGTGAGCAATTGGAACATGTAAATAAATATTTTTATAATTTTGTCTTTCCAAACAAAGGAAAACATACATTAGCATAAAACAAAAATAAGACTAATGATAAAAAAATAAACAAATACTAGCACTAGATCACTGATGCAGTGCTAACTGTATTAACACTCCTCACACAATGTATCAACTATACATATTACTAATAGTGCTAGTTATGATGCTTCCGATGCCAGTAATTCTACTTTAAAGACAAAATTGATACTTCACAGACATCAAAAACAACTAGTTAAATTGTCATTTCCTTAAAATACATAAGAAATAAAAAATACTTTAAAAACATGATAATCAAAAAACATGTTTGATTAGCTCAGTTGTTAAGGTAAAACCTTTATTTATAATATTAACAAGCAGAAATAATAAAAAATTATAACTTAATGGTTACTCACTTATATTTGATAATCTATCTTGAGTTTGTTTATCTAACACTGTAATCTCAGGTGGAAATTTAGGATCATCATTGTTAAGTAGTGTAAGGAGATCAGTTTTTGAAATTTGTATACGTCTGCAATCACCTATATAAGGCACAATGCTTTGTAAGCCCTAAAAAATAAATTTATTTAATCAGTATATTGATTTTTACACTAACCAGTTTATTAATTAAATTTCTTCCAATAACTGTACCTTTGAAACACATAAATAAAAGAATAAGATTTTATGAATCTAAGTTGCCAATATTGTTCACTATAACTAGACACAGCTATAAATTAAATATAACACTATATACAACATTTGTTAAAATCTTACAAAGGTAACAAATCGTCTAAATTTAAATGGTGTTATCATCCCTTTTATTGAACCTTTAATCAATGAAAGTTATACAACCAAGATTATTTAAGTTTCTTGATGTAATCATCTTAAATTCACTGATTAAACTAATTTTACACTACTTAATTAAGTGAATACGTAATTGCTTACTTGCTGACGCATTTCAAAACGATCGTTCCTTTTACGAAGCTAACCTTCTACTCAGAGTAGAAGGTTAGTTTCGTAAAAGGAATGATCGTTTTGAAATGCGTCAGCAAGTAAGCAATTACGTATACACTTACTTAAGTAGTGTAAAATTAGTACAAGATTATTTTTTGTGAATAATAGTTTGTTTGAGGAATCTATAGAAAATATTCTAATCAAACTCTTCTGTAAAAAAATTAATGTATATTCTTAGATCTCAAAAATCAGGAAACATAACTTTTTACTTAGAATTGCCCAATCTTAATAGGTTTGGATTCTATTTGATAAGTTTCTTGCTATTATGTATTATCAGTAGCTTTTCTTTTGCCACTGTGCTCTTTGATCAACTTAAACTAGTTTAACAGTAGTCACTTGGTAGCTAGCAATATCACTGATTGTATTTCTATACTGAATCTAACATATACAGTATAAAATTTGACCAATATTCCTAAACAATTTTAGCCTAGCAACCAAAATAGATTCAAGACTCAGACTCAACAAATTTGAACAGCAAATGTAATATCAACTACAGTGAAATATTTATCTAGCACTCAAAATAAAACTAGACATAGACGGTTTAAGTAAAATAATGAATAGCCTCAGACAAGAGCCACACATGGAGAATAATAACACAACATGAAAAGTCACATTATTTTTAAAAAGTAAAAGGATTTGGTATGACTTTATTATATCACTGGATATTTGACGACCTTACACGATAATTTTCCTGACTATTTCACTTGATGTTCAGGGTCCATTACAAAAGTAATGCACATGATTTTATTATGCAATGATTATCCATCGTAGTAGTGTAAAACGGGTCTGGAAATGTGATGGGGGTTTGCCCTTCCAATACGGAGGGACGGCAGTTTGCTCTGAATAGTCACAGTGGAAAGACATGGCTCTGCATGAAGTTTGTTTTTCAACGTCGTAACACAGCAAAATGGAGTGATACGCTATTGTATTTTGAGTGTGGTTTGGAAAGAATGCAACCTATACATTCAAGAGCCCTTCAAGGAGACTGAATCTCATGGTCAGTCAGAGAGGTGGAAAAAGAGGGCAGGGAAGAGCAATCTTTTCTTAAATTATCTTATATTGGGGCAGTCCTCTATAATGGGCATGTACTGGAAAACGACACTTTAATCATTCAGACAACTATGTATGTTTTTAAAGCTGCATTCAAATTTTTATATGATACTTTTTCTACAAAACATAATATCATTGTTTTAATCTTTTAACATTCGATGTTAAATTAAATATTTATTTTTAAAAAAGTCTTGAGTAGAACAAGATTGTGCTTGTTTATCGTGGTTACACTCCAAAATTATTGTTTAAATAAATGTAGTTGATTTGCGAGTCAGGTACAACGATCTGTTTAAGCAGGCAACATTTCAATAACGGATACGCTATTGCCATCAGGTATTATTCCTCCTGCACTAAATTATAATTATTCAAGAACTTTTATCTAATTAAAAAAATTTCAAATACAACTTAAAACTTCAAGTAATAGTACATTTTAACCATAACCTACAATACTTTCCTAGAAATGCTTTGAATATTTTTGTTTTAATTTTAATATCAAACATTTATTAAATTCCACTACACTGAATTATTAAATAGTACAAGTAGTGTGATTAATGTGAATTAATTAGCAAATTGTTTTACAACTCTCCTACAAAATAATTTATCTACTTCAGGTGGTTACAAGGTAAAATGTATTGTGTAGAATGGTTATAAAGGAGTATAATATGTGGTACAGTACAAACAAAACAAAATCAGGAACCATGAAAATTTGTAAAAATTCATTACCTCTTGTGCTAATCGAAAAGAACAGCCAACTGTTTTATTGTCACATCTGGCAAAAGTCTTGACACCTGTATTTATTAACTGCAAAAAACAAAGAGATTATTAAACTTAAAAAATTAATGCAAAATTATGTGAAACTGTGTATGTAGACGTATTAATTTATTGAATTATCACCATACTTAGCAACCATTTGCAAATTATAGCTGGTTAAATGCTTGAACACTTTGAGCGCTGGTTGTAGCTGAATAATTTTCTACCCATTTATATTTATAGTTCATAAATGATTTCATATTGACTAATTATATTTAACACTCCAACTGCTAAATGAGTGTATATATATATATATGAATTTTATTATATTATACTTCTTATTACTCTACAATGAATTTTTTACTGAAATTTAATTTGAAAAAATGTTTACTTATTTCCTTGAGCAAGAGTTTTTATTATTATTATTATTTTTTTTTTTTTTTTTTGTATCAATGATGACTTTCTGAGTCGCCCGGTATAATTTCTTCCCCTATCAAACATGTGACAACGGGAAATAAATACCTGAAAATCTACATGGACATTCTTAGGGTCCCTTTTTTTACATGGGCCTATTTCTATTTAGAAATTCTGTCCGGGCACTGCCACACGGGCCTTGGAAACTCCCTTAATGGTAGGTTTATAAACTATAGTTTGATATATTAATTGGGAATTAATTTCAGTAAATTAAATTCAACCCGAAAACAAATACAAATTAAATCAATACAAATATTCGTCAACCCCGTACGAAAGACAGGTACTCTGCTAGTATATGATAAAATTTTAAAAATAAATGAGAACAGTCTTACATTTTTTATTGTTTGTGCAGAAAAGTTTTTTTTTTTTAAATCAAAAAATGTACCTTAGGCATAAAAAATATTGTATTAAATATAATTTTACTTGATATAAACTAACGAATAATGAATATAATTTTTGGAAAGTACCTTCATCCAAAATCATTGTTCATTTGTACAAAAATATTAGAATTTGCCTAAACTTCATTTCTCTTGTAAAATATTTTGGGTAGTTGAATTTATTTCTCTCAGAAGCAAATCACAAATGACGATAGTAAAAAAGAGATAGAAAAATCGTATAGTCCTAGGGCTCTTAGGATAGTTTTTGACCACGGGATTTCTTTTAGTAAAATTATGTCAATATTTAATTATGGATTGAAGGTTAGGTATGAACTCAAATTGGATTGAGGCATCAAAATGCAAGGGGTACACTGGAGTCACTGAATCAATATAACTAAGTTAATTGTAAGGCGCAATCACTTCCTTAACTGTATGATATTTCATCTATAAATAAAACCCAATTGTTATGCAAACATGACACTTCTTACCTCAAACTACTCACAGATAACATGGACATGTTTATACAGTGAAACCTGTTTAAGCCGGAATCCATTGGGACCGGCATTTTTTTCCATCTAAGACAGATTTCCGGCTTATACAGTAGTAGTGTACTGTATGATGGTAATACCATCACGAAACGTTTACCGAGTCTATTTTTAGCGTTGGGGTGAGGGTAGGCCATGGAGATTCTTAGCTATAAGACTATTATTTCTACTGATCAGCTGTATGCCGCTGTACCAACACCACATAGATAACGGACAATTAATTGTCATCGTGTCTACATCTGTTCTAATACAGTATTTAATTAAATTATTTATTTCCGATTAAGTACTGACTGTTTATTTCCTACAGAGATAACACTTCAACATATAAAGCAAGTGTATTTAAATCACAAGAAAACTATCACATTTTAACGTCTAAATAAAAGTCATTTAACAGTAACATCGGTTATTTTGATTGCCTAATGACAACCCGTAGCCTGTGCCCTGTGACGTCACAACTCGCAAACCTTGTTTTCTAGGTGGTGTTGGCTATGCACACTACAGAAAATGTTAAAACCTACATTAGATAATAAAAATCTTACCTTTTAATGCAGCATCCTTTCATCCTTTTCTACAAAACAGTTTTAATAGAAAACTATAAAAACTAAAACACTTATACACTTGTCAACAAAATTTATGATGCAATTTATTAAAAACTATATTTTTCCTCTTACTGTATTTAGGCTAAATACTGTACATAGTAGGCTTACGTAAAAATAAAAGAAAATCAATTAGGCTTGAAAAATCTAGCATTGACTTTTGTTTTAAAAGGTTAGTTTTACGTGCTTGTGTTTCAGTTATTGTTTTTAGTTGTAACAAATCGTGACGCATTTCCGGGCTGTTAATACGTACCGCGAAATCTTTTAACTCACAAATTTTCATTAAAGCCTCGCCAAATGTTTTTATTTTGTTTTCTACGACTAGCCCGTCTTCAATTTCTTCTTTTTCTTCTATTTGCGCATGTTTTTTACCTTTTAGAATGAAGCGGTCTCTCGCCTTTCAATATGACATCAATATGTCTGGCCGTGGATGTTTGCAAACCATTCATTGTGTTATCTTGAAGGAAACAAGTGCTGACACATAGCCTATCGTAAATTATGGATGTTTGTATACCATTGTGTTATCTTGTGCATATCAGCAATCCTTAACGTTGTTACAGAGTTCTCAGAAATAAATACGATCCGTTACAATTAGGCAGACCTATCTGTGAATTAGTTATGGTAAACAAATATATTATAAACTGTATTTTATCTAAACGGAAGTCATTGTAACCTTATATTTTACAGCATGTATATGATCAGATTTTCCGGCTTATGCAGAACTAAGACGTAGTAAATACGTATCACTCATCCTTTTGCTTATTCCGCTTCCGCGTTAGACAGTTACTGGCTTATAAAGGTTATTAACCAGGTAAATTAAATAGGCAACAGTCGGGACTTTAAAGTTTTCCACGATAGACGAGATTCCGCCTAACACAGGGTCCGTCTAAGACAGGTTTCACTGTATAAACAAATATGTTGAAATTGGTTGATGGCTTTACAAGCAAAAACTAAACTAATGCAGCACCTCCAGGTTGATGTGTAGGAAAACTAACATTAGTGCTGGGGCTTACTAGCAAATGGATGATTAAATGAAACAAAATAATCCGTTTATAGTTTTTTCTTTGATAGAAAATTTTAGTCCCTGTAAACCCTACATCTTCCACACATCTTTATCTATTTTACCTTTTTTTTTGTATTATTTATTTTTCTCTCTTTGATGCATAACTTGGAAAATAGTTTCTTGTTATACAATGTCCAAACATCTTAAATTCCAATTTTTTTCCCAACATTGATTAAAAGATTCAACTATAATTTCATTTTTCTTATTGATCAATCCATACTCAATTTTCTAACACTCAATACTTTTTGAGTATTAAAATGTTAAGAGTACTCTGTCCACATAGGGATTAAAAGAGTTTTGTCATTTTTTGTTTAATTTTAGTTTTAAATGTATTCAAATATTCAACAGCTTATTATATATTTTGAGAATAAGAATTAACTCTTGTTTTCTAAATGAGTGGTTAAGTAGTAATATTATTTAACATTTATAATGGAGATTTACATATTGGAAATATTTAACATATTTTTTTTTTACTTTGTATATTACTACATACCTTAATTTTAGTCTGATTGTTTATAACAATATCTCGAACAGCCGGAGAAACAAAATATATATTTTTTTTCTTTCCAACAGCACAACGAGTTAAAAGGCAAGAGAATTGAAGATTAGAATCAATGCCAAAAAACTCTCTACAAAGGAAAAATTATATTTATAATTTTATACAAAATTTTTCACTTATTATAGTGTAAAAAATAATTAAAATTATTTTTACTTATAGTATATATTAGAATTTATTTTGATAATATCTCAAGAGTGTGTATTTGATAAAATACAAAATAGTTTCTCTCTACTTAAGAAAAAATAAAACAAATTTTTAAAAAATGAAATTAAAAAAAACTACTTAAAGCAGGATAGTTTATTATGATTTGTTTAAATGGCAAAACTAATTTGTCATTAAAATAATTACTAATAATTATTTCTAAAAAATTTGTTATAATAAATTTTGAGAAACAGTAAAACAGTACCTAATTGAGGGCCATACAGGTTCTTCTTCTCCAAAAAACACAAAAGGATCTTCTCTGTAGCCTTGGATTCTACGTCTTTTTCTTTCAGGTGGTCCTTTACCAGCTTTGCCTTTTTCTTCCATTTTAAGTGCTGTACTACCATCACCACTTTCATCACAAACCTTTGTAGAAGATTTTGTGGATTCCCAATGGAGAGGACTAATTTTTTCCAAAACTGCTACAAAGAAACCTCCAGTATCTTGCTGATGAGGGAGTATACGAATGCTTTAATTAAACACAAAAACATAAAAACCTACCCAAATACGAAATATATACTAAGTTACAGAAAATACATGCTCCGTCTATTTTCCTCCATCTTATATAAACAAACGTACACATAGTTCAACCTTTTTAATAAAAATAATTGGAAACATTTTCATTAACAACAGCTTGGATTAACAGCTTTATGTGAAGGCCATTCAATATATAAAGATATTTAAGTGAAAGTTAATGTAGGGAATAGACTTGATGAAGGAATTTAAGTGTTTGTATATTAATACTAAATGCTAGTAATAATTACTAATACTTTAGTTGAAGATTTTTACCCAGCTGTCAGAATATTTATTTAGGATAATCTGAAATTAGAGCCTGAATCTCTATAGCTAATCAAATGTCACACATGCATTTGAACTATATGTACACCAGTTCTGGGATGCCTTGTGTGTCAAAGACACCACTTGTATTAGTATTATTGCAGTATGCTGTTTACAATGTCAGTTCAAATTGTTTTAAACAATTTATCAACTTGTCAACAATGAAATATGTTCAGCTTTTGATATCTAGGAATGTTTCAGCAGCAGAAATTTAATGACAGAATGCGCAATAAATGCAGAAAGAGCAACCTAGAAGTACTTAGTGGCAGCAAGGTGTGGAATAGGTGATAGCTTTAAAAAAAAGAAAGAAAAATATCATTAATAAACTATAACCAGACCAACCATCAGTGATAAGATTTGATCAATGCTGTGATTTGCACAGCTCCATTTATTTTGGTCATCTTAAGACTTTACCACATTAGGCATCTAATAAAAATTTCAATAATTTCATTTCTTTCATTAACCCATTGTGCTCTACGGATGAAATATGTAGAATTTATTTGTCGGTTGGATGAAATATATATTTTCTATACCTGCTGGGTCACTTGTAACAGAAATTATGTAATTCAGAATAGGTTGAAGGAAGCTATTTTATCTAATTGTTTGATCTTAGATCTTAATTTATTCACAAAACAATAAACATGGTATTTTTTTCACATGTAACATATTAAACTGCCATACTTGATTTATCCATTGTACCTGTATTGCAAACTTATTGTTTTACATGTATATTATATGCCAAATCGGTTATTTAGTGTTAATAATATGTGGAAGGTTTGAAAAGTTCTTGAAATGTAATACATGAGGCTTTTTATTTTTCAATGTAGTCACACTGTACATTAATGTACTTGGTCCCATCTAAAAACTAGATTCCTCCAGGCCTTAAATACCTTTCAACTTTAACTATCATGTTTTTTGGGTAATTGTTCTGACGTGCGACTACCGCTATTTTCGTGAAATTGTTTTACTTTTCTTATGTACTTTTATGTCCTAGACACGAATTCAACATTATTTTTTGTCGCTGACGCAGTTTTATAAAAATATACTTAAAAAAACATAACCTAAACTAACCTTTATTGACGTACGACTAACGTTAATTTCGTGAATTTGTTTTTACTTTTCTTATATATTTTCACGTTTTCACATATGTACGTTCCTTACATTTTTAAGTATTTTTGTGAAAGTTACTTTATTACACATTTTAAATGTTAGATTGTAATGACATGTAGGCCTACAGCGTGAACCGGGCAAGCTGTAGCTACAGCACACTGCACTACGTCTAGATCTGTAATTTTATACATTACTATATACCTACAAAGTATCCAGTCAGGATAGATTTGGTAATAATTCTATTCAGAATTACTATCTATTTTTATTAAGTTATAACCAAATCTATCCTGACATGATACTTCATAAGTATATTTTAATGTAAGTATATAGTAATGTTGTATAAAACTATAACCAAATCTATCCTGACTGATTACTTCGTAGGTATATTTTAAAAAAATGGCGTCAGCGACAAAAAATAATGTTGGATTCGTGTCTAGGACGTAAAAATACATAAGAAAAGTAAAAAAATTTCAAAAAAATAGCGGTAGTTGCACATCGGAACGTATGTCAATAAAGGTTATGTTTTTTAAAGTATATTTTAAAAAAACTGCGTCAGCGACAAAAAATAATGTTGGATTAGTGTCTAGGACGTAAAAATACATAAGAAAAGTAAAAAAATTTCACGAAAATAGCGGTAGTCGCACATCGGAGCAATTACCGTTTTTTGTTAGTAGAGAACACCATCTAGCAGCTGCTTGGGGAAGAGGTGAGAGTTTGATGGAGCTAAATCAGGTGAGTAAGTTAGGTGTCCCAACCATTTGTATTTTGGTTTAAAAATTTTGCCATGCTGTAGTAGATAGGTGCATTGTATATAAGTTACAACTTTTAAATTAGATTGTTTACATTGCCTAGACCAGTGGTTCCCAACAAAATAGTGTGGGGGACCCCCTACATTTACATGGGAATGCTGGGGACCCCCCTAGGGGGGTGTGGGGGGACCCCAGAAAATTTTTTAAAATCAAACACTTGAAAATGACATTTTGTACTATTCTGGTACCTAAAAGTAGGGGGTTTTCTATGTTAATTTTCTTGCAATAAAAAGTCAAAACAGGTAATATTTGCAAGAAGTATTTGAATTAGTATTAAAAATCAAAGTAAATACAAGTAAAACGGCAAAGGAGTGACAAATTAGCTTTAAAATATTTATTAATCTTATTGTACATATAAAGAGCCAAGTAAAAATTTTACATACAATAACAATACCATCGTCCCATCTAACATTTGGAGAAGTCTTGAGGGCTTTGCTGCTAAGGTCGTGATGACATTCATGGGCCATTAGCCAAAATTCAATGAGTTTTGTATCATCAAAGACATTTTTCATTGTCCCATTACTTGTTAAATCGACAAGTTCATCTTGTTCCTTATCTGTGAGAGTAGAAATGCTCTCAATATCCCGGCAAGTAAATGGATTTCTGACCCAATCATAATTGGAATCTAATTCTGGAAAATATTCTCCAAATGTAGCTGACAGACCTCGAAGATGTTCAGCTATTTCACCTATGAATTGTTGAGGTAAACTGACATCAGCTGATTCAATGAATTGTTGCAGAGGGGGAAAGTTTGTGGTGGAACCTTTCTCAATACGTGTTGCCCATATCTGACACTTTTTTTTTATCATAGCACTAACTTTATCTTGGACTTGAAACATATCAACATTGTTTCCTTGTAGACTTTGATTTAAGATATTCATATGATCGAAAATATCAGCTAGGTAGGCTACTGTGCAAAGCTGCAAAAAGTCAGTGAGGAAACCCTCATATTGGCTTCCACTAAGAAAGACAAGAACCTCATCTCTAACTTCAAAAAACCTGTTCAAAACTCTTCCAAGTGAAAGCCAGCGGACTTCAGTGTGAACAAGGAGTTGGTCATGCTCACTTCCCATTTCCTTGCATAGCAATGAAAATAATCTAGATTGAAGGGGGCGAGTTTTGATGTAGTTAACCACTTTTACAACCTCATTGAATGTTTTTTGCATTGTTTCTGGTAACCTCTTTACTACTAGAGCTTCACGATGAATAAAGCAATGTGTCCATTTTACGTTTAACGCAACAACTTTGATACGAGCATGTAGCCCTGTTTTCTGACCAGACATTGCTTTTGCCCCGTCTGTAGACAAGCCAACACATTTACTCCAGGCAATGTTGTGTTTCTTAAGAAAATCGTCGAGTTCGTTAAAAATGGCTTCCGCAGTTGTGTGAAGTAATTCACATAACATGAGGAAGTCTTCATGTAATTGTTTTTCAAATATAAAGCGGACAAATACTAACATTATAGCTTTTTTGATATGTCTGTACTTTCATCCAATTGCAAGGCAAACATATTACACTTAGATAGTTTTGAGAATAAATTATTCTCAATATTACTTGCCATATCGGAAATTCTCCGTTGTACTATATTATTTGATAGGGGAACAGTACTCATAATTTTTGCAGCAGGATCCCCTAACATTCTTTTACATAATATTACAGCTGCCGGCAAAATCAGCTCTTCGGCAATTGTGTGAGCTTTCCCAGACTTTGCCACAAGTTGGGAAACTTTGTATGATGCTATGGTTGCATTTTCACTTGAACTTATTCCAGCACTTACTGACATTAATTTTTTGCTGTTTTTAAGTTCACCCAACTTAATTTTAAAAAACTCTGCAGACTTACTTTTACAGTCCGGATGCTTTGTTTCTAAATGGCGACGTAGTTTAGCAGGTTTCATGGCTTCATTAGAAAGTATTTCAAAACAAATAACACACTGTGGTTTAGGTTCATTTTCAGTCCCAGAATACGTGAATCCCAACGATAAATAATCACTATTGTATTTTCTTACTTTAGCCGAGACACTGTTTTTCCAGAGGTTATGTTCGTCTGACACTGACTGCACTTTCACTGGAATAATGTCATCGCCATCTTCTTTAACTTCCGATCTGTCCCTTTTTAAAGTGCCCCACTTTAACCACTTATCCATGATTACTATCCCAAACAACACTCGTAGTATTACGACAAATAAACTTGTTATGTACAGTTTGTAACAAAACAAACGCAGTCAGTGTAACTACGTTTGTCAAACTCAAGGTCAATAGACGTCGTCAACGCGCTGTGAGTTTCCATACATAGCAATCACAGGCGCTGTCACACCATTTTGCGTTATGCGTGCCTGTGTTTGCATTACGCGGCAAGAAAAGTTTGTGGTCATTCTGCGGACCCCCTACGATGGCTTCGCGGACCCCCAGGGGTCCGCGGACCACCTGTTGGGAACCACTGGCCTAGACATTCTATTATACATTTTACAGATGTTTAATTTGACTTTTATAATTATTACTATTATATTCTTTTGCCTTTTTTTTTATTTTGTTGATCTTTATTTGCATGCTTATAATTCTAATTTTCTTACATGTAAAACATAAGGTATTGTTATAGGTAAAATTTTAGGTTGAGTCTAGATATGATTTTGAAGTTTAAAGCCTGTCATTTTAAAACATTACAGTGGTTAATAATGTTGAATAATTATGTGCAACATTACAAGTGTAATAACGTTATAGTGCTGTGATTATACGTTATGCAATAGGTATCGGTATTGTGCAGTAATACATATTGTGTAAAAGGTACATATAATAGTATTCTTTATTTTTCTTAGTAACATATTTCTCTATGAACTATAAAATCAACTTAAATTAAAGAAATTCATTCATTTGGCCCCTAATACTGGAGACACATGCTCTGGATCTCTTGGCCAACTCAAAGACAAGACTGTTCAAAAGCTAAAATTAAGAACAGAATATCCATAATCATAATCTATAATTTATGAATAATTCTTTACAAAAGCTTTGGAACTGAACATGTTTCACCTGTGATGGAGATAACCCAACATTTAATATCATTAAGTAATGTGCAAGAATGCTAAAGAGGATTGTGTTTACAAACATAAAATGAAAAAATTTAACTAAAAAAGTCACATCTGAACTATAATAAATAATATGGTGTAGATAAGCTGTGAAAAATTGACTGCAGATAGAAAGTACTTTAAAAGCTTTATTTAATTTTTTGTAAGTTCATTTGATGCATATATTAAATTTAGCACAGGTTACAAGTTTATTTGTACTCGATAGTTACAGTTCAGACAGTGACTCCGATTTCCTAATAATTTTATTATGAATTATAATAATTTCTATTATTAAATGCTACAAGAAAAGTACAATTTAACTACGTTAATTTTATATCTATTCAGACCATGAACAACAAAAACCAAACCGAATCTAATTTCAGTAAAGTTAGTGCTCTCAGTTTTTATGAAGAATATCCAGTGTTCAAAAGAGGTCAAATTTTATAAAAATATCTGTTAATATAAGAATGAAATTACATAGGTTGGAAACAATATATCTTGGGACAATAAATGACACAATTTTTAACATGGGACTTTCCATTTATAATGATAGACATGATAATAATATTAATATTAATGGCTCAAGAGAGAAAAGCAAAAACTGTGTTACTTTGGGCCATACACTGTTCAAGTGGGTAAAAGAGTCAAGCACTATGCTTCAACTGTTCATTATTATACTGCCTGCCACATAGCTTGACTTGTAGGGGAACAGTAATTTGAGTTGCTCCCACTACACTTCCATTTTGTTTACTTTTGCAGTCAACTTGTTGCGATTGTCCTCAGTAATGCTGACTGACTGGACTGGAGTTACTGCGTGCAACCACAAAATATATCGCGTCTGCTGGAGATGGAAGGAGCATGGTGCAAATATGCTGAAGAGGCGTCTAGCTATGTGGCGACAACTACACGCTAAGTACTAATTTTCAATGACTAAGTGAACCTGAGGTCTGAAAAAGCAAATAAAAATTGTTTAACATAAAATTCTGAAAAAAACTGTTCGAAACATAAATGCAGAAAATTCTACTGCAGGACAGTAAATTTTAAATAGCTGATGCAGACAAAATATATTTTGAGTTATAGGGTTTTTCTTGAGACCATTGAATGCAAGATAATTACTAAGTAAATAAAAGATTGAACCTTTACTGTATTTTGATTCTGACTCACTTCATTAATGTTTCTAATGATACAACCCTTACACATCTACTCCGGTTACATCATGCTAATGAAAAATGATTTTGTAAATATTCTACATTATACACTTAATAACTTAAGCTTAACGTTAATGTTTTTTTACACTACCATTTATCCAAATTGAAATGGTTAGCATCTTCTGGTTTGGGTGGAAAAAATTGTGGTCTAACTTGTGACTGCCATTTTTCTGGAACATCTTCATATTTTTCATATGTAACGCCATCTCTTGAAGATGGTAACCAATGTGACATTCCTTTTGAGTATATTAAACCTGGCAGTTTGTCTGATACATCAACTAATCTCACAGATCCTAAAAAAAATTAACACTGGTGCTAAAATATATAAACACAAGCACATTGTGCTAACTCTGGTACAATTTAAAACATTTACAAGAAACAAAAATGAATGAGGCATTAATCAGAAACTAAAGTTTGAAAGTAAAAAAAATATATATTCTATAAAAAAAGTTTCAATTTCCTGTCAAAAAAAAAATCAAATTTTTCAAGAACTTCTTAATAAAATGATCTTCAGTAACATTTCCAGTTTCCAACTTCAGCGAAAATTATGTGAGATTATTTCATGAAAACATTCAATCCTATAGTGCTAGGTTATGAAGTATGTACTGACATAAATCTAGATTATATATGTTCTAAGTGTCTACAAAGACCAGAAACGATTTACAAATTGTTTAAAATATTTTAAAAAACAAAAACTACATCATTACTAATGATTTTTTTTTTTTACTACAGAGCAACTAAAAATTTGTACATACATGTTAACTTCAACATACTTTGTTTTTAGGACTACATTTAACAGAATAAATTGTAAAATAAAAGCTCATACCTTATTTTAATAGATGGAGTCCAACAAAAAGTTTTGTATTAAATAACATTGAAAACAATGAATTTACACAAATATTTTAATCTTAATAAAACGTGATACAATTTTGTAACAGTTTAATTTGACAATACAATTATATAATAAAGTGTTCAAATTTAAACATGAATATTGAAAAGTAAATTACACAACAATTATGTGTTGTAAAAGTGATGACAAAGTGCCCTAGAACATGAAAGTTTATATTGCAGAAAATTCCCGTCAAATTATTTAAAGAGATCTTACTTAACCTTTTCTATTGAATAAAATATTGAATATTAATTTTTCCTTAAACTAACATATAATAATAGTATAGAAAACATAACATGATTTTAATTTGTTTTTATCAAAATATTGATTTTTTGAAAAGATGTAAAATATTTGATTTAACATTAATTACAAACAAAAATTTAAATTCAACACATGCATTCACAATATGTATTTAAATGTTTGAACACCAAACAGATATAAGCAACCCATACATATTTTACAATAATACTGAAAAAATTTTCAAATACAAGATTTATTTGACACAATTTCAAAATTTTGAACTAGTAGACAAACAAAATTAACGTATGATGCATACACGTATTTGCATATTCTATATTTACAATTAGATTATAACTGTCCTTAATAACATAGAGGGCCCAACAGAATATTAATGAAGCGAGAGCTATGTATTATATTGAAGTTATATTAGCTGTTGCTACTTTTGGAAAAATGAATGCACTGTATTAAACAACAAGCTTCACACTACTTACAAAACTAATTACAATGGTTTTTGTTTGATAGAAAAATTCTCATGGCGTTATAAACATGGTGTTAATCTCGGAGCTAGTTGTTAGGAGTTACAGCCCGACACATTTATTTGTTAACAATGTTAGTGAAGTTGAGTTGTTTCTTCCAACCAAAACATTGGTTCATTGAAAGAAGTTTACCTTTATATACTTTAACAACAAAATAAATAATTTTTAATAGTATATTATATTGTTTTTACTATTGTTTTCAAAGTTTTACAATACTTTAAAAAGAGGTAAGAAATATTGACTAAATATTAAATTTAGTTGTAATATAATTCTTAAAAGACGGAATTGGTTGAAGTTATGTACAAAAATGTACTTAACTTAGATAGACATGAAATTCTTAGATGAACTCATTCTTAATAGGAAGTAAATTAAAAAGTAAATTCCTTAAGAAATAAATTATTAAGTTTTAAAAATTGTATTTGTTATAATTTTTGTATAACATTTATCAGATCTGACGCATAACTTATCAGAGAGAGAATAAGTCTACACTTTCGTTCTATAAACTACCATATCAATCACATACGACACGTTTACACGTTTTCGTGATAAGCGCCAAAACACTTTTCTCGCCAGTTAGCTTATTATGTGGGTAACCGGAACATGAAATTGTTTTTTTCTTGTTTACACACAAACACAAAAAATATCAAGACAATGTTGCACTGATGAGAAAATACAATTATCTAATAAACGATGTCGAGCCAATTGGCCCAACAGAGTTTATTTACGTATCATGTATAATTTATTCTATTAAAAAACTATGTCAAGCCAATAAGCCCTACACATGTTGCCCCCAAAATTCATGAGTATACATTGTAATGTCCTTTTATTATAAAATTCTCCAAAATGTATTATTTCAGATTTTGTCTTTAATAAAATAATAAAGTTTCTTTAATAAAGAAATTTCTCAGTTATTTAGTTCAAGGTAGGTTAGTAAATTTTCTTATTTATTTTAAGAGAAATAAATATTCTAGAGGTTTCTTTTTAATAACAAGTTTAATGTATCAAATAAAAAAAAAATCTTAGCATTTATAAATTCTATTAATAAATTACAATTTTCTGTTCCTTTTTTTAAAAGTTTTATAAATTTGCTATAAGTGCCCTCTATTATAATGAGTCTTATTACTCTAAATTCTATCTCTCTTTTGGCAGCAACAGTTTTTATTTGATTTAGTCTAAATTGATTTTAATTTTAGTTTAGCACAAGCTCTCTTAATCTCGGGTTATCTAGTAGGTTTTAAATTTTGAATAATGAAAACTTATTTGGCACTCTAAAGTACAAGAGCAAAAAAATCTAAGCTATAAAATCTTATAAATTATGTTACAAATTAATTTATTTCTAGGTAAAATTGTCCCTTAATATTCTTTCTAAATGTTTTTCATAGTTTGATTTTATAATAAATTCACTGGTTTCTTTTTTTTTATAAATGTCTTATTGCAAAATTTCCAAATTGTAGTAATGGATCTAGCCTAGATACTTAAGTGTTGTAGATTGTAGATTCCACTTTTCGGCCTTTATTAAAATATTTAATAAAATCTTTCTAAATCAATATTTTCAATTAATTTTCTTGTAAGTATTTTGTACTGTTAATTGAATTCGAGACTAACACTCCCGCACTAAGTTTAAATTCGTGAAATTTTATTGGCCAATTCTGAGGTATGTCTGTCTTGTTTGGGTAGGTTTGTACAACTAATGGGACGCCAAGCCAAGCATTTAAAATGGCTAAATGATCTATTTCCTGTTTTCTTTATTATTCTTACCGGCTTTACGGATGCTGTATTCACTGCCTTTGGTACATTTCATCTTCTTAATAACTGCATTTTAATTTCTTTGCAGGTAACTGCATTTAAATATTATTTTTCCGACTGTGTATTCAAACTATCAGCTGTTGCCTTCACATTGCGCGCGCACCTTACTGAATATGCTAGCCATCCTGTTTTGGTTAATTTGTCCAATCTAAAATGTTTTACCTTCTTAATACTTAAAGGCTTTTACTTTTATTTACATGGTTTTAGTGTTCTTTTCAAACTGTTACATATTAAATTGTTTCTGTTATATTGTTTTTATAGTGGTTATTGTTCTAAACTTGTGATTACATGTTCCGATTTTGCCATGTGCATTCTTCCTCACAACCCAGTTTAGGTTATGTTCACATTCTTTTTTTCATAATTTGGTTATTTTATGGTTTGAATTTACTTACACATATTTATTATATTAGACATAGTGCCTTTCCTACTTGCTATTCCAAAATGTTACAACATCTATATATAAATTTACAAATATAAAATTAATAACACCCTAATGAAAAATTTTACTTTGAACAGCTGAATGTTGTGTTGGCATTTAAATTGTCAAATGAGAACATGGAAGAATTTAATTTGTTTAGTAAAATTCTTTACCTTTTGCATTTACTAAGAGATGATGAATAACAGATTCATTTTCTATGGGGTTAAGAGAGCATGTAGAGTACACAACACGACCTCCTACAGCTAAAAGCTCAACTCCTCTTGTTAATATACGTAGCTGGACTCTAAAATTAAAAAATATTGTTTACCTATTTTGTTAACATAGTATCATAATAAAAAAAATAGTCAAGATACTTGATATACTTAAATAGAATGTATGGAACATTCAGAATAATTAAGGCATCTCACTTTGGTACTATATTGTGAAAAGTGAGCTACTGGTCAACTTGAAGCCAGATATTTGTAAAAAGAAGTGAGAAATAATAAACCAACATTCAAGAGGTATGTTCTGAAGCATTCTTGTTTTTTGGAAGCATCTCCATGAAAATTTTCCCGAGCCATAACACAAGAAAACTTTCCCAGGTATACCCACCCTCTTGTGTTGGTGTCCAGTTTAGAACATTAAATTTTTCTTTATAACCTATTCACTGATATACATTAGTGAATCAGCCTTGTTTATGCAATTTTTTAAAACCTAAGTATCATATCATATACAGTAAACTCCCGATTATCCGTGGAATGGGATGGCCCGGCAACGCCGGATAACGAATTCCCCGGATAATCCACTATGAACAAAGAATACGCAAAATGATCGATAATCGATTATTATACCATAAGTTACACAAATAATGACCCCGATTAATGCAATTCACAAATAATCTTCAGAGGACAAAATAAATACAGAAAATAATTTAAAATGTTGATGTATTATAACATGTACATTTATATGTCTAACTATTTACAATACGTACATAAGTATATGTCAAAAGTAAGTATGTATGTACATATTAAATTTCCTTTACAAATAATACAAAAAAATCTGTCACTTTCGTTTGTTTTTTTTGTGAGCATTGATTTAGCTTTAATGTGAGATCTAACCATTTTGCCGCACAGTGTTTACTTGTGTCACAAAGCCATAAAGATCGATAATGTATATGACAGACATAGATAATGCATGTCACGTCCTAGTCTATTTATAGCCGAGATTAGCTGACATTTGTTTACAATCTTATGATACGCATTAGGTTTTCGGGCGTCCAAGCATTTTGTCATTGTCTCTTATATACAGTAGTCTGTTCGCCCTATTTAATTCGCTGGCCGGCATCGAGATGCTTCCCTTTCAATGTAAGAATTAGTACATACATATTTACATATCTATTCCCTTCATCTTAACTTCTATTAGGCCTTATATGTATTTACGTCGTAATTCACCGTTTGGAAGTTTAAACACATGAATCTGATTGGAATAAAAACTGGATATATGTAAAACAATGGCAGACCTTGGATAATCCGCAAAACTGCCCACGGATAATCGGGAGTTTACTATATACACATTCTTGTGGATAACAATGGGATATTCATTTTAAGCTTTAATAAACACAATCACCTTTGTGAACTAAATCTAAAATAATTTTGTGTATAAAATATATATTGTGTACATGCCAACAAAATATGACAGCTTAAAGTATTAATCATCCCTACAACCATATGTACGGAGATTTTGTATGTTATATTAAAAGTTATATTTAAATTCAATCTACCCCCCTGCTTAAGTTGGAGAGTTTTAACAGGTTAGACATTCTTTGTATGATAAAATAGAGATAATAGATACGACAGAGTAACACTGATTGAGTTTTACAATGAGCAGTTTAAATTTCAAAAAATGCATGTATCCTTCAGATCTGTTTCAGAAATAACGCTAGATCTTCTATAGAATAAATTTAGCAGCATGATACAGAGGAATGTTGGAAGATTTTATGTCTTCCAAGGTTTTAGTGTGATTGCTAAAAATGTAGAGTTTCTATAAGACGAGGAAAGGTTAGCATGGCTGGTAGAACTTTGACAGAGTCACAATAAAGAGGCTGTTTTAGTAATTACAACCAACAGTTTCTTATGTTTTCCGTGCGCTTTTGTTATTGCTATAGTCCATGTACATAAAGATAAAATGTAAAAAGATACAGTGTATGCATAGATCAGTTAGAATATAACTGACATCTGTAAATGTCATATATTCAGACAAATCATAGCTAGTGTCTGTCAAATGTTTATATATTTTTCTTGAGAACAATTACGTTTATAACCAAATAATTTAAACTTACATTAACTGTCCACTAATCCTGCAGGACATTTATCATGCCAAATTATTGAAAATGTGGGATTACATGGTGAGTGTTTTCTGCTTCCCTTAACACACCCAAAAACCATCAGCCTTTATGTTCCTATATTCTTGAAGTGTGCATGAATTCTTAAGATTGTTTGTTTACTCTTTGATTAAAAGTTATGAAGTAAATTTGTAAGTCCTTAAATGTGAACATTGGAGATACATTTTACACAATTACTTTAAGATCCTTCATGTGACTTCTAATGCTGGGCCATTCCAGTGTTTTTTTACAACTTGTAGCCCATTGTTAAGTTTTCTGAAAGAAGAGATAGAACCTTCAGCACAGGGAACAATTGCTTTATTCATAAAGAAAGGTTGACACTTTCCATATTTCATAATATATTTTGATGACAATTCCAATGTCGACTTCTTATAACCTTCTTTGTCACTACACTCGGGTAAGTCCTGATTTATCCCTTTTCCTAAAATCAGGTTTGAAATTTTGATTTTTTTCCATAACTGCATTTTAGCCAACCATCATATGAATGATTAAGAGCAAGACATAGGAACGGGTATGTGCATGAATCACTTATGATAATTTCCAACTCCTAGAAATGTAGGGTCTGTAGGTTTTCTTCTTAACTCGACTGGGTGGTGATAAGTCGAGTACTTGTAATACTACGCCCAGATGTAAAACCTGTGCACTATAATTACCCCCGGATCAAACACTAAAGTGACTGGTGAACCAGAAACGTTGTTTACACCTTCTGCAGAGCAACCTCACAACAGCATCTCAGGTAAGTCCAGCTCTGAACCTTTTAGCACACCAAACACACAATGGTTCTGATAAGTCAAAATGCCTAGTTGAAGATTAAAATGTACAAATGTAAAAGAATTGCGTAGTTAATTCAGGTGTCTGAGATTGTGTCTATTTTGGAAATGAATTTGCTATTGGTGTTATGATAGAATGCGTTATAGTGAGAGACACCAAACACTCCAGCTAGTCTGCATGTTCCTGAACCTCCCTTTACTTCTGAGAGAATATATAGTGTTACTGACAGTAGTCCTTCATACTGAAGCTGATTCAAATTGTAATTATACAGGGTACTATCAATCAGATGCTAGTAAGGAAAATATTTTTTTAAAGCTTTTAATTATCATTGTTTTTTTTTACTTATGTAGCCATAATAACATTAAACTGATTCTAGCCATAACAGTTTTGTTTATGCTACTCCATCCAATGTAATAAGAGTAATAAAAAATTAGAAAACTTCTGAAAAAATCTGAAGCAAAAATTGACAAGCAAAATAATGAATATTAGAATATAAAATTATTTCAATGTTTAAATTAACATTTAATTAACTTTGTTTTCTATATTTTTACATGATTAATACACACAATTATGATGAATGCATAAAACACTATATTACCCATGTAAGTTACAACCATTTGCAGTGTTCCATTTTAGCCAAATATCAGGGTTTTTTCGCAAAGTGCCATCTCCTGTACATGGGACATCACACAACACTCTGTCATATTTTAAAGTTGATTTGTTTCCATCTGAAAAAATATACTATTTAAATAAAAGCAATATTTGGTATTTAAATGATTATTTTTTTACCACTTTGGGATGAGATAATTTGTTCATTATAAATTGTTTTACTCTAAGAATTCACAAATGAAACTAAATAGCACAAAGTTTAAATATGGTAACTTCTTAAGTATGATTGAGATTTATATTTTGTTGAACATGTCATTTTCTTTTTGTAAGTTTTTTGTTTTACAACTTTTAAATGAAAAATTGTTTCTTTAGTTTTAAAATTCAACAGTTTTTTAAGAAAATGCGAACATGATGGACTTTTAAATCAGGGGTCTCTAAACTTACCAACCTTAGGGCTCTTCTGAATGCTCCAGTAATCCCTAATATATATGATAGAAATTTACAATATTATTTGCAATAAAATTACAAATTCAATTTTATATTATGAGTAAAAACAAAGAATATTACAACTTGCAATAAAATTCCCAAAACAGTTACAGAATTATCAAAATTCCTGTATAAATCCAGATATTTCTGTTTTTCCATTTGGTCGTCACCCTAATACATCAAAATGAAGGAATACAAACATTAATTTGGAGTCAGATAAATATAAACTAAGTTAAATAGTATCTAATTTTGGTTATTTAACATTTAAATTATTAAATGAAAAACAAGGGGCATTATTTAGACTGTATAAAATATAAATGTACATTCTAAAAATACATATTTTAGTTTTAAAATATTATATATATATATATATATATATATATATATATATATATATATATATATATATATATATATATATTCTTGATATTTAACATTATCCATTGTTTTTCCGTTGCACTGACTTTATGAAGTTAATATATTACTATGTGAGTAATTTTATCCACCATTAAGTGCAATAATTTTACCTTGAGTGATGAGGCACTTCGGTCGTTGACCATTGTCGAATCACTGATTTTTCTCTGCTGTGGATGCTCGGTCCGTGAAGCCGGTGTTTGTTGACGTTACGCGCACTTTTTCTTGATCTGTGTGTATGATATTTCTATATAGTATGTCTTCTGTATATGTTGTTTGTAAATTCATTAAGTTGTTGTGTATGTTTTTATATATGTGGTATTTTTCTAGTGAGTTTAGTTCTATTGGGTTGTTATTTATTTCCAGTATGGTTAGGTTATTTTCGTAATTTGTTATTTCGTGTTTATGGGATATTAGGTGTGCTGCAACATTTGATACTTTAGAATTTTTGTTTTTGAATGCTCTATAATGTTCTTGAAATCTTATTTTAAATGTTCTGGTTGTTTTTCCTATGTAAAAAGCGTTACAGTTGTTGCATGTGATTTTGTAAATTCCTGATAGGTTATGTTTTTCTGAATTTGTTATGTGGTTTGTGTTATTAAGATATTTTATTATTTTGTTGTTTGGTTTGTAAGTTGGAGTGTAGTATTCATTGTTGTATATATTTGTTATTTTTCTATTTTGTTATTGGTGTATTTATATTTTAGGTAGATTTTTTTATTTTTATTATTTTCGTGTTCCGGTTGTAGTGTTGTGTTGAGGTTAGGTTTTTTTGTGAGTTTATTGTATATATTTTTTATAATGTGTTTGTTGTATCCATTTTCTATTGCTATTTTTGTAATGTTATCTAATTCTTCATTTAATTTTTGTTTGTTATCCTGTGTGTATTTTATTGCTTTATTTATCATGTTACTGTAAGTGTTAATTTTGTGTGTCCAGGGGTGGTTAGATTTGTAGTGTATTGTGGTGTTGTTGGAAGTAGGTTTCCTGTATACTGTAGTTTCTATTTTATTATCATTTATATTCAAAGTAATGTCGAGGAAGTTGATTGTTCTATTTGTTTCTGTTTCAACGGTGAATTGTATGTTTTCGTTGTATGTATTTAGTTTGTTTAATATTATGACGTGTTCGTTGTGAATGGTCGGTTGGTATATTACAAGTATATCGTCTACATATCTTGTCCATAGTGAGATATTGTGTGTGTTTATTATAGGTTTAATTATTATTTGTTCAAAGTGTTGTAAATATATTTCTGACATGACAGATGATATGAGTGAACCCATGGGGAGTCCTGTTGTTTGTTTATAATATTTATTGTTAAATTGGAAGTAATTTTGGTTACATATGTGTTTGGTTAGCGTAATGATACTATCTATTATGTTACTTTTTTCGTTATTGTGTATCAGTTTGTTTTTTATTATTTCTATGGTTTCTTCTATTGGGATACTAGGGTACATGTTAGTTATGTCATAACTTATTATTTTTGTGTTGCTGTTTGTTTTTATCGTTTTTATTTTATTAATTAATTCGTATCCATTTTTTATATTGTATGTGTTGTTGATATGTATTTTAGATCTTAGGATTTTGTCTAGAATTTTTGCGATTATGTAAGATGGTGCTGTTGTGAAATTTATTAGTGGTCTAAATGGTGTGTTGGGTTTGTGGATTTTAGGTATCCCTGATAATACTGGTGCGCATGGTTTGAATGGGTATAATCTTGTGTGGTATTTTAATTTATTGTTATAGTTTAAGGTGTTACGGTGAGTGACTATTAAGTTTTTTATTGTAATAAGGTATTTGTTAGTTGGGTCTGGGATTTGTTCGTATTTATTTTCTTTTATGTAGTTAGTCATTGAATCGATATATTTGGTATTTTCTATTATTACTGGAGTATTTGTTTTATCTGATTTTAATATTAAGTAGTCGTTGTTTTCTAGTTTTTCTTTGAGTTTTATAATTTCTTTTTTATTAATATATTGTTCCGTTAATGGATAATTAATGGATAATGTTAAATATCAAGAATTTAATACCTACCAAGGTAAACAACTGTACCGTAAATATCTTAACCTAAAAATCAAACTCCAGAATTGCATCAACAAAATACAGTTTAATAAAAAATGCTTAACACTTAATATAACACCAAAATACGCAAAATTACACATAAAAAATAAACAAAACACTATTATCAATAAAGCAACAAAAATAGCAGAATCACACATTATTAAACAAAACATTAAAGCTGCCTACCATAAAAAAAGCCAAATCAATTTACAACTATACACAACCAATTTGGAAATAATGAAAACTTTTGACACTCTCACACCTATTATTCACGAAAAAACACAACAAATTATAATAAAACATAAAACAAACACTATTAACAGACAAAACAAAAAAATCGAAAATTTATCAAAACAACTTAACCTAAAAAATAGCCTAGAACCAATCCACACATCAAAACAACAACACAACCTAAAAAATAGCCTAGAACCAACCCACACCTCTAACAATAATAAATTCATAAACTTAACTAAAACACAATTTACTGAAAAAGAAAAAATAATAATAACAAATTCCTTCAAATATAACCTACCTAACTTCAACAAAAAACAAATAATAAAAAACCTAATAGTTGACACAGAATCTAACATCCACAAAATTACCCACCAAAATACTGAACACATAAGAAATAATATTAATAATAAAATTAACCTAATAAAAACGGAAAAAAACGAAAAAAACAAAAAAATGGAACAATATATTAATAAAAAAGAAGTTATAAAACTCAAAGAAAAACTAGAAAACAACGACTACTTAATATTAAAATCAGATAAAACAAATACTCCAGTAATAATAGAAAATACCAAATATATCGATTCAATGACTAACTACATAAAAGAAAATAAATACGAACAAATCCCAGACCCAACTAACAAATACCTTATTACAATAAAAAACTTAAGTCACTCACCGTAACACCTTAAACTATAACAATAAATTAAAATACCACACAAGATTATACCCATTCAAACCATGCGCACCAGTATTATCAGGGATACCTAAAATCCACAAACCCAACACACCATTTAGACCACTAATAAATTTCACAACAGCACCATCTTACATAATCGCAAAAATTCTAGACAAAATCCTAAGATCTAAAATACATATCAACAACACATACAATATAAAAAATGGATACGAATTAATTAATAAAATAAAAACGATAAAAACAAACAGCAACACAAAAATAATAAGTTATGACATAACTAACATGTACCCTAGTATCCCAATAGAAGAAACCATAGAAATAATAAAAAACAAACTGATACACAATAACGAAAAAAGTAACATAATAGATAGTATCATTACGCTAACCAAACACATATGTAACCAAAATTACTTCCAATTTAACAATAAATATTATAAACAAACAACAGGACTCCCCATGGGTTCACCCATATCATCTGTCATGTCAGAAATATATTTACAACACTTTGAACAAATAATAATTAAACCTATAATAAACACACACAATATCTCACTATGGACAAGATATGTAGACGATATACTTGTAATATACCAACCTACCATTCACAACGAACACGTCATAATATTAAACAAACTAAATACATACAACGAAAACATACAATTCACCGTTGAAACAGAAACAAATAGAACAATCAACTTCCTCGACATTACTTTAAATATAAATGATAATAAAATAGAAACTACAGTATACAGGAAACCTACTTCCAACAACACCACAATACACTACAAATCTAACCACCCCTGGACACACAAAATTAACACTTACAGTAACATGATAAATAAAGCAATAAAATACACACAGGATAACAAACAAAAATTAAATGAAGAATTAGATAACATTACAAAAATAGCAATAGTAAATGGATACAACAAACACATTATAAAAAATATATACAATAAACTCACAAAAAAACCTAACCTCAATACAACACTACAACCGGAACACGAAAATAATAAAAATAAAAAAATCTACCTAAAATATAAATACACCAATAACAAAATAGAAAAAATAACAAATATATACAACAAAGAATACTACACTCCAACTTACAAACCAAACAACAAAATAATAAAATATCTTAATAACACAAACCACATAACAAATTCAGAAAAACATAACCTATCAGGAATTTACAAAATCACATGCAACAACTGTAACGCTTTTTACATAGGAAAAACAACCAGAACATTTAAAATAAGATTTCAAGAACATTATAGAGCATTCAAAAACAAAAATTCTAAAGTATCAAATGTTGCAGCACACCTAATATCCCATAAACACGAAATAACAAATTACGAAAATAACCTAACCATACTGGAAATAAATAACAACCCAATAGAACTAAACTCACTAGAAAAATACCACATATATAAAAACATACACAACAACTTAATGAATTTACAAACAACATATACAGAAGACATACTATATAGAAATATCATACACACAGATCAAGAAAAAGTGCGCGTAACGTCAACAAACACCGGCTTCACGGACCGAGCATCCACAGCAGAGAAAAATCAGTGATTCGACAATGGTCAACGACCGAAAGGTGCCTCATCACTCAAGGTAAAATTATTGCACTTAATGGTGGATAAAATTACTCACATAGTAATATATTAACTTCATATATATATATATATATATATATATATATATATATATATATATATATATATATATATATATATATATAGATTTTTTGGACTAGGAGACTGACAGACTTACCTTGGTAAGAGTCCACACTGTAGTCTTGAAATAGAAACACATAAAAGCACTTAAACAATGATATATTTCAACCACACAGTGGTCTTTATCAATCGAAGAGAAAACACAAAAAGAAATATGAGAGAATGAAATAAAATAAATATAAGTTGTAATCACAGATATTGTAGAGTAGACATCAGATGACACAGATGCACAGATTAAAGATATATATATATATAAATTGTTTCCATGAGCATATGAGTGATTATAGTTTATATAAGTCTGTCAGGGGAAAAGAGATAAGGCTATTGAAAAAAAAAAAAAAAAAAAAAAAAAAAAAAAAAAAAAAATGGATTTATTTGATGTTGAGGTTAGGGGATTCTCTGGACTTGGTATACCACTGGTATGATAGTTCCCACCTTCTCAGTTCTGAGGGATTGCAATCAGGGGGGAGTGATTTAATTATTTTTGTGGTATAGCAGTCATCAAAAGTTGTGATGTTGTGACTCGCAGCATGTTGAGCTGTTGGTCTATCCATATTCATAATTTTAACATCATGTCTGTGGCCATTCATTCTGATATTCAGACCATCCGTGGTCAGGCCTATGTACTGTGCTGAGCAAAGTTTACATTGTAGCTGGTATATGACATTTTTCGATGAACAATTATGATGACCCTGTATTTTGAAGACCATTTTTGTTGTTTGGCTGTTGAAACTATTTGCTGAGGGGTGTATTGGACATGTCTTGCATCTAGGTCTATTGCATGGGAAGGAGCCATGAGGAAGTTTGTGTGGTTTCTCTGCATCAGGGTCTGGTAGTTTAGGATGTACTAGGATGTTTTTCAAGTTGGGAGGTTGCTTGTACCAAATTTGCGGTGGATCGGTGAAAAGATTTTTGGTGTGGACGGAAGCTTGAAGAATTTTGAAGCCATCTCTCAATATCTTGTTGATTTTATGTAGACCAGGATGGTAGTCTGTTATTAAAGACAGTTTATTTTGTTCTGTTTGTGGTTTGGGGCGAACCGAGGATTGTGCTGAATGAATTTGGTTTTCAATGAGTCTTTTTGGGTATCCTCTTCTCTGGAAGGCTGTTGATATCTTTCTATTAAAATCTTCCAATTCCTTATCATTCGAACAGACTACCATCCTGGTCTACATAAACTCAACAAGATATTGAGAGATGGCTTCAAAATTCTTCAAGCTTCCGTCCACACCAAAAATCTTTTCACCGATCCACCGCAAATTTGGTACAAGCAACCTCCCAACTTGAAAAACATCCTAGTACATCCTAAACTACCAGACCCTGATGCAGAGAAACCACACAAACTTCCTCATGGCTCCTTCCCATGCAATAGACCTAGATGCAAGACAATACCCCTCAGCAAATAGTTTCAACAGCCAAACAACAAAAATGGTCTTCAAAATACAAGGTCATCATAATTGTTCATCGAAAAATGTCATATACCAGCTACAATGTAAACTTTGCTCAGCACAGTACATAGGCCTGACCACGGATGGTCTGAATATCAGAATGAATGGCCACAGACATGATGTTAAAATTATGAATATGGATAGACCAACAGCTCAACATGCTGCGAGTCACAACATCACAACTTTTGATGACTGCTATACCACAAAAATAATTAAATCACTCCCCCCCTGATTGCAATCCCTCAGAACTGAGAAGGTGGGAACTATCATACCAGTGGTATACCAAGTCCAGAGAATCCCCTAACCTCAACATCAGATAAATCCATTTTTTTTTTTTTTTTTTTTTTTTTTTTTTTTTCCCCAATAGCCTTATCTCTTTTCCCCTGACAGACTTATATAAACTATAATCACTCATATGCTCATGGAAACAATTTATATATATATATCTATCTTTAATCTGTGCATCTGTGTCATCTGATGTCTACTCTACACAATCTGTGATTACAACTTATATTTATTTTATTTCATTCTCTCATATTTCTTTTTGTGTTTTCTCTTCGATTGATAAAGACCACTGTGTGGTTGAAATATATCATTGTTTAAGTGCTTTTATGTGTTTCTATTTCAAGACTACAGTGTGGACTCTTACCAAGGTAAGTCTGTCAGTCTCCTAGTCCAAAAAATCTAAATAATCTTTACCAACCAAAACTAACCTAAAAATATATATATATATATATATATATATATATATATATACAGTACAGTCTCGCTAATCCGGTCTCCGATGATCCGGACGTCCGGCTAATCCGGACGGCCCAACATTTTTGTTTAGTTATAGTATTTTACAGTGCACAATCAGTCTGCCGTCCACAAAAATATTTATTTTTATACTTCTATATTTGGTTTTTTTCAAATGGGTTTTCCTACTCTAATAGACAAATAATATAATTTATTCATTAAAATAAGAATTTACACGTGACATCAGAGTCATCTTGCGATAAACGAAAGATAAAGGACCGCTGACTAAAATAAAGGGATAGACAGTCTATCCGTCTGGCGTCAGGTCAGTTGTGTTGTCGGACAGATGCCACCTTTACTGCTTCTTTCAAGATTTCTGCTCAGTTGTCATTTAACTCTAGTGCGATATTGATCTGTGTTTTTTATTTACGTCTCGTTCAGTGTTCAGTGTTCAGTGAAATTGGCGACTAAACGTAAGTCAGTGACAGTGACAATGGAATAAAAACTCCAAGTTTTATATCGTATTGATGGAGGTGAATCGCTTACTAAAATTGCAAAAGAGTTAGGCGTGGGAAAACAAACTGTTTCCAATTGGAGAAAAAGCGACAGGAAATTGAAGATTTTTTTGCAAAAATGGTTAGTATAGACAGTTTAGGCGGCAGAAGCACTTTAAAAAAACCAAAAAAAGAAACCCTAGATGATGCTTTGTATGTTTGGTTTTGCCAACAACGGGAACAGGGTGTTCCATTATCGGGTGTAAATTTGCAAACGATCGCGCTGAAACTGAATGAAAAGTTAAAAGGTGGCCCTAATTTTACTGCCAGTGTGGGTTGGCTGTAACGGTGGAAGGAACGACACGGCATCCGTCAACTCGGAATAAGTGGTGAAATTTTGTCAGGTGACATTGATGCCAGTGAAAAATTCAAAGACAAATTTGGCAAGTTTCTCAGAGATGAAAACTTACAGCCTTGTCAGGTGTTCAACGCTTACGAAACCGGATTAAATTATAAAATGTTCCCCAAAAAATTTTAGCTTCCAAATTAGATTCAGTAGCAAAAGGCCATAAAGTTAAGAAAGAACGTATGCATTTTGCTGCCCTGCAGTAATGCTTCTGGCGATCTAAAATTTCCACTTTTGCTGATAGTGAAATCCGCAAAGCCTAAGGTTTTTTAAAAATGTAAATTTAAGTTTTCTACCGGCCCAATACGAGTTAAAAAAATCAGCGTGGATGAACAGTCAAATTTTTAAGGACTGGTTTTTTAAAACTTTGTTCCAACAACAGAAAAGTTTTTAAAAGAGAAAAAACTCCCTCGAAAAAAACTCCTATGCCACCCAAATGATGAATTGCGTCATGGTGACATTTTTGTTAAATTTCTTGGTCCTAACGTCACGGCTCTCATTCAGCCGATGGACCAAGGCGTGATAGAGGCGATAAAATGGTGATATAGGAAAAAGTTAATTTTATCGCTTTTGTAACAACAAGAAGCAGATCCAGCTACACAATTTATTGAAATTCTTAAAAAAGTGACTATAAAGGATGTCATTTATATGGCTGCAGAATTGTGGGAGGAAATTCAACCGTCTACACTCCAAAAGAGCTGGAAAAAATTGTGGCCTGACGACGCGGAATTTGTTCAGATTTTTCAACAATTGGAGGGTTGGGCCAAGTTGAAAGACACTGATATTTCCGAGTGGATTATCAGTGATAATGACATTGGTTATCAAGTGCTCAATCTTCGCGGTGTGCACTGCAAACGCAGAAAATGACAGCTCGGAAGAGGAAGTGTACACAGACGAACCGATCAGCCCAACTCATGATGGGGAGGCTGCAATGCTGGAGGGGTTGATGACCTACTTTGAGAAAAAAAATGATATGTCAACTGCGGAGCTACTAACCTTGAAACGCCTACGAGATCGTACTGTGAAACGACGTCATTCATAGTTAAAACAAAAGAACATTACAGACTTTTTTCACTAAGTTTTTTAAAGTTTATTTTTGTTTCAGTTTCATTTTTGTTTGAATTTATACGGTATAGTGAAAATAACTTTATGTGAATACATTTATTCAACGAGAAAGATGTTTTGATATTTATTCATGTCATACCTTTTCTGTTACAATTACACGATTTTTATGCTAAATAAGCTATGAAATACTGTACTGTATAGCTATATTTAGGCCTCAATTTCACTAAAACTACAATTTCAATATGTTTCCCCACCTAAAACACATATTTGTTTGGCTTTTCCGTCTAATCCGGACTTTCGTTGATCCGGACAGGGTCCGGTCCCATCAAGCCCGGATTAGTGAGACTGTACTGTATATATATATAGATTTTTTGGACTAGGAGACTGACAGACTTACCTTGGTAAGAGTCCACTCTGTAGTCTTGAAATAGAAACACATAAAAGCACTTAAACAATGATATATTTCAACCACACAGTGGTCTTTGTCAATCGAAGAGAAAACACAAAAAGAAATATGAGAGAATAAAATTTCATTCTCTCATATTTCTTTTTGTGTTTTCTCTTCGATTGACAAAGACCACTGTGTGGTTGAAATATATCATTGTTTAAGTGCTTTTATGTGTTTCTATTTCAAGACTACAGAGTGGACTCTTACCAAGGTAAGTCTGTCAGTCTCCTAGTCCAAAAAATCTAAATAATCTTTACCAACCAAAACTAACCTATAAATATATATATATATATATATATATATATATATATATATATATATATATATATGAAGTTAATATATTACTATTGTAAGTAATTTTATCCACTATTAAGTGCAATGATTTTACCTTGTGTGATGAGGCGCCTTTCGGTCACTTAACTATTGTCGAATCACTCGAGTGATTGGCACAATGAGTGATTCGATAATGGTCAAGTGACCGAAAGGCGCATCATCACACAAGATAAAATCATTGCACTTAATGGTGGATAAAATTACTTACAATAGTAATATATTAACTTCATAAAGTCAGTGCAACGGAAAAACAATGGATAATGTAAAATATCAAGACTTTAACACCTACCAAGGTAAACGAGTGATTCGACAATGGTCAAGTGACCGAAAGGCGCCTCATCACACAAGGTAAAATCATTGCACTTAATGGTGGATAAAATTACTTACAACAGTAATATATTAACTTCATAAAGTCAGTGCAACAGAAAAACAATGGATAATGTAAAATATCAAGATTTTAACACCTAACAAGGTAAACGAGTGATTCGACAATGGTCAAGTGACCGAAAGGCGCCTCATCACACAAGGTAAAATCATTGCACTTAATGGTGGATAAAATTACTTACAACAGTAATATATTAACTTCATAAAGTCAGTGCAACAGGTAAACAAGTGATTCGACATCATTATATAGTTTTTTTTTTTTTTTTTTTTTTTTTTTTCTTCAATAGCCTTATCTCTTTTCCCCTGACAGACTTATATAAACTATAATCACTCATATGCTCATGGAAACAATTTATATATATATATATATATATATCTTTAATCTGTGCATCTGTGTCATCTGATTTCTACTCTACACAATCTGTGATTACAACTTATATTTATTTTATTTCATTCTCTCATATTTCTTTTTGTGTTTTCTCTTCGATTGATAAAGACCACTGTGTGGTTGAAATATATCATTGTTTAAGTGCTTTTATGTGTTTCTATTTCAAGACTACAGTGTGGACTCTTACCAAGGTAAGTCTGTCAGTCTCCTAGTCCAAAAAATCTATTTATATATATATATATATATATATATATATATATATATATATATATATTGTAACATTTATAGAATGGGCTATATAATATTATTTAAGAATTGGAAGAATATATTAGCAATAACTCACACAAAATTTAAAAAGAAATTCATTAAAAGATTTATTAGATTAAATTGAAACTTAATTTAGGTAAAAGCCTAGAAATGTAAACAAGGTATTTGAACTGTAAAATCCATGAGGAAATTTGTTAAATCAAATAACCTAACAAATAAATTAAAACAAGATAATCTAATAATAATTATATTTAAACAAAATTGTAAATAATAGTAACATAGGGCATAAGTAATTACTTGAAGGAGAAAGTGAAATACGATTGTAAACAATGAGATAAAGGTTATGTTTGTATGAATTCAGCTCAAAAACACACATATTTCGGAATTATTACAAGAGTAAAACGAAAAGACACTTCACACACAAATAATAATAATTAAATAAACACTGGAAGGTTTGTTAAGGATCGGAAAGTTGAAACAGTAAGTTTAACCAAATTAAAACGCCATTGTAAACAGTCTCGTTGTTTACAACAGCTGTAAAACAAGAAGTAGGTCAGTTGCAGTCGACTCTAGTGAGAAGAAATCGAACTAAATACAGGCAACATGTGTTTAGAAGAAGAAGAAGCCGCCATATTTTAAAACAATTGTTAAAAATGTAAGGACGAGTTAGTTTAGTTATAGCGTGGGGACGCTACGAGATCGGACCTGCCATGACCAGTCAAAATTCCATTTGAAGAAAGTCGTCAAAATTATACAGATTTGTGAAGAAACTTGGCAATTTTAAATAAGGGTAAGTGAATTTAAAGAATAATACAGTGTTAATATAATTTGAAGGAACTAAAATGAATTTAAGTGTGTAAAATCTAAAATTTAAAGAGAACGGAATTCTACGTGAGAGCAAGCAGCCATTCGCCGATATTTATTAAGTTGAGTATATAGCGCTATAGAAATAAACTTTAGTGGACTCTTAAGATAATAGGGAAGTTTAAATTTGTACATTATTAGAATATCTTGTGATTAATTAATAGTTAGTAATAAGAACATAATCCAGTTCAAATAGTTTCGCCTTTTTGCTTATTCCAAATTTAATCTTGTTTTTCAAAATTTATTTAATTAACAAAAGAGTTAAAAATATAGCCCATGCCTATAAACCCCGAGATATTAAGAGATCTTAAAAATAGCCTAGGGTATAAAAACCTTGTAACTAAAAAACAAAGGAATTGAGTTAAACCTATTTTTGTTAAAGCTTGTTAAGTTGTAAATTTTTGTTTTGTGTTTATTGTTTAACTGAAATAAAATTGTTATAATAAAGAATTATGAATTGTTCCTGAGTAGTTTTTTTTTTTTTTTTTGTTTAAATAGAAATTAAATATCATTCAATAAAATAATAATAATAAACCCCGTTGCGTCTTTTTTATAATTATGTTATAATATATATATATATATATATATATATATATATATATATATATATATATATATATATATATATATATATTTAGGTTAGTTTTGGTTGGTATATATATATATTATATCCTGAAAGCAGTTATAACTGTATTTAACTTGTATTTTCTTAAGCAGTTATAACAAACAAATTTTATACCTCCTAGTTTTGTTGTATAAATTTTATTTTTAATATCATCCAAATTAATTGAAAAACAAATTACCTTTATCCGTAACAGTTATATTAGGCATAGATCCTGAATCATGGTTAGTGATTACAATACATGGGCTGTTTAGTCGTTTTGCTTGATGCACTAACATATAACAACGTGAATTGTCGATGTCATTAGCTACGACTACTCCTTCTGAAAACATTTAAATTGTTTTTATTAATTTTCTGCAACATTGCAATATATTAATGAAACCGTTGTTCAACTACTACTAAGCTAAAAGATATTGTATTTATAATTAATATCCTTCATATTTACAGCAAAACAGTTAAATAAAAAGAGGAAATATGCAGAGTGGAATAAATAGTTTACCTCTTCATATTTACACTGATTTTTTTGTTATAATTTTTTATTTGGTTTTATAAAAATAAACTAAATAATAAATGTTGTTCTCTAATTTCATAAGTAAAGGTATATATACATCCAACTTTTAATTTGTTTACTGTATGCACTTGAAAGATTAAAATAATAATTTAAAAATTTACAAAACTCAACTGAAAAATGAAATTACTTTAAAATTTCAGAACACTGTATGTACCGTACATTTGAAAACCTATTTTCTGCATATCTAGATAGCAATGAAGATCTTAAAGATGACTAACCTCTATTGCAATGGTTTGAATCAAAATATGACTAGAGTGATTGCCAGGTTTTGGAATTAGGCCTAAAGGATTTTATGGACATAATACCGAAATAAAGACTTCAGGAAATTTGACTGATAACAAAATCATACATAATATTTCCACTATTGTTCTAGAAAGCAGGTTACTGCAAATCCAATGACAATGCACCTATAACTAAAGGCATTTCATGAAAAGATACAGAAGACACTTTGAAACTTTTTACTGGAATATAGAAATAACTCTACAGAAGAAACATTCCAGAAAATGAGCGTTTTGAGGAACAGCCTTGGCAAAATTAAGTACACAAAGAAAATAACTCAAACAACTATAAACAATGTTTTTAAAACATGGCTTGCTTTTCACTCCATTATGCAATTTTATATTATATTTTTATATCTACATTGCTCTTATTTTATTAAGTACATAGTAAATAGATTTGATAATATGTTTTTTATGTACCAAATTAAATTTAGACAATATATTCCATTAAATTACATTGTTCTCTTATATATTTTGTGGAGAGGCATTATGTGCCATGTTACAAACAGCTTATGTTAATAGCAGATTTAACCAAGAAATTTATTTCACGTTTTAATCAAAGTTTGACTGTATTTCAAAATTTCCCAAATTTGTAGCATCCTATATATAGACAAAAGCATGTCTATATATGAGGTGTGATAAAAAAATACATCGAATAATTTTTTATTTAAAAAAGTAATAAACTTAAATTTAATCTTAATTAGATTAAACTTAAATATAATCTTTTTCAAAGTAGTGTCCTTGGGTTGCAATCCAATTATCCCAATGTTGAATCCATGACTGGAAACATTTCTGGAAAGCTTGTTTTGGAAGGGCATTTAGCTGCCCTTCAAATGCTGCCCGCTCGTGGCCATCTGAATCTCGGTAATGGTGTCAAAACGTTTTCCTTTAAGCACAGTTTCAATTTTTGGGAAGAGCCAGAAGTCGCTAAATCAGGTGAGTACGATGGATGTGGACAGACAGGAACACTTTTTTGGCCAAAAACTCGTAAATGAGGTGTGACACAGCGCATTGTCGTGATGAAGAAGAAATACATTCCCCCATTTTTATGGTCTCTTTCTTAATATGTCAGAACCATATGAGACGTTAAGATCTTTCGAAAGCTCTGGAATAGTCATTCGCCCGTTTAAACAAACCATTGTTTCTACTTTTTGCATAATGTCGTCAGTTTTTTAGGTCCCAAATGTTGCTCATTTTCAACACTCATTTTCGCTTTTAAATAGGTCATACCACTTGAACACAGTCTTCGGAATTACCCCATTATTGCCATAGACAGATTCTAGCATTTCGTGAGCTTCTTGGCGTTCTTGAGCAACTTAAAACAAAACCTAATGTTAATACATTGTTCGAAATCCATGATGCTCGTCAGACACGATAAACCCGACCTAACTTTAGCGGCTCTGGCAGTGGTTTGACAAGCTCCAGCATGTTGAAACTTGTCGCTGTCTCAACAAATTACACTACTAGGCAAATTACATCATATGGATACAGCATCAGCAGTTACTGCTATACAAGTTCATTCACCGTATCTTTTTATCACACCTCATAATAAATTTTATTTAAAATGGTTAATTGACAAAAAAGGTAATAAATACATTCAATAGATTCATCATTTATTACCATCTTTGGGCTATTGAGGATTATTTCTGATACAATTGTTTTTCTACTCTTCATAATCAATCATTAGATGCTTGATTGTGATGGTGGCTCTACACAACTAATAAAATGGTAAATTTTCATTTAATTAAACAATTGATACTAGTCAAACTATAAACACATCCATTAAAAGTGCTATAACAACTATATTCTAGTTTTATTATCTGAATGAAAGAGACATAAGGAAATTTGTTTTTATTGCTAAAATCTTGGAACAAGGATAAGATTTTTGCATTACTTTTTTAAACTTTCAGTGTCAAAAATTGTTCATATAATAATTATTATTTTTTCAGATTATAAAGGTTATAATACTTCACGTATTAAGTAGAGCTAGCCAAGTATATTATACCTAAGTCTGTAGGCAAACCTATCTCTAAAAAAGCAATTATCTTAAAATCGAAAAAAAATATTATAATATAGATAGTGAGGAACCTGCAGGTGAAGGTGTGTTTGGAACTCAACCAATACATACACTATAAGAATATAGACCATTGAAAGTTTAATTTCGAAAAAAAATGCAAAGAAAGATAATCAAACAATATCCTTATATCATACATTCCTCATGTTTTTTTAAAATGATTAATTATAATTTAGAAAAAAACAAAAGCTAGTGTTGAAACATTTAAACTTCAAATGATAACTTATTGTAATAAGTCAATTTCTGTTTATCTTATGATTCTTACAAGAATTCAAATCAAAAGTACTTATTAAATAATAATAAACACCAACTCACAATGAATAATTTATACCTCAAAAGCAATTCAATAACAATGCATCATCATTATCATCAGTGACTATAGCTAAGTTACAGTTTGATATTATATAATGTTTTCCTATGCTAACAAGAAAAGCTCTAAAGTTTGGTACAGTGGTACCAAACATCTTACAAAGTTCAAGTTTCTTAAGTATTTAAAACAAATTTTTTATATAAATAAGACAATAATGCAGACACATTAGGAAAATTGCCAGTAAATTACAGAAAAATTAAACAGTTGGTACCTTTGTAACATTATGTTAAGCAATGTTACATATTACAGCAGCTTTGGAAAACAAAACAAAATATTAATTTTAAAATATAAAAAAATTGTAAATTATAAAATAAAATGTACTGGCTGAGATAGATATCCACATAAAACCTGATGTCAAAAGATGCGCAGTAACATTGCGCAGAAGTTGAAACACTCTCGTAGTTGCTGTAATTAACCCTCTCCTTGGTTGAATGTAGACGGATACAGACGTCGCAAGATGTGGCGAGCCAAAAGAGATGTTTTTATTTTAAAATTTTAATTATGTAAAAGTATTATTATTATTTTATTTTGTTCGAAGAAATGTTGCTACACTAACACTCAACACCGGGCGAGGTTCCAAAACTCAACCAACGCCAATCCAAATTGCTGAATGGCGAGATGTGATTCAAGAGCCATGTTCTACATTATGTTACAGTTCAGATAAGTTGTAATTTTAAACATAAAGCGATGGAAAATCCAAATTTAACTTAAAAACTTCAACTGATCACGGCATACAGGTTTCTATATTTTTGAAATGCGGGAAGTGTTAATTAATTTGTATGATTCAATTGCAATATTTTAAATGTCAAAGAGCTAAATTTAAACGTATTTTAATTTAAGCAAAGGCAATCTCTTGTGGATATCATGTGCCATGCACAGTTTTAAAAATAATGTAAAGTTCTTATAAAATCATAATATGTAAAACAATTTAATGCCAAACATAGAGTAGTGTAAACATTTCAGTTGTAATTTTGCTTTTATATTATATATATTTTTGTGCAGTAAAACTTGATTTATTTAAATTTAATATTTGTTGATTAAATTTTTTTTTGAACCATTCATGAATTCAATTTAATTCTTGACATTGCAGGACAAATAACTAATTATGTAACGAATAACTGCAATATTAAACATCCTAATTCATTAAGAATTTACATCATAAAAAATAATTAGCGTTACACCTTCTTTTCATGCCTTACTGAAATTTCCAGAAGAAACTGCAATACTATGTACTCACAAATAGAAAACACTAGACATAAATTTTTAAAACATCTTTTGAAAGAATATTAGTACTATTTTAAAGTTGATAAACTCAGGAAATATCCAATGCTGCTGATAAAAAATTTTCCAACAGACACTACGTTAAATCATTTAGAATTATTAAACTTCTTTAGATAAGGTATTACTATACATACATTGTACTTGTAATAAAATTGTCTGGATTAGAAAAATAATTTTTAAACCAAAGGGTGTACTTTCGTACCTGGCATTTTACCTTCTTCTGCATGCATCATTTCTATTAGCTGCGCTGTCTTAGAACCAGGAGCTGCACACATATCAATAACCTGTAAATTTTGAAAAATAATCATTAAGTGATAGAATTAACATTTTTCATAGGGATTATATATAATCAGTTGACTTTATGGATAACAACCATTTTGTTTATTTATTTATTTTTGTAGTTTTAAAACAATCAGTCAATATGACTACAGTATTATCACTAGGAAAGGATAGTGAATATCAGTAAGATTAACGTAGGATGCAACGGACCGGCCCAACGACTCAATACCCGCAACCTTTTTGTGAAACGCCGCCGCCAGCCCTCGTATCCGTTGTTAGGTAAACATTTTGAAACGAGTCGGTCTGGCCGACGACCAAAACCCTGTGCAATGCTCGCCAAAATCTGCCAGAGAACCTGTCACTGGACTTTATTTAAAAACCTAACTCGCTGAGAACTAACCCTTTGGGTATCCGTTCCCGGGGAATGAGTTCATTTGAAGGCATATTTTGGCTAACTGACTATTTTAGTTTAGGATTGTGTAAGAAATTTGTTTAAATAAATATAATCACTGTTTTGTCGCAAGTTAGTAAAAAACTTCGATTTTTATTCATTTTAAAATTAAGTTACGTTACAGCACAGTTTATAAACATTTATATATCTTTAAAACTCTACTTAATCATCTAACATTTCTTTAACCTTTTATTTTTTTTTTTTCTAGGCGAAAAACCTATATAGGTTATCATTGCCTAACTCAATTCTTATTTAAAATCAATGTTCCATAACTTAAACTAATCAAAATACATAAAAGTTTAAAACTAATTAAAATTATCTAAAACTAAAGACACTAATATTATTGAAAAAATTCGAGTGGCGTAAGAAAGCGATGACACGGTCGATAGCCGTGGCATCGTCCCTTAAAACCACCTTTAAACTACCTCGAAGATCGTAACGTAAATACAAATTTCTCAACTCATCACAATCAAGCAGAATGTGCTTAATTGTGATAGTACTCCCACAAAATTGACATAGTGGTGGATCCTCATGTCTCATCAACCATCCATGCGTTAACAAGGAGTGGCCGATGCGAAGTCGAGTTATCCACCACTTCCTCCCTACAATTCGAACGAACAGATGTTCTCCATGGTCGGACAGTATTTTTGATGTCCCTCAGCTTGTTTCTATTTACATTTTGCCATTCTTCATTCCAAACAGAGAATAAGGTAGTCTTAACATTGCATACAAAATCTGATGCCATTACACGTTGTCGATGGCACCATACTTGTAGCTAATTATGCACCTTCATCTGCTTTAGTGTTTCCGAAAGAAATAATTTTTATAACAACTCCATCTTATCTTAATTCTTTATCAAAAACTTAGGATAGTTTATAGTTACTTTAAGATCAAGAGTTACCCTTTCTAGGTTAATTATTTAAATTCTCAAAATTGATTTTAAAATTGTTTATTCAATTTAAAACTTCTCGTTTAATCACAAAAATTTATTTCAAATTTTTTTGTTAGATTTTAATTTATTTTCCAAACTTCATTATAATTTATTTATTTAGTCAATCCTTTCATTTGACTTTGGTATCTTAAACCAACTATAAAAAACAACAGACATTTAAAAAACAAAATTCTTTTCCTTCATTATATCTTTGTAACTTCTTTTGTAAACAAACAAGTTTTATATATAGGAGCAGAACACACAAGGCAGAAATTATCAATGATTTACAAAGATGATATTGCATGAAAAATCAACATTACAACATGATACTGCAAACGGAAATTGACAAGGATTTTTCAAGATTATAAAATAATTGAAGAACTAGCTGTCATTAGATTGTTGCCTCTATTTTTATAAATTGACTACAAAACCATAAATGAAGACTTGGATAATCTTGACAAATGATACCTGCAAATATATTACATATGGAAAAAAAATTAACAATACTAAACCTCTTCACCTTGAGATATTACAACAAGAAGTGGAGGAATTTTCCATTTACCTCTAAACTAGACACCCAAACACAACAACATTATAGATGTTTTGTTATCAAAAAGATATGTAGGTTTTTTATTGCTGGATTTATATAACTTGAATATATAATATGAACATTTACTATTGATAACCAATGACACCACTGTGATATTAGTTTTATTTTTTCTGATTTAATGAAACTGAAAAAAGTATATTGTATTCTCTTGATAACCTGACTTTCTGTTTAGATTACCAACATACATCTATAGGGCGTCTCAGGTTAAGTTGAGGCAAGTCAGGTAGCTGGAGGATTAGGACCGGCCTGGGTCTATCAATAGGCTTGGACAGCCTGGCTAGAACATCCCATTAGTGATGCATCCTCAATTATTCCACTTAAAACCTTAATCTAATAAATACACATTATATGGGAAAAACGTTGATACGGGTTTCTTAATTATTATTTAAAAAACAATTGCGTGTTTGTCTCAGTTAATTGGCCAGCTTTAAGTGTGATTATCGGCTACGCTTTGTGTAGTGTAACTTTCCTTCGGTATGAGTAAAGAATTGTTTGTTGTACATTCAATGGGATGTTCTCGCCGGGTTGTTCCCGCCCATTCATAGGCCCAGGGCGGTCTTAATACCCCAGCTACCTGGCTTGCCTCAACTTAACCTGAGAAGCCCTGTAAGCTTCAAGCAATGCGTGTTACAAACTTATATCTAGAAATATACTCATAAATAGCCAAAATCTGTATGTAATATAAAAGAATAAGTTGTATCTGTGAAATAAGTTACCGAGTTGTTTTCTACTATAGTTGTAGACTAAGTGTGTAATAAAACCTATAACTATTCTACCACTTGTGTATGTTGTTTAATTTAGAACTGTTTCTAATTCCTGAAATATTACCATATTTTAAATACAATACCTTATGGTGAGGTTTGACATCCAGCAAAAGTGGAGGTATCATGCTGACAACTTCCTGTCTGCTAATAACACCTGTTGCTGTTTCACTGATAAGGAAATTGTGTAGGCGGAAATAAGTCTCTGATCTCCTTATGTCTTTTCGAGTTATCTGCAATTGCCACCCCAATCGATTCGGATACCTACATGTTCAAAATCAATTAGGGATAATTTACAAATATAATGATATTAAGTTATGAAATAAAAAACTTAAAAAACAGAACAAATATTTATTTTAAAGTTATTAATAATTTACCTTAATGATCGGGGATAAGTCTTCAAAAAATCTTTATTATTTCTAAAATTTTTTAATATAAATTTTCTTGAAAAAATACTGTACATTTTTTTTTTTGCTATGGGCGGTACTTTAAATTCTGGACAGTTGGCATTCATGTTCAATTCTTAGGTTGGAAGTTTGTATTAAGAATTACATAGATAAATACGTATTTAAAAATTGCAGGGGTAGTTAGTATCTGAAAATATTCATGAAAATTAAAAATAAATTTTCAGAAGTTAATTTCATTTTTTTCATTTTGCACTGAGTACAACAATTTAATGCATTATGTACCTTTACTTATCAGTAAAATAGATTTTTTTAAAATTGATTTTTACAATTTCATTTAAAACCACTTTCCATGTTCTGGGTTCCTACCTTTTAAAATTCAGAAACCTCATTTAAATACTCCTGTCAATCTACAATTCAATCAATCACTTTCAATCATCATAAATTTATTGTATTAATCTCCCAAGTCAGCAATTTTGAGTAACCAATAACATTCTGTTAACAAATATATGAGAAACAAATAATAATAAAAACATATCTATATCAAGTTTAGAGGTAATCATATATTGCATTGTAAAGTGCTGCAAGACAAAAACAATATGTTTGAATACATTTTTCTCTCATTCCTAACTTTTCAATATTCTCTTCTGTTGACACGTTTCGGATTAACTCCATTTTCAAAACTTCAATAGTACTGTTGAAGTTTTGAAAATGAAGTTAATCCGAAACGTGTCAACAGAAGAGAATATTGAAAAGTTAGGAATGGCAGAAAAATGTACTCAAACATATAGAAATATTCCTAACAGAAATGAATATGAGTATAATAATAATTACAAAAACAATATACATAATTTTTTTATTTGTTCAAAAAAAATAAGTGAAAAGAATATAAAATACAAAACTTGTCCTGTTAAATTTTTTTGTTTGATAATATAAATATCTTTACACATTTACAAGTTTTAACATAACACAATTTCAAAATATGTTTAATACAATCTGATTACATTTACCAAGGTAAGCAAAATGGCTTCTGCCTCTGCTCTTCGGGTTTGTCACTGTCTGCATTTATTAAATCTTTAAACAGTTTCCCTTCAATAATCTCTAATAGAACCTTAGCTTCTGATTTGGAACATCCAGTAATTCGAAATGAAGTAGGCAAATCCCTTCTAATATAATCTGAGAAAACATCCCACTCGGAGTCAGGTACAATTTTTTGGGCCTAAAATAAAAACAAAAATCTAAAATAAAGACAAACTAAAATAATTTCACTAGTTTTAAAACTGTTTTGACTGATTTAATAATAAAACAAAATGTACACAGCATTGTACATCCTTTGTTGGTACCGAATTAATTCAAAATTTAATATTTTATTACTAACTAATAACATTTTATTACAATAATAATATTTTATTACAAACAAAAATTTTAATGTAACCTGTCTTCTTTAGATCGATTTCAATAGACGGCCAGCCTGTCTAAGTTAAATTGTAAGATGCAATTGTTAAGGAAAACAACTGACCTGGTGAGTCTTATCGAAGTATAAAGAATCAACTTGTGAATAAAGGTAGTTTAGGTTTTTTAAAATAAATTAAAACACATAGGCCATATTAAAAATACAAGGGGAGGGGGTGGAATTACATCACTAGAACATAGAAATATTTTTACATCTTTATATTCTATATTCATACATCAACGACAAATGTTAGAAAAAGAATAGGTAAATTACTGTCCTAAAATCATAACAATTTCTTCAAGTTTAACTTTCCTTTAAAAATGTATTCCACTTACTTACAAAAAGTTCCATATTTACTCACTGACTAAGTTTTCCATTTTTGACGAAAGGTAAGGTATAGCTCTGGAAATATTGTTTTAAACGAGTTGTTGAATTTGAGTTACAGCTCCATTATTCTCAAACTCATTTTTATTTATAAAGTTCTTAAAAATATGTAGAGAATACTACACATGTACAATAAAAAGTTTAAAGTGTAAATTATATCACAAATTTTGTAGTACCTTATAATACTTTTCAAAATCAGCATTTTCTTTTATTATATCTTGGTAAGTTCTCCGGGATTCATAGCCAGACTCATTCGAGTTTGAAGATTTATTCTGAAACATAAGTAATAGGTTAAAATAAATAACAAATTTTACCAATTATTAATATACGTATCTTCATTCCTGTCAGGAATATTTCTACAGTAATACCTCGACTTACGCTACACCGTCTTAAGCGATTCCTTTTATAAGTACCTATACAGAAAGCACTTATAATAAATTAGGAGCTTTTTCAGGTATTAAATTTAATTTTTTTTAGTAATATAGATCTGTACGAGGATAGGTAATAAATAACTAACTAATGCATAACTGAGTAAGAGTGTAATTGAATTGAACTACAAATCCCGTCTATATCCTCTACATCTTGTGAGAATGTAATTGTTCTGGATAATTTCTCAACAGTTTAAAATAAATTATTTTCTAATATTGCCTTTCATTCAGCCAAAACAATGTAAAAGTTAGCAAAACTAAGTGACGAAACGTTTATCATAATTTTTTGGTGTTCTGTATATTGTTAATATATAACTGTTTATATTACATGTCCCAGTACAAACTGTCTAATAACAGGAAAGATGTTTTTATATATATTACTAAAAAAAAAAACACTATAAGGAAGAATGAAGTGATATTATATGATGTTATAAACCATACTTCAAGTTTAAACACAAACCTAACCTGATAGAATAAATTTTAAACTTTACAAGTTTTAGTGTCATGTCTTGTTCGTGGTTCAGTGCAAGACGCTGATCATCCAAAAACTGATCACATTAAATTGTCATAATTATGTGAAATGTTATTCTGAACCATATTAAGAACCAAGCTTCAAATACACAAGATGTCTTGGTGATTCAAAATTAAATAATTGTTCTGCTTCAAGGGGTATTATCTCTATATAGCTAGCACAGCAAACTTGTTAAGCGACTGAATTGAACCACTGAGTGTTGAAGTCAAGTAGATGACATCCATTTTCACATCAACAAACATCGTGTAGCAATAGTATCCTAGATAAACTCTCGCCCAGGGAAATACATACCATTTTTATCAAATGTTGGGTAAAAACTTCAGTGCAAAGTAGTACTAAGTCCGTGTATCAATGGCGCGCCGTACTAAGTATACATGCATTTAGTATACCTACAAAGTTTCCAGTTGGGATAGATTTGGTTTTAATTGTTTACATTACTATATACCTATACTAAAATATACCTGTAATGTGTCCACTCAGGATAGATTTGGTTGTAATTTTATACATTGCCTAATTAGACGTCTACTTCCGTTGAGTAATACTTTTTGCGAGGTGATGTCGCATGATCTCTGTTCTAGCCTTTCATGTGAACATTTGGTTAAACGAATAAAATTACAACCAAATCCATTCTGACTGGGTACTTCATAGCTATATAAAATTAACCTTTTGTGGCAATAACAAACAATAATTATCAATATAGCTTCAGGACTTGGTTTTGATTCATTTTATATGCATTGTATTGGGGGTCAGCAATGTCCATTTTTACCAGTACTATTAGCACCACTATGGGGGGGGGGATTACAATTTTATAAAATTGTTAATTTTTGGGCATGAGCGAGAGTTGTAATAATTTTTTTCACATCCCTGATGACTTTCTGCGTCCGCAGGTATAATTTTTTTTGCTAAAATCTTACACATCGGCACGGGAAATAAATACCCGTCGCCTGGATTGAACAGTGGAGAGTTTAAAGTTGGATTCTTGAAGGTTATTGGGTTCGTTCAAACCTGTAGATAACACCCTGTAGTCTGTATAATAGTGTGGAGCCGGTCCAGAACCGTCATGGGCTAGATAGGCGGCTGCATGTAATCGAGAGACCGCTCATACAAGACATGTAACTTAGCAGGAACAGGTCTAGGATTCAAATTCTAAAAAGGCAGAATTAATTTCAGGAGATAATTTTTGTAGGTTAATTATATACTGACATTTGTAGAGGCTAGAAGCATTAGGTCACCAAAAAAAATATTTAGGTGGGATAAATTACTATACAGGCTATTTTTTTTAAATTTCTTGCTTGAAATATAATAATAGATACATAAAAATAACAGTTGGGAAACATAATTTTTTTCGCTAAAATCTTAAAACAAATACTGATATTTCAAATTTTCCTTTAGGTTATTATGCATTAGAGCGGCCACCTACAATATTTTGGAAAATTGTTTAAAACCATTAATTAGGACGATATCCACAAGAATTTTTTTTATTAACCTAGGAAAGTTACTTGTTATCAATTTAAAGTAGTACACAATATCAAGAGCACAGTGGTACAATATATTACAATAAAAATATTGAAATATTGAAAAATATTGAAATGAAATATTGAACCCATATATATCAATATAGAATTATGAGTTCTAGTTTGTAACTTCTTGTGTGCTAGATTGTGTTTTGTAACAAGACCCTCTGATGATGATGACATGGTCATCGAAATGTACATAAGGGTTTTATCTTAAGTAACTTGTTTTATTTGTTATTCTTGATTATTTTTGTGGTATTGGGGTTCTTTTCAATATTTTTATTGTAATTTAAAGTAGGGTAAAAAAATTCAGTGTGCAGTGTGTACGGAGTGATACAAATGTTTCGTGACATCACAGACTAACCATAAGGATGTATCCACCGGTCGTGGAGTAATACAGTGACATCACACATACCTTACATGTGTATGTATTTAAGAAACGTTTCGGCTAATTTTTATACACAAATTTTAATATACTTATAAAGTCTCCAGTTAGGATGGTTTTAAATTTATACATTACCATATCCCTACCTTAAAATATGCCTAAAAAGTGTCGTCAGGTTAGATTTAGTTTTAGGTTTTCTACATTACCTAAATGGTTACAATTAGAACCAAATCTACCTTGACTGGATACTTCATAGGTATATTTCAATATAGATATATAAAATTCACCTTCCATGGCAATAACAAAAATAATAGTTTTCAATACATGTTTTTATTACATAAAGCTGAGATTGCTAAAACACCAACTACAGTTTTGACGTCATGAAACATTTGTATCACTCTATGCCCTTTTACAACTTATGCCTTCGCACTGAATTTTTTACCCTACTTTAAATTTAAAAAAAGTAACTTTCTTAGGTGAAAAATATTCCTGTGGATATCGTCCTAGTTGGTGGTTTTGAACAATTTTCCAAAATATCATAGGTGGCCGCCCTGATGCATTTTTACCTTTCTTTATTAGTAAAGTGAAAAAAGTTGGGTAAAAATATAGATAATAAATACACAAAAACCTCTTAACCACAAACTTTCTTTATTTTACCCTTATGTACATTTCAGTTACAAAGTAACCATCCTCAGAGGGGTAACATACAAAGACTGTAGGTGGGGGGAGTCTTTGTAAAATAAAGAAAGTTTGTGGTTAAGAGGTTTTTGTGTATTTATTATTAAATTCAACCACAGTATATTCCTAATAAGTAGAAAAAATATAGATGTAATGACGTTGGAGCTAAAAATTTTTTTTTGTTATTATATTACTCGTTTTAATGTGTAGAACACGAATCATTTGTTTTTCCGCGGAAAGTACCGAAAGTTACTTTTTTCACATTTTAAATGTTAGGTTGTAATGGCATGTAGGCCTTTAGCGTGAACCGGCCACGCAGTAGCTATAGCGCAATGCACTTCATCTATTTGTCTACGTCTATGTTTTTACAAAATTAAAAGTTAGTATAGTCATAAACTAATGTACTAATGTAATGTATATGTAATGTCATATACAACATTACTATATACCTACATTAAAATATACCTGCGAAGTGTCAAGTCAGGATAGATTTGGTTATAATTTTATTCAATATTATTATCTACCTATAAACAAAGTAACTTTCCGTACTTTCCGCGGAAAAAAGGTTGATATTCGTGTTCTACACATTAAAACGAGTAATATAATAACAACAAAATTTTTTAGCACAAACGTCATTACCTCTATATTTTTACCGAAAGTTGTTTTAGCAATTTTTGAATATGTAAAATGCATTCAACTAAAATGCAATGAGAAATTTTTGATACTCGTTTTTTAATTTTTAGGTTAAGCATTTTTAGGCTAAGAAAGATGAAATAAATTTTAATTTATTAAATTTATTTGCCAATATTCTAGAGGAACTTGAGGCAAATCATAAAGTTATTGTGAATAAGAGGTTAGTTGATTTTTTTAAATTTAATTATTATCAATGTTTCCATCAACCACCAATTTTAAAATTTCCTATACAAAAAAACTTAATATATAACTTAATAAAATAACTTCTTACTTTTTCTCTTTCTCGTCTTTTTTGAGCAAATGTATTGCCCATCTTAAATTTCCTTATTCCACCCATTTCTCTATTAAAAAACTAACCAAAAACTTTGAATAATGATACTGTACTAGACTTCCAAATCCACACACACAAAATATTTAATAACACATCACAGAAGATTAAACACATGTATATGATTCTGTGTGCACAACTTGATTAAAAAAATGTTGAATAGTGATTAAATGGAGGAAAACTTTTTTTTATATAATACGATCGGTAACAGTTTTGGATATATATGATGATGAAAGAAAGGAGACAATAAATAATTCATTTTTTATAAACATACATAATTTTAATTGTTGTAATATTATTTGATTCCATCTTCAACTAGAACTATTAGTTTTACACTTCACACATGAGCATACATTATTAGTATTTTACATTTGTTTATAGTGATGTATTACAACGTCAACATAGACCGTAACTAACCGGTTTACACTTTACACTGCCGAGGACTGGCATTTTGGAAAATATAATTTGAGATGAGTTTCAGTTTGAGTTGTCAGTGGATACCCACAAATAAAAAAGTAATTGGATCTATTTGCAAATGTAACATATCGATATATGTAGAATTTTTTAGTGTTATAATTATTTACAGTAAAAATAGTGATTTTAGTATTTGTAATAGTTTTAGTAAATACTAGGTTTTAAATGTCGAAAGCATATTGTATCCAATATATCAATATTAAATGAAATACTAAAATATAATTTTCGTATTTAGTTTGAATCAGTGAAAAATATAATATCATATATCCTAAAAATTCCAATATATTGAAAGTAGTGTATTATATTTTGTTCGTCTTTAATCCTGCTATCCTAAATATTTATTTTTAATTTTTTATAAATAACTTTTATAAACTTATCAATTACGCTGTTATAAATTAATAATTACGCTATATACCTGATATGTTTTTTGTAAAGTTTATAAAATATGTCACTTATGTATACAATGTTTACACCTTATAATTTGTTTTTCAATAATTATTGTAATAAGAATTACTTGGATGAAGAGATGATACATATTTTTAATATAATCAATCAAAATATGTTTATAAAATATTTGTCAACCCTATAATGAAAGAATTAGCGATATTTTTAATATTGTTTAGCAACTACAATTTTAACCATAATTTTCTTTTGTTAAAAGAGAAATTAAATTTTGTTAGTAGTTTCAGTAAGGATTTCATGAAGTCAACGATATTTCTAGTTAATGTAAATTGTATTACTCTAAATAGCCAATTAAATAACAATTTGATAAGACTGTATCCCTATTTTAACAAATAAAACTTATAAATAATAGAAAAAGTCAGACGAAATAGTATTTTATAAGTACTTTGCTAGTCATTGGTTTTATAAGTAGATTGCTTTTCATTAAAATCAAATTGTAATATAGGAAACTGGAAAATTATATAAAATGACATATTTATGTCATTCTTATTAAATGTATTACAGTATGGAAATTGTAAAATTATTGATTCTGGCACATCGATGATATTATTTTATTTTGTGTCTAAAGTATCATAGATTTTAAAGCAATAATTGAGAATGATATTACCTAAGCTGTGGTTGTGGGTACATTCATATCATTTGACGCCTGTTTTGTTGTTCTGTCATCTGTCACTTGGCTGTGGCTCGTTTAGTCGCGTGATTCGTGCTGGCATTTGTCCATTTAGTTTGTAGTAAAACAAAAGGCTCAGGTAAGACGTTTTGCCCAATTTCCACTTTATATATTTTAAAAATGATCAGCATGAGAAACTTCATATTTTGGTACATTGGAAAGTGGTTTGAACGTTTAATTACAGTTTTAACCTATATTGTAACAGCTTGTGAGCAAACCATGCTGTTAACCTCATGTTTTGTTTTTGCCGCTAAAATTTCTTTGTTTTAATTTTACATAAAAATATGTATCAAGTTGAAATTTATTTTTAATTTGAGTTTTGCAGTAATTAAAATTACTGGATAAGCCAGATCGGTTGTTTTGATACAAGAATATTAATTTTAAAATAATCAAGAATTTCTTTGAAAATATTTCTTATTAAGTCAATTTCTAGAATTCCTTTGAGTTAATAAAGTATTTAATAATTAATTTTGAAGTACAAAATATAATTTATTATTATACGCTACTCGTGGTTTTGTAATTCTTTGGCACATTTTAATTACTACATGTGTGTATAAAGAAAAGTTATTGATTTTGGTTTACAATTACATCCTTAAAAAAAAATGGTGGTTGGGAAAGACGTGCCCATAAAGGTAGAAATTTGTTTTAAACGATAAAATATTTTTAATAGTATGATAATAACGGGGTTTTCTATTTAATTGGAACTGTTGTGACTTTTTGAAATTAATGTTAAAAAAAATATACCTACAAAAAAATTGTAATGTTATACATAAAGCAGAGCAATCTATACATAGAACAATAATAGTAAATAGAGGACAAGTAGTATTCTTTTTTTTAATGATTTATGAAAATTAATATAAAAATGGTTTTAGTGCCAGAGTATTAATTTTTTTGAAAAACAAAATTTTTAGTCATGAAATGATAATTATAGTATTTTTTTGAAAATTTTATTTTAGGAGTTGTATTGTAGAGTAAGAATGGAAATATACTAAAATGACTAAACTGGCTTTAACTCAAAGATATGGTTTCAGTTGAAAAAAGAGATGTCACCCAAAATGGTCATTTATATTACATATCAAACAAAATGCTATACTAAGCAAGTTTATATATATCAAAGTGTATAAATCTATAAGTTCAAGATGGAAACAAAGTAATGTTTCCATACCAAAAATATGAATTTGTTTAAAGTTTTCTTTTATCTAAAACTAACTTTCATAAATGTATCTTGCCTTGTAGTAAATTACCATATTAATTGTATGATTGTTTAAACTTGAATGATCACAATTATTTGGGACACATTTCCAAAATACATAAGCAAAGGGCGGCTTCTTATACACTTTTTGGATTTGATAATTAATGAAGCATTGTTAGATAATGTTTCATTAATTGTCAAATCCTAAATTTTGGTTCCATGATGGCTTCTACAATGTCCTTAGTTGTCACTGTCTAAAGCAGTATATTACAAAAATGAAAAAGTTTCATTATAAATATTTTTTTGATAATAAATATTTTCCTAGAGCATGTATGATGTTTCGTAAGTACTGTATCTCCATGTTACTTAATTTTCTTGCAAAGTAGAATTTTGTTAGTACAGCTTTTAATTTATGATTTGTACTATATACTGGTCTCTCAAGTAGGTTCTATACTTTATTGTGCTCTTTGTCAGCCCAAATTAACACTATCATAGTAATAAATCACTGTGGATTAATCTGAATGTCACCTATCTCATTTTTTCTGCCTGGACCTCATTTCATTTTATATTTCATATTGTAGGTAATTTATTTTTAAAGATTTTTTGCTATAGGAATTATTATTTTGTTATAATAATTTCTGATAGTTACCTTTATTTTAGCCTATTTTCTTAGACTTATTTTTTCTCCAAATTACCATTTGGTAATACTTGGCCATGTTTAGATCAACTAGAATTTTTTTTTAACTATGTTACTTGAAAATACATTTAAAACAATAAAAAAGTAATGTCAAAGGTTATAAACCATAAATATCATTAGTAATTATTTAAAGACCTACGTAAAAACTATTGAAACTTACATCGGTTAAAATTTAGATTAATTATCGATATATATATATATATATATATATATATATCACTCTCAACACACACTTCTTCAAGTAATTCATTAAGAACTGCCACTCTTATATATTACAAAAAATATAGCTACAAAGTATATGGTTACGATAAGTTTTGAAAAGAAGAAAAAATCTCATGTAAATAGACCAAATGATAAATTGAATGATTGGCCTCTATTTTTCTTGATCTTAGAATAACAAATGTATGTTCAGATGTAAATGACTAGCTTACATGAAAGAAAACCATCATCAATAATTTCCACAATGTGAACTAATTACAAGTTCTATTCCCAGTTACAAAGAGAAGCAGAGAAATAAAACGAGAATATTGTAAAGATTTTGGTATACTTAAGGCGAAACACACTGATCACAGAAGTTGTTCTTACTCCCCTACCTAAGTCTAACTATTACTTCCATACCACTAGGTACCTCTCATTTTTTTAATAACAAGACAAATTATTAGGTAATACATTAGTTTTAGGTGTTGAAAATCAGAGATTTGTTATTATAGCTTGGATGTTGATTTGAGCTTTGTAAAGAAGACAAGTTTAAGATAAAGAAAATGCTTGGTCTTAACTAGGTAACAGAGTAAGAAGTTGTTATTTATTCTGTTGAATAGCTTTATGAAAATGGTGACAACACCAGAACAGTAGGTTATGCCGAGTTAAAAAGGAGTGTGATTCAAATATAATTAACAATGTTATTACATTGGTACCTAAACCAAAGTATCCAATTCTTCTCGTGGTAAAAGCTCTATAGTTCCTAACTCTATTATAGAAATACGAAGACATGTATTTGCTATAAGACCTTAGTAGTGTTTTCTTCATGGATTGTTTAAAATCAGTTAGTTTTATAATTTAAGCATTTTATTATTGGTAGCTATAATAATTAAACTCTTGGTTGCTGATTTGATAAATGGAGAAAAATAGTATGCTTCTTTTCAAATGCATTTTTTCGTTCCTCTGAGTATATTTTAGTAACAGCCACAAACGTTTATGAAATACATATATAGATATGTAAAGAATATTCTGTAAAATTTACACCAGTTTTCATTCAGTCTCTTTTAGGAAATGGTCCTCTGACATTAATATCCTTATTTACTATTTTTGAAAAGCTCTAGAAAAAGTAAGCCTTCTCAGAAGTAGAACTTCTATTGCGCATTGCAGGTAATGGTATAAGAATCACAGACAAAATATTATAAAAAAGTGAAATAAATCACGTAAAATATTAAAAAATTAATTCCTTTCATCATAAAAATCGATGGCCTCAAAATGTCACTAACTATTTATAGCGACAAGTGACTTAGTTTTGTACAAGTTTCAAGAAATTGTTTTGCTTGATTGACAAATTATATGGCATTTCTACAGAGAATTTCTTGTTGGACATATTGGATTTAAATTTACTCTAATATCTCTAAAATAGGCAACATAATAAAACTATTTTTGTCCCTAATAATTAATTTGTCAAAGTTTTTTAGTATAAACTATTAGCTCAAGTTATAGATGGAATCAAATAGTATTAAAGTTTCAACTAACATAAATATATCTTTTCAGGTTCTTTTATCGAAATGGAAAACATTCAGCTGAATATAAATGATTTGAATGGCAAGAGAAATGGATTTTCTGCCTGTAGCTCACTTAATGGATCATTTCACTGTAAGAAAATAAAAGTAAAAATTATTTTGCTCAGTTTTATAATTATTATGCTTACACATATATAAATAAGTTCACATATACACAGGTTAACAAACATAAATGTTATTGATCTGTTATATTTTAATGTATGGCGACACAAAATCTCATGAGCCCTATATTTGGACAACAGTTGAATGACATCTAAAATTCATCATAGTTTTTCTGCTGTGTTTTAATTTTACTAACCATAATGATTAATTTTACTAAAACACTAGTAAATATTTTACAATTTGCCTATAGTAGCACTTACTTATATTTGTTGAGGACAGCCATTTCGGGAAATATATCCCATTGCCAACTCAGACCGTAACTGATCTCAAGGTTTTCATAGGTTTGGGTGGGGGTGGGATATTATGGTGGGGCGTGGGTGTACTTGGTGAGTATTAGGAGTTATGATGTCAAAAAGTGTATATGTGTATTATAATGTAATTGGGTGTTGAGTATGTGTAGGGTGTAGTTTGAAATGTTTGTATATTTCATATTGTTCGGTTGTGTAACATTGGTTATTTTTGTATTGTTTATGAAGAATTTGTAGGTTGGATGTTATGTTTAAGTGATCATATTTTGTGGATATAAGATGTTCGGAGAAGTTTGAGTGGTAGTTATTGTTTGTTAGTGTACTAATATGTTCTTGATAGTGTGTGTAAAATGACCTCTCTGTCAGGCCTATGTAAAAACTGGGGCACGAACTGCAAGTTAGTTTGTAAACTCCAGCAGTGTTGTAAATGTCATTGGGTTTAAATTGTTTATTAAAAGTGTATTGTTTTGAGTAGTCTATTTTCTAATTGTATTTTCGTAGAGTGTTGGTTAGATTGTGGGTTTTGGATGATCTGTATGGTATTGTTAAGTATTTTATGGGTTTGTCGTGTTGTGTATTTGTATTGGGATTATTGAGTTTGTTTTTTAGGTGATTGTAAAATTTGTCAATCATTGTTGTGTTGTATCCGTTAGTTTGTGCTATGAGTTTTATGGTTTTTAGATCTTGGTAGTGTTTTTCTTTGTTTAACGGTGTCTTAGCCGCTTACAACACCATGATATATCGAAGAACAGTACCAGGAATTAAACACCATAAAACACATAGCACAAACTAGTGGATACAACATAACAATGATTAACAAATTATATAACTGCCTAAAAGACAATAACTCAAATACAAATACACAACAGGATAAACCCATAAAATACTTAACAATACCATACAGGTCATCCAAAACCCACAATCTAACCAACACTCTACGAAAATACAATTAGAAAATAGACTACTCAAAACACTACACTTTCAATAAACAATTTAACCCCTACGACATTTACAATGCTGCTGGAGTTTACAAACTAACTTACAGTTCATGCTCCAGTTTTTACATAGACCAGACAGGGTCATTTTACACACACTATCAAGAACATATTAATGCACTAACAAACAATAACTACCAATCAAACTTTGCTGAACATCTCTTAGCCACAAAACATGACCACATAAACATAACATCCAACCTACAAAAATCCGGAGTTGGTGTTTTGTTTGTGTTCCTCGACTCTTTGTTTGAAGCGGCAACCTGTTTGCCCAATGTAGAATTTGTTGGTTGCAGCTTCAAACAAAGAGTCAAGGAACACAAATAGAACACCAACTCATCGTTTTACAGTCACATAAAAGAAACAGGACACAAATACACAGACATTTACCATAACCTAGAAATCTTACACTTCAACAAAAAAGGCCCACATCTCAACACACTAGAACAATATTAAATTTACAAACACACAAAAACACAAAGTACAAACATATTAAATGAACAAACCCAATACAAATAACACATACTCATTGATACTATTGAAAACCTGCCTTTAAAATCGTCTTCGCTTAATCTAACATCTCCAGACATCTCCAACAGAAGACACTGATCAAGATCATCACAGAGCGATTGAAAACGTTCTGTCTCAGTAAATTTTTATAAATTTACAAAATTTAAAGTTCAAAGAGATTAAAGTTTAAAATCAAAGAGATTTAGCCATTTGCTTTTGGACAGACAACATGCTTTGCATTGTTACATACATTAAAGTTTCTTGATGTAGTCATCTTGAATTCACTGATTAAACTAATTTTAAACTACTTAACTGAGTGAATACGTAATTGCTTACTTGCTGACGCGCTTCAAAACAATCGTTCCTTTTACGAAGCTATCCTTCTACTGTCGGCTTTGGCTGCTTACAAACGGTATGACAGGGTTGGATTTATGACAGTAGGTGAGGTATCGGCGTCTTGTGTGATGTATTGGAAGAGGATATTGGCTTCAAAGTGTGTGTGGTCGTTTAATATATTTTCCCTGTCTGTTGCATAGTGTTTGTAGATTTCATATTTTTCTAAGGTTGTTAGTTTTTTACTCTGTTTTAATGTGTGTAGAATATTTAAATTAGTGTGTATGTGTGTGTTATTTAGGTGTTTTGCGTAGCTGGATTTAGGGTTTGTTTGTTTTGTTTGGGTAATGTGTTCATCGAAGCGTGTATAGAATGACCTGCCGGTTTGACCGATGTAATAGTTGGGACAATCGTTGCAAGTTAATTTGAAAATACCAGAGAGTTTGTATATATCAGTTTCTTTTTGAAAATGTTGTATAAGTTTTCTTAGAGTATTTGTTGTTTTGTAGGATATTTGGTTATGGAGTTTTTTTGAATGTGGAGGCTATTTTGTGTGTGTTTTTATTGTGGTATGAGGAATATGTATTTGTTGTTTTTTGTGTGGTGTGTTTGTGTTGCTGTTTGATGGTGTTAATGTTTTATTTTCCTGAGTATGTTGTCTATGAGTGTGTGTTGGTAGCCGTTTTGTTGAGCGATGTATTTTATGGTATTAAGTTCTTCGTCATAGTCTTTCTGTAGCATTGTTATGTTTATTAGGCGGTGTAACATATGATTAAATGCAGTGTGTTTGTGTTGTGTGGGGTGATTAGATGTATTATGTATGACCATATCTGTGGTTGTTGGTTTTCTGTATATTTTGAAATTGTGTCTAGTGTTGTGTTTAGTGATAGTAAGATCTGGAAAGTTTATCCTATTGTTTTCTTCTAATTCGAGAGTAAATGTGAGGTTTTGGTGTATGGTATTAATGTAATTATGTAGTTGTTTGATTTGCCGTTGTATAATATTAAAATGTCATCTACATATCTATGATAGTAAATTATTTTATGTGTGTAGTTATTGTTCGCTAGAATATATTGTTGTTCCATGTGGTGTAGGAATATTTCTGCTAGGATGCCTGAGATAGGGGAACCCATTGGGAGGCCATCTTTCTGTGTGTAGTATTTGTGTTGGTATGTGAAGTAGTTTTGTGATGTGATGAGTTTGGTGATTGTGATTATTTCATGTATGAGTTTATGTGGTGTGTGCTGTGAGCATATTTTGTAGTATGTGGAGTGTTTGTTCTATTGGCATATTAGTGTAAAGGTTTTTTATGTCGAATGAGGCTATGGCGGAGTTGTGTGGTATGTGGATGTCTTGTATTTTGTGTATGAGGTCTATGTTATTGTGTTAAGCAATTATGTATTCACTTAGTTAAGTAGTTTAAAATTAGTACATACATTAATTATATTGAAATAATTATAACCATGCATTAGATTATTTTAGGGTCTAAAGTTAGGGAAAAGCAGTGAAATTTGGATTAATACAAAAAGTAATAAGAATAAGCCAAAAGACTTGGTAAAAAAAAGGTTTAACCAAAGATGTTTAAGCCAATAAAAAGTATCAGCAGTCAAGAGTTTTTTAATAGTTAAATTTGTTATTTACTTAACTATTCAATCAGATCATAACAGCAATAAAAATAAAAAGTTAAGATTAGTAAAACATGCAACAATAATGCCACACGAGTACAAAAATAATGAAGATTTACAGGTAGGTCATAATAAAATACTTTAATAAATTCTTTACAAGCAATACTATAATTTATTACTAAACATGTTTTCCTGGCCATTATTTTCACAAACTTGATCTTGTATTTTAATTAATATTTTTTGTAATTATTGAAATTTATCAGATTTGTTTAAAATTAAGTATTTTCAAGTGACCAAATGTTTTTGCTATTTGAATTTAATTTTGGTTTTATTAGTTTTTTTTTAAATATAAAAATGTTGATAGTCAATTTTAACACAAATACGAAACATTGTTGTTTTATTCGTAAATATGTCTAAACTTGTAAAGAGACAAGTTATTAGAACTTATTATCAGAATCTAATTGTAGCTTTTATATCTTCAATTTATTATCAGAATCTAATAACAAATGTAAATTACTAGTATTTTATGATAGAATTCTGACAACTACAATATTCAGTTAAATTAATTCTCAAGGACCAAACTCTTACTAAAATTAGCTGTACCCTGTATAGTGTTCTATTATCACACTGCTCCAATTTAGTTGTTCATATATTTTACAGTGTCTGTTGGCATTTCACCAATTAATTTTAATTAGTTTAATTACATAGGAAATCTGGACTTTCTTTGGGTATAGACACTACACAGACGTTATAAATAAATTCGTGTTATTTGTACGCCAAAAAACTTCCTGGAAATTTTTTTTATTTTTACAAATTTTAGCCTTGCAATAATTTTATGATTTATTCAGTTTTAAAATTTATAAACCAGTTGTGAATAATAAATATACTCAAACATAAGCATACTAAATTATTAAATATTTGATTAAATATAAATAAATTTAATATTAGGTGTTATATTAATTTTTATTACATGTCATACTTATAATAGTCCTTAATACATTTAATGTTAATAACTTTATATTAATTTATGACTATTTGAACTTTAATATTTTGTAGAAACTTACTGAGGCAGAATATTTTCAATCGTTCCGTGGCGATCTTCATCATTGTCATAAATAAAGCGGAGCCATTGAAAACGTTCTGTCTCAGTAAGTTTTTACAAATTTACAAAAAATTAAACTTTAGGTGGTCATAAACTAATGTAAAATTTTAATTAAGTTTCACCAAAGGTAATGGACTACAAAATTCAAGACATTCAATGTTATACATTTATTAAAGTTAATATGTTTAGAGTTTATAGCTCTATGAAAGAAACATATAATGGTTGAATTTCACTTCTTGTTTATTCTTACTTCTACTCTTACTCTTATTCCATGAAATTTGAGCATTGTAGAGTTTACTTCTTTTTTGGAATCTTTTTTTTTTTTGAGCTGATTTTACCAGAGTATCCTATTATAATTTAAGATAATGATACACATGAAATGCTTAAAGCAGATAAACTTGTTTGGTAAAGTGTTTTTTTTTTTAATAGGAAGTATGCCACAAAAATGTTTGCGATAACTTCAATGTTACTTTTTTTAACGGCATATTTATATAGTAATCTAAGTAGTAACACTTTATTTGCGGATGTTTACTTCTGTATTTTGAGAATTAATTATTTGAATTATATGTAAATGAAATTTTTTGTAATAGACAAGTACCAACAAACAAATATATTTCATATAACAATAGGCCTATAATTCTCTACTAATCTAGAAAAGCAAGCCGACTAATTGATTAGGTTTTGAATTATCTCTTGAATTTTTGTTTGTCGTATAACAATAAATAATGATATTGATACTTATAAATGCCTCAATTACAACAATATAAAATCTTATCTAACTAAATTTCTGAATGGTCTATATAATGGTTTTATCTAGTATGAGAAGAGTAGGTTTCTTATCTAAACAGGAGTTTATAACTAATGCAGCTGTATGTATCTTTGAGAACCAAAATTTGTCAATACTATATTTACATGAATATATGACGTGTCAGTTCACACAAATTAAATAGTTTAATTTCTTTCATACATACGTCAAAAAAGTTAGAAATGTGTTATAAATTCTAATTTCATAAGTATTACTACAGTAAGTAGAATGAATTTTTCATATTTTATTCTGTACTTTTTAATAAATAACATTGATTGAGCAAACTTGTAATTATTTCTATGGCTAAAATTTGACTTGAATAACTAAATTAGGTTATTTAGTCTGAATATTTTAATTAACTTCAAATTAAGTTAACGTGCCTGAAAATTTGCAGCAGATATGTTTCACAAAAGTTTTATATATATTGTTTAATGATTTAAGATAGAAATCAGACCAGTTGCTCCCAGTAATTGAGGTGTTACTGTAATCTGTTTAATATGTTGTATACGATCACAGATTATTCGTATGTTTTATTAGTTATTTTTGTATATAACAATTGGCACTTTTGAAGTCTATTTTATTGTATAAAATGTATTGTTGAATTTTGAGGTATTAAAAAATTTCACAAATTTCTGATATGTTTGATTTTTTGCTTTTGCTTAGTAGAATTGTAAGGTTTCATTAATCTTGGTAAACGATTAATAGTGTCTTCTGTAAGTGTGATTTGGTTGTGTGTTTTCAATTGTTATCTTATTTATTGTATTTCAAGTATTTAAATTTATGAAGATTTAAAAATAGACAAAAGAGAACTTAAAGTTTATAAGAGAAATACATAACAACATTAATTGGGTCTTTTTGGTGTTGGTAACCCAGAAAATCTACTCTTTTAATATTTATTACAAAATGCTTTGATTTAAAGAACAGTATAAAATCCTTTAATGGTTTGTATTAATACATAAAATTTATAAATACTATATTTTCACTACAAGTTTTAAACAAATTTGTTAATAACTTCAATTATGTGTTTTCAGTGTTTTTTAACATCTATTTTTGAGTATTGATGAACAAACAGAATTTTGTTTATAGTTTCAATATGGGAAAATATATTTATTTGGAGAAACAAACTGGAGGGAGCATAAATCAAAATGTCTATAATTAAAATATGGAAGTCAAAGAAGTACTGAAGTACTCTATTACCTTTTAAATTTAAGATACTAGAAAAGGCAATGCAAGATTTTTGTAGGCTACTTTGTACTATTTTAAACCGTTTTTTATCTAATGTGTAGCCTATACATAATTACATAATGGTACACATATTAATGCATACCACAGTTTAGGAAAAACTGGCTTATATATTTTACTCAAGTATAGTATTCTAGATTAAAAAATTTTATTGTAAAAGTTATTAATAGTAGAGTTAAAAAGGATGTGAAAGTAGATTATTTTTCTACATTTATAAATTTTTTTTGGCATGAATTTAGTTGAAATTTGTAGGTATTATTTTTTCTTTAGCTTTCCAATTTTTAAATAAAATATAATTGTATAATCCATAACAATAATTGTAGTTGTGCTTCTAATAATATTTTTTATTTATATTTCTGTAATTGGATTAAAGTGACATAATTTATTCCAGTTAAATGAAAATTTAACCTACTTCATAGTATTGATAACCCTTTTCATAATGTTTGCATTTTTAATAAATACATTAATAATTGTATTTTTAATGGCTACATTAATAATAAACTCTAAATTATGTCTTAATCATTCATTATTTCAATATATAATACAAGGTTTTGCTTACATTTTTCATTATTTATATAGTTTTTTATTGTGAGAGAGATATTTATTTTGTAATGTTAAAGAGATGCAGGTTCTAAAAATATTTTATATTTAACTCCAGATCTTTATATTTGATTAGATTAACAAGTAATATTTAAACAAAATTAAAGTCAATTCCTATTTAGGTTAAAAAAGAAAATTTTTACTTTAGTTATTTTATTGAATACAGTAGAACCTCTTTATTTTGTTACCTTCTGTAATATGTCACAGTAATTACAAACATCGTCCATACTCATAACATAGTTTTGGCGGCATTAAATAAGGCCGATGCCAGACATGAGCGTTCGATCAGACTTGAGGGACAGAAAGAAGCAGAACTGACAAAATTGATTGTATTAAGTCAAATTCGGCAATTTGCAATGCAAAAAAAATCTTTTGAAAATGAAAATGACTTTTTTATAAACTAAAACATAAATAGATTGAATAGCATTTTTTCTTGCTAGTTTTATTGTTCATAGAAGTTACTTTAATATGTTTTTTGTGTGTCTCTTATGAAAATAGAGTAACATACTATATATATAATTACGATCTATACTGCAGGTCACTAGTATTTTTATAGTCTTGTCTAATAGTGTTATTGAGTTTTTCGGCTGACATAAGTCGTGTAAATACAACATTTAATGACAGTAAATACCTATTAACGTATTTTTGTGTTACATTTACATGTTAATTTCATGACTTCCGTAATTCGTTTTTTTCTCGAAGTCATCACCACCTCGATCCCAAAGGTGATGAATTTGAGAGGTTCTACTGTAATTACAATTAAACCAGTACTGCTGGTGAAAACTATGTATTTTCATATATATTTATACATAATTTGTTCAAATTTTCAATCATTAATAAATTTTCTATCATTAATATTTTTAATCATAATATTTTTTTTATCATTCACTGAAGTTCAAATACATTTTTTAAAACTTGTAGTGGATCACTTGATGTTAGTACAGGGTTTTCAAGTTTTTAGGTTGAATTCGAACTGTATGGCTACATGTTTTAAATCCAACCTAAAGACATCAACTTTTTAAAATTTAATTAATGAATTAATATTTGAAGAAACTATATTATCAATTGTCATCCACTACAAGTTTTTAAAAAAATTATTAGAACCTGTATGGATAAATAAAAAATTTGTAATTAACATTCAAAAATTTATATACAAATAGAGAGTGTGAACTAATACTAGTAATTGAAAAAAAGAATGTTTCTGAATCCAATTGGATCTCAATTTGCACTTTTCTACCTTCATTGTACTTTCTGTAATAAAAGGAACAATATTTTCTTAAAGAGTAAATATTAAAACAGTATATTTGAAAAGTACGGTAAAATTTTTCAATAGGTCTTAATGTAGCACAACATTAGTCCTGTTTACCTTACACTCTAAAAAATTAATTATTTAAACATCAATATGTTTTAAGTAATTTTAGAGCTTCATTACTTTTGGTATGACGGCATTTAACAAAAAGTTAATTTTCTGCTCATAAAACATGTAATAATAGCATATAATCTGTTTCAATCAGATAGAATAAATTTAATTGTTTTACATAATTGGAATTTATGTGCCTTCCATCAAACGTTTTTATGGCATTTGGATGAAGTTGACTAATAATTCATAATCTCGTGATATGTTCTCTTTGGGAAAAATGTATACTGTATTTTAATTTAATTTAGTTTTTACTATTTCATACCAAGTTTGTCCAAAATTTTGTGAATTGTCTGTTTTAGTGAATTAAGACCTGTATCTAAATAGATATAAAATTAACAATTAATGGATAATTTATGTAATTTTCTATAGCCAATGATTGTTTTAATTGATACTGTGTACTACATTATTAACTCTTTGTTATTAACATTCTTTAATTAAAATTATAGCCAATTTAAAGTTTGTTGTAGAACAAGTTTAAAATGGTATTCCTTTGAAGTTTCTTGATGTAATCATCTTGAATTCACTGATTAAACTAATTTTACACTACTTAACTAAATGAATACGTAATTGCTTACTTGCTAACGCGTTTCAAAACGATCGTTCCTTTTACGAAGCTAACCTTCTACTAGCGGCTTTTGGCTCTTTACTACTAGGGAAAATATACTTAATGACTGCACACACTTTGAAGCCAATAGTCTTTTCAAATACATCACACAAGACTCTGAAACCTCACCTAATGTCATAAATCCAACCCTGTCATACCGTTTGTAAGCAGCCAAAGCCGACAGTAGAAGGATAGCTTCGTAAAAGGAACGATTGTTTTGAAGCGCGTCAGCAAGTAAGCAATTACGTATTCACTCAGTTAAGTAGTTTAAAATTAGTTTAATCAGTGAATTCAAGATGACTACATCAAGAAACTTTAATGTATGTAACAATGCAAAGCATGTTGTCTGTCCAAAAGCAAATGGCTTAATCTCTTTGATTTTAAACTTTAATCTCTTTGAACTTTAAATTTTGTAAATTTATAAAAATTTACTGAGACAGAACGTTTTCAATCATTCTATACACGCTTCGATGAACACATTACCCAAACAAAACAAACAAACCCTAAATCCAGCTACGCAAAACACCTAAATAACTCACACATACACACTAATTTAAATATTCTACACACATTAAAACAGAGTAAAAAACTAACAACCTTAGAAAAATATGAAATCTACAAACACTATGCAACAGACAGAGAAAATATATTAAACGACCACACACACTTTGAAGCCAATATCCTCTTCCAATACATCACACAAGACGCCGATACCTCACCTACTGTCATAAATCCAACTCTGTCATACCGTTTGTAAGCAGCCAAAGCCGACAGTAGAAGGTTAGCTTCGTAAAAGGAACGATCGTTTTGAAACGCGTCAGCAAATAAGCAATTACGTATTCACTTAGTTAAGTAGTGTAAAATTAGGTATTCCTTTGTTTAAAACTAGATTTAGCAAAGGAATTAAAACTCATTTTTATAACGTCTTTAAAATTTTAATTAAAAATAAGCGTTATTTTAAAATACAATTAATATAATTTAATTGAATTAGCTATTAAAAATAAATAAAAATAGCTTCAAGCAATTTAGATAGGTAGGCAGTCTCAATTAGAAAATTTCTTCAGTTGTATGTTCTAAGCTATATTAATTCTTGAATTCCTCTGCCGGTATATTTTTATCTATTACAATTATTGAATCATAAAGTAATACAAAATATTCTAAAAGTGGAGGACAGTGTATGAATCTGACTTTAAATAGAAAAAGAATAATAATAAAACACTGTAGAATGTTTATGTTTCATAATTGAAAACCTCAAGCCTTGGTGCAATATTTTATAAAATGATATTTAATAATTTGTTGGACCCATAATTAAAAATGTATGGCGATCTATATTTAATTATTTTCTTGATCTATAATTCATTTTTGGAAATGTCTTTACATCTAGTTTTTCACATTGCCACCTTTATTTTCTTAATCCAGTTAACAGGCTGTATGAGATCAAATCTAAAGTTGTGCGCACAGGTTACTTAGAAGGATCTTCTCCCATTTGACATACTTTAGCCGTAAGGGAGGGACAGACAGACCTTCCCAGGGCTGAATCGATTCAACTCACTATTGCCAACCGCACGACAAAAATATCGTACGTTCGCCTACCTCTGGCAAATTCCATTATATTATCAATTGAATATATTTATTAAATCAGGGTTTCTAACAACAAACAGTATTAAAATATTTTGTTTCGAAATTAATTATTGTAACTTGGATAATCTAAATGTATATTATTTTAACTAGAAACAAGCTAAAGTTGTTATCTTAGAAACTCATTTTCGTAGTAGGTGCAACAAAAATTGATCATTATTGATAACAGAAATAATAGACAAATGAAAAATTCATTGTATTATTGAAAAATAATTATGGAATCATAAATCAAGAACTAGTGTGCTAAGCGCCCAGTATAGGTTTTCTTCTCTCATCACTTAATTTCTCTGCATTTTCTTAGTATATTTTCTTAATATATGAAAGTTAAATTAAAAATGATGAGATTAATATTTCATTTCCAAGATATACAAATGTCTTGGCATGAGTAGTGTTTTACACCTCGGCATGCCAGTTTGTAGGCTATTTATAAAAAACCGTTCATTATGTCCCAAACTTCTACCGTAAAATCCACTTGTCTAGAATTCGTTGCGTAAAATGTACTTAGTAAACAGTGAACATTTAAACAAATTATCTATTTTTAATTCTTACAAATTGAAGTACCCATAATGTGTTGATATGAGTGAAGGCAGTAAATAATAAATTAATTGATTTTTTATATTTTGTTGGTTTCCTTTAATGGAATAACAATACAAACTATAATGAAGTAGAAAATAAGAAAAATCTCGCAATCTAATGGTTTTTGGGTGATCAATCCAACTTAGGTAGACAGACTGAAGACTATTTGATAGTTGAAGGTAGATGGAATCTTAATACGCTCGCAGGTTGGAAGAACTTAATAGTGTTTTTTTTAAAGAAGATCTACGTCGTATGAGAAATGAATAAATAAATTTGTATAGTTGTATTTTTACGTTATTTGATAACCTTTACTTCATTCTGATTAAATGTCTTGTGTTTTAACCACTGCAGAAAGTTTGTGTTTTTCTAATATGCCAGGTAAATCATTTCCGTGTGACAAAACGTAATTCATGGATTTCTTTACGTGTACAAATCCTTCTTTCTGGATTTCTTTCTGAAACAAATCCTTTCTTTTCGTGTTCAAGTGATTTTGACGCCAAGATATTTTGTTTTAATATTTTAAAAAAATGTGGGTATAAAATATTTGAGCCAACTTCGGGACGCTTTAAAGCGTTATTGTTGTTAAATGCGAATTATAGTTATTTGACCACAATCCGCTTCCGCCAAAACAAGCTTGTTTTCATGACAATAGGATTTGACGTTTCTCTCATTCCCACCCTGGTACACTCACTGATTCGTCCCTGTTCTTTAGTAAAACTAAACATATTACGTTGCAAAACTTCGAGTAGCTCTGGTTTTTTTTGTGTAAGTTTTTTTTTTTTAAGCACGATAAACAGGCCAATTTTTCGGGATGTCGAAAACCGAAAAACAGCCAATTTGGAACCCTGTTTATCTTAATCTTGTTTTTTTTTTACCATGAAAGGGCAGTAGTATGTTAAAAAAAAAAAAAAAAAAACTATCTAATTAGAGCAAATTCGCTCATCTTTGATAAAATTGTTTTCTCAGTTAAAATTCCGGTTATTCGCCCGTTCAAACTCTGACAAAATTGTTGTATTTTGGTTAGCTTTTGTCGATTTTCACTAAACGAATAGAGTTTACACAAAATGATTACCGTACAAAAGGATTAACATTGAATCAAACAAACTTATCTTCCTTTCCCTTTGCGAATGAAGATTCGGTCGTTTACAGTTGTGATTGTTAATTGCTCAAAGTTTAATAATTTCATAAAAGACATATTGACCACAGAAAATTTTATCTAACTATAAATTAAGTTTGCGCTTCATTAGGTTTGCACAATAGTATTATCAACCCAAAGGTTGTGACCAGATCCTGATGATAAAATATTCTTCACTAACTTGTTCCCATAGTGATCTATAGAATTGTTTGGTTAAAGCTCTACAAACTTGCCATAAAATATATGACCCTTGCATGAGAAAATGGCAACATTGTTGAATGGTTTGAATTCCCTCCATGCCGGAATAAATTGCTCAACAATTGTTACCATCCGGAAGTATTGTTCAAAGCATAATATCAAGTTTCCCAAAGTTTTAACATGAGTACGACAGGTTTATTAACAGTGCAGTTTTAGTCGAAACAGGTTTAATAAATGGTTAAAATCCACCCCCAACGCATTTATGCTACGTGTGGGTCGTGTTGCCACCTTAAAATACAGGCCAATAAAAACCCACTACAGTTAATTCGCCAGTGGGATAGAATAGGCCGTAGTGTGTCGTAATGTTCAACAAGTGGGCAACAAATTTCGCGCCACATCTTGCCACAGCTCAACAGTTGGCGCGCTGCTATTAACTATCCCTATCTGTAGGAAATAAACAGCAACAGCAAACATTCATTTGGTTTCGGATATCGTCGAAATCAGTTACTGGCAAACTGATAAAATTGTCAGATCTTTCTCTGCGGGACCTTCTAAGTCACTGATCTTCCGAAGCTGACCTAAAAGTGAGTTTGCATCATCGAGTCCTATAGAGTTGTTTTTTTAAAAATATTCTTATCACGTGTTTCTGAAAAACAACATCATGTAAACAATTTTATTCGTAAAAGCAAACAAGAACGAACCTTGTTAACTGAGTCCAAAATATGAGACTTAATCTAACGCAAATATAAGGTTTTTTTAATAATAATAATAATTCAACTAATATTACAAACAAATGTTTGTGTATGAGAACGCGCGCGCGTTTGTTCAGTGTTAATAAACAGGTGTTGAAATTAATTATCTGGTTTTAGCGTATTGCGAGGCTATTCATACTTTTCATTATAAGTCTACAGGCTTCATAATACCTTTTCTTCGCGAGTGGAACCGTTCGATCAGTCACGCCACGTAGCAGATTTTCTTGAAAGGAATTCGCTGATCCTTTCATACGAGAATAAAAAGAACAGGGCTGAGATCTTCGGATCCTCCCAAACATTGCTGACGGCCGCGACAACTGTGTGTTACTTCAACTTCATGCGCCATAATAAGCCTCTTGGAAGCAACCATATTCTTTTTTATAATAGTGTTTATGCAACAGCTAGATTACTAAATGAATATAAATGATTAGGCCACTTATATTATTTAAAATTATTAGCCCACTTCTTATTTTTATTAAAAAACGCAAGTCATTAACTCACGTATTCTAATTAATTGAAATGAAATTTGTATGAACCCAACCTACTCTCAGTACATACGTTATAAGATGAGACGCCTAGTTATTTGCACATGTTAATTTACTAGTGGACGGAAAAAACTACCAAAAAATTTAGTTTTTGAAGAAAATTTATTACATGTAGAGATTTTAATCACTGCAAGTAAATTGCTTTCGTTAAAGTATACGCCCGTACACGCGCGACTACACATGCCTGAATACTGCTCGCCTGACAACTTGATTTTATTTAATAACGAGAGATAATTTTTTACTTAGAGAAAGAGGTAGTTGTTTTTGTAGGTGACGATGTCCAAATAAACGATCAATTAAATTACCTGCTATTATTAGATTTAAATAAAAAAAATTGAAGCTTTTTTTTTAATAACAGATTGTTTTTATTTAGAAATTATCTATTAATCGCATACATAACTGTATAGTTAATAAATCTTCATTTACTGTTCTAATCCACTTGAGCCTGAGTACTGAAATGCAATGTGATTAAATACAATGTTAAATGTGCACATTGTTGCCACTTTATCTCAGTATGTAAGTAACTGAGATTCATGAATATCATTTATCCGCTTAGGTTGTTAGTACTTTTCACACCGCATTTTGTTTTCATGATAGCAAAATGTTTGGTAACGTGGGATATTTTATGTTTTATGTTTTAACTTCTGGGTTTCAAAAAATACAATTGTTTTTGTTTGTACAAGTACAACACTACATTGTTTTTGTTTGTATCTGTACAACAACACAGTAGAAACTCGTGAATCAAGCTTTCGATAGCACCATTCGGTAACTATCCACGCACTGTAACCTGAAAAGAAATTCGTACGGTACAAACAGATTTACACGTAGGCTATAGATCCAGACTCAGATTTAATAGGATCGGGAGAGGTCTGCAAACATTTCAGTGTATTAGTGCATTCGGAGTCCACGCCATCGACTTAGACGGCAAATATGGTTTGTAAAAATCGTGGCTGAGGAAAGGAGACACCTGAAGGCCCAAACGAGTTTCCATTGATTGGTTTGCGGTATTTATTCGCAAGCTATAGCCTTGGCTAACGGCAGTCTAACAGACTGGATGAGGACCTTGAGTTAAAGCAAGACCGTTCCACAGTCAGCCGGAGGCTGTTCTGTTCAATGGAACCCAGAGTTCACGTCGGTGTTCGTAAGCTGACTTGGCGGATCGTGAGGAATTCTTTCATGACAGGTTGCCATGAGGGAATCCGGGTACGAGGAACGGAAGCTGATGTCTCGATTACCAACAAGCCTCCCTGTTCCGCGGTGACCTGGAACAGAGATATATGTCCCGCTCGGTACGGAAGAAACATGTGTCTCGGTTCAGTTCTGCTTGTCATGTCTAGTCTCCATTGAGATTTTCGTTGCAAAATGGTTGAATAGTGTGAGTGTGTACACACGTGGATATTTTTCTTATGAGAGATTAAAATGTATATTGGGTTGTCGTACTCATCTTGATTTCGCTTATTAAATGATAATAAATTGTTTAAAGAACTTTGAGGTGTAACCGGATAGGTTTGGTCAATGAAACGACGGTTTCGAAACGCATAGGCACAGTAGGTTAATAGTTTTTCACATAGCTCTTTAAATAAATACTTAATGATATAATTATGTAAGTTTTTCTTATGTTTTGTTTTTTATACTCACAGTAAAAATTAAACACTGTAAAGATAAATTGTATATTACATATTATAATTTACTTTATTCAGTTTAATTACTGAAAATAAAGTGTTTTTTAAAAATCTTTCTAACACTTGGTTTTTACTGATTATAATTCTGCATTATTATACCTAATTATTTATGACCGCCAAAAGTCACCTTCACAGATAACCTGACTGTTCATTATCTCTGTGATTTCACGGACGACGTAATACTTGTTAGTATACTACTCACAGTGTGTTTCCATCAAGCATTCTTTAACAGCATTTGGAAGCTATTCTACTCAAGGCTAGCAACTCGGTCCACCCTCCTACTCTGTCTAGAGCCCTCGTTCCTTGTAGGGAAGGGAAACATGGTAGCCCTTTAACCATCCGTAGTGGTCTGTTTGATTAAAGAAGGACTATGAAATTTCCATCTATTTTTCATCCCGCAAGATGGTCCACATTTCTTTATAGTCCAGCAAGAAAGTCGGTTTGTCTAACCGATATTATGTTCCTGCATGTGAATATCCATCCACGTTAAACAAACACATTACTCAGTCTCTTTCGTATCCTCCATTGGCGATGGTAGTAAAATCGGATTATCATCTTAAAGTACACTCAAGTGTTGACGAAATCGGTCAGGTTTTGGTGTTTGTTATGAGAAACTACTCTTGATATTGAAAAGATTTTTATTTGAAATATAAACTAACACTAAGATATTTAAAGCAAACAGTATGATAAAGGTTATGATAACCTTGTGATGAGTGCTAAATTATTTATCTACTACTAATTTAGTATTATAATGAATACGTGGAGAAAAATGTCACGTCTACAAGCTCAACCTGATGTAAGAAAAAACGTCAGAGAAATGTCATCTACCATAAACTCTCTTCATTTGGGCCCAATCGCAATGCTCATTAACAGTATATTTCTAAAACTAATTTTTGTATAACAGGCGGATATCATATTCTTATTTTCCGGCACAGAAAAGCATGGGCAATTTTGAAAAATAGAGTTTAAAATAATTAACATTAAAAATAGCAATTTTTGGAAATTTATTACAAATTATATTATTACAAATTATTTGCAACCATTACAAATTATATTAGCGTGAATACAAATGTATAACTGAAAATAATTCAGATCGTTGTAGCAGTGAATAACGTAGCAAACCGTATAGAATTTTTAAAGTATGAAACGGGTAGAGAGCTTTCTTCACGCCTGCTGAAAACACGTTTACTTCAAGTAAGCTACTTTGTCGTACTTTCTGTCTACTTTAATGCCAGGGGCCTTTACGCCCTTTCCTTAGTCCTGCCTAATTCAAGCTACTTGAGCTGGACCCTTCAAAATTGAAGTAGTGGATCAATTGACTTATCCGGAATCCATTGTCAGCTCCAATAATGTCTCTATTGAGGTGAATAAAATGATAGCCAATTATAATAATACATACTGTGGACTACGCAAACTCCTAACAGTCAGTATGTATGTAGGAGAACAACGAAAAATTCAATTTACTCTTCCTTAACCGTCTTACAAGAGAGTTAAAGACTTCTTGATGACCCCAACCCTATATCTTCTACCAGGGAAATTTAGCGTCCTATATTTAAAAATCCTCTCCTACCTTTTGTTGGCCATAATAGACTCACTGATCCCCCTGTAGTTGTTTTTGCAAAACTACAAAAAAAAGTATATGACCGAATTCAAATTTATATAAATTTTGTGAAACTGCCGGTTTTAAACCCCTTCTTCATGTACTTTTCGAACAACTGCTATTAGTAAGGCTGTACTGATTGTATTTACGCTAAGTTCTGATTAGTCGCATAGTGATAATCTGAACAATCTACGCAAGCTATGGAACGTTAGAGCGTCTCTTCATACCAGGTATTCTGCTACTGTTGCGTTTTCCTTGAATTATCAGCTGAAGTATTTTAATCTAGTATCAAGATAACATATTAATATTATCTTGTTTTTTGTACGTTCCGAACAACTGCTATTAACAAGGCTGTACTGATTTTATCGGCGTAAGTTCTGAATAGTTGGACAGTATAATCTGAACCATCGACGCAAGTTATGGAACGTTAAGAGTGTCTCTTCATACCAGGTTTTCTGCTACTGTAAAGTTTTCCTTGAATCACCATCTGAAGTATCTTAATCGAATACTAAGATACCTGTTTGTGAAAACAGGTACATGTTGTGTTGAGAGTTTTATAAATTTTGTGAAACTGCCGGTTGTAAAACATCTCTTCATGTGCTTTGATCTTTCCGAACAATTGCTATTAATAAGGCTGTACTGATTTTATAGGCGTAAGCTCTGAATAGTTGGACATTATAATCTAAACCATCGACGCAAGCTATGGAACGTTAGAGCGACTCTTCATACCAGGTTTTCTGCTACTGTAGAGTTTTCCTGGAATCATCAGCTGAAGTATCTTAATCGAATATTTACTTTGCCATATAAGATAACCAAGGTAACCTGAGAAGAAGTAACCTTCTTTTCATAATGGCCATTCTTATCTTGCTTTCTTCCCCAACTAAAACATTACTTCTTCATTGTTGACACGGTCATCCAAGACATTCACAAATCTTACACTTCTCTAGGACCACATTTCAAAATACTTCTATTTGGTTTCAGTGATGTTTACCTTCAACTGCTACTTGAACTTTAGCCATTAGAGAATTCAACTTCCCCCATGCTACTGAATATCACAGCACCATCGTTATTATCTTATGACATTAAGCGTTTCTCCATTTACCTTTATGCCTTTGAAGCTTTTCTCAAACTTAGTCTTAAATATCTTTGCAAAGCAGACGTAAAAGGATAGGAAGCAACCATTAGTGTGTCTTTTACGTCACTACTGTTTTTAACTCTTTTTCACATTTATATTTTTCGAAACAATATTTAGTTTACATATATAGGCCTACTAAATCTTATAACATTTATTAAATATATACTTTTTATGCTGACGACATGGTTCTTAACTAAACATTTATTTTAATATTAATAAATTTTTACATCTACTCAAACAAATTACTAATTACAGTATTTTAAATGACGTTACAAAAATCTACGTAGATATGATTAAACAACAGGAAATTATTAAGTATCATCGTAAGTTTATAGGTTATATTTTAAAAGGTTTAGAGCATTAGTAAAAAATATAAAAAAATATTAACAATTAAGAAAATTATATAAATTTTGGTAATAATTGTTAAATAAGAAACTTGTAGGAAAAAAATATTATAATCCAAGTTAACTACGAGTTTGCGGGTAAGGTTTTGAATATTGGAATAAATTAGTTTTCTAGCTAATTCATCACTTTTGCTTTATAAGAGGTCATAGTTCATTTTTCGGATAATATAAGATTTTGTTTCAGATGAAGAATTGGTCTACGTTGTGTTTGTTTTAACCGTTAAATCATAATGTTCTGCCTTATTGTTATTTTCTAAAATTGATCATTTTGTTAATTTATAACCTCTCAAACAACACTGCAAGCTTGTTAAAGCTCCATCTCGTCTGATTACGTGTTGATACTGTACTGTGTTTATCGCAGCTATATAAATAAATAAAAAATTTCGGCTACGACCTTGATAGTTCATTATCTTGCTGTTATCTTTTCACACACTTTAGGTTCTGGGATAGGTTAAGTCCATATACTGTATATATATGTCTTGTTTTATATATTTATAATGACTTTAAAAATTACAGGATTACGATAACAAAAGCATAATGATTGCTTATCAGGCTCATTGCACCTGGCTTTGTCTACTTTCCAAACCATGAAACTGTTTACTTGCAACATTCTACCAGGCCTACTTTATCTGCCTGTAAAAGTCTTTTCCCGCTGTCATCTTCCTTCTATAAAACACTTCAAAGTTCACTTCCATTATAGTATTTACGGTGTGGGATTACTCTTAGAAATCCCATTTAACTTTTTATTTTATCACAATTTTACTTGTTTTTGTTGCTGTATATGCAAAAAGAACACTATAAGTGTTTATTGCATAACTAAGTGAATATTTTAGATCTTACTCGCTGAAGCGTTTCAAAACAATCGTTTCATTCACGAAGCTGAGACTCTACTCTGAGTCTACAGTTTCGTGAATGAAACGGTTGTTTCGAAACGCTTCAGCGAGTAAGATTTAAAATATTCACTTAGTTATGCAATAAACACTTATAGTTTAATCAGTGAATTCAATATGATTACAACAAGCAATTAAAAAAAAAAAACAGTTATAATTTTCAAACTTTATCAGCGGACGTGTTTCGAACTATCTACATTTTCTAATGTTATACCATTAAGAAGGGATCGTCTCTTTTCGTTTATTATGTTCTCAGGAATCCGGGTATATTTGTAATTGTAGAATGGCGTGTAAAAGCGATTGTTTGGCTTATGCGGCACATGATTACCTCACTTTATCAGTTATAAGCAGATCGGTTTATTTAATAATGCTTATTGAATAATCTATCGTAATTCTGCATGCTAATGTAACAAAATATCCTTTGAAAGATGATCTTGTCTAACGTATGAGAAAAGTGTAACGAACGACTTTTGGACTAGTCACGGCGTTTCTGCAGTGGTACTAATAAAGCCAGTTTTCAAAAGCTAATTTTTTTAACCAAGACTGGATTCAGGTGGTGTAAATGCTCGAAAGGTTTTTTGTGTTGTTCAGGGAAAATTGTACACTTTAAGTAAAGGTTAGAAAATCATTAAATTATCTATGGTAATATTTAACATGAGTTATTTTTTAAAATCTGCTTTTATAGATAATTAATTACTAATTTAATATTACTTAATAGAATGGCAAACAGAAACTACAGAGCCCAACAGAGTTTATGATCGTCTGTAACAAAAACTATGTGTATACAACAAAATTAAATGATTTTCTTATCAAGCAGATGTTTAATAAAAAGAACAGAAATTAGATTGCAAATAAATTGCGAGAATCCATTCTCAATAAATGTATTCACTAAAAAATATACCATTTAAAGGACCTTACAAATATTTAATTTTCCTAGATAAACTCCTATTTAGCATGCGCGTGTATTATTCTAAATATAAACAAACTCCTTTCCTAAATATTTGTTATTTGTATTACAATATTTAGCGTGCTTGAGTGAGAGGGGGGTTTAAATTTATTGTTTGTAAACGTTTTGCGTGTTTATTGCAAAATCCCTCTTGTAAGATAACTTTGTAGTTATTTTGTTTTCTACGGACGTACACAGGCAGTTAAAAAGTACATTGCGGATCAAATAATTTATGGTATAATTGACTGATACTGCCGTTTAATACCTTACGCAATAAAACAGATAGAGCCCCTAATAAACTTATACTCTCTTTTTATTCTCCTCTTTTACACTGGACGGGTCTTGTAAATTTTTAAGCTGTAGCACATTATTGACGTCTTGTGTACGATAATTTCGTGCTAGCTCTTTGCGATGTACAGTTTGCAAGCCTGCACGAAGCATGTTTACCCCAGAAGTGGCCGACTTTTAACGCGGAGTGTTTTCTGGAAGAGTGTTTACTTGCAGAGTTTATTGTGTGCACATATATCTGAGTTAAACAAGTAAATAAAGATAGTCTGGTGTATTTTGTAGATTGTATACGTTGCATTAACAGAAAGATACGTTGCATTACAGATTAACAACATAGACCGAAATAAATTTAATAATGCGTTCCCGCGTTTTATCAAACCGCTGTTCGATTATCTAGCTTGTATTATTAGTTCTTTGCACTAGAAAAAGTTATAAAATAATTGCAGTTATATATTCCTCTTATCTTAATAGTATATTGACCTTTCATAGATTATTGAATTGTTGTCTTTTGAAACTGTCCTTGTTTGTTTTGCTTTGTGCCGTACTATTTAATTGTAGGCCTATCTAGAACATTCTAAACCAAAGTTTTGAATATTTCAAAGTGAAACCTAAGATTTTCTCTACATGCAGCTGTGTTTCTGAACAAGATCAGCTATAAGAAAACTGTAGCAATAGTAAAAGTATCTAGAGTTTATATAAAAAGTATTACAACTTAGGATAATTATGTGCGGTAGTAAGTTTGCAATTATTCACTAATTAATTATAAAATGACTCATTACTTTTCTTGTGTATAAGATTTTTTCCAACTCTAAAACATCTTCTACATTCAGATGCCCAATAATTAATTCTCTTGGCAATAAAACACTATTAAACTTGAATAAATTAAATTTATTTTTGTAAAATTCAACAGCTCCGATTGAAATTCGACTAATGTATGGAATTTTGAACAGTATATAAATATGTTTTGTGTAATTAAACATACAGTATCTTACGTTATCTTACATTTATGAAAAATATGCCAGTTCTGTATCTCGTAAGTAAATCTGGTGTACAAGTGGGGAGGGTGTAATTGGAAGATATGCAGGTTACTTTTTGTTTAAAAACAACTACTAAAGAATAAAATGCTATTATCTTCCATCTGTTGTAAAATATGTTTACTCTATAACAAATAATTGTAACCTAAACTTAGCATTAACAACGGTAAAAATTACCAGACAATTTACCACCCAAATGTATTGAATAATTGGAATTCTAAAATGACCTTGTACAGCGTTCACGCACCTTAGAATGGATCGGATCCACTAGGCATAAAAGATGACTATCGGACAGTGTAAACGTGAATTAATGTCTGGGCTTCTTGTATAAATCGTTTCGCCTTAACTTTGCGATGACAAAATGGTTTATCATTGGTGTTTGCTCCGTATTGAAATCATTTTACAGAATGGAAACTAAAGCTAATATTGTAGGCCTTGCGATAGTTGTTTTATTGTCTTGGCAATTTATGTGTTTAGTAAGTTGTTAATTATTTTAAACAGTAAATGGTTTTGTGTATGCAAATTTTATTTTCATCGGTGTATAATTATCGTATTGAAGTTAACCAAAAAAGTTGATTCTGTGTGTTAGTAGCCTATAACCTATCCGTCATAGTTTAATTTGTTCTTGTTAGCATAGTCATGATAATATAGAGTTACTTATTCAATTAAACATTCTAAGGATTAGCGGAGAGTTCCGGTAGGGTTGGAAAAACAGGTTTCGTTTGTTAGTAAGCCAGTTGGTTTTTTTTTGGATTAAACCGGTTTTTTTAAAAGTGCTGTACCGATGTTCTGCGTTTAAATTACATATTTGGTTTTGTCAGTTATTAATTTATAAAATTAAATAAGACTTTCATAATGTGAGTCAGTAGGTTACACATCTTTATGACCCCGTTAAAGAGTAGGTACATTATAGGAATATAGCCTTTGGTTCTGTCTCCCCCCAGTTCCGTCGTTAAATTTATTTATAGCCGACTTGTAAAATAACATAGACAAGGTTATGCGGTTTTGGGTTAAACAAAGTTTTGTTAATTTTGTCCATTGTATTGCTCTGTAACACCTATTAGTTTATTTATTAAAGAAAAGGGTTAACCCAACCGGTCTAATTTATTTAAAGTTATTGTTACTTTGTTTTTATCTAAACTTAAAAACTGAAGTTAGAAAAATATGCTCAATGACTAGTCTTAATTAAGTATTTATGTTCTAAGTTATCTATTCTTAAAATTTCACCGAATAATATATTTATAGATCAGTTAATAGTAAATGTCTGAATGAGGTATCTGAAGGAAAGGGTAAAATATTTTTACAATTTGAAATAGCCTTTATGAACGATTTATAACCATGTCAGTTCATATGATTTTTTAATTCCAATAAGTTTATGAATAAAACATTTGTTTTTACATTATTAAATTACTGCGTATATAAAAATGTTGTAATTTTCCAAGTTGGTTCAGCCTGCAAAAGGGAGCATCGAGGTAATTAATAATTGTGACGCGTAGCGACGCTTGCGTTACCTTTCTTGAATACCATACGGCCCGAGTTTGGCAGGAAATACAGGCCATGGCCCAAGCAAGAGACAGGCAAAATCCTCTAACCTCTCTCGCCTAAATCATGCCAGTTGTACAAAAGGAATCGTTATTATTGTTGTTAAATTTTTAATGGGGGTAATAAATTATGTTAATAACGGGATTATTTACAAATAGGATTATGATAAGGATATTGTATGTTCCCTTGTCTGGAGTTGTTTTAGATGTAATAAAGTTAATGTACCGTGTATTTTTATAGCCTAGTCAAGTAATAGTGACGAGATGTAATGCGTTTCAGAAAACTAAGTGTCAGAAATACGTTTTTAATGAAAAACAAAAGAAAGTAAAAAATAATTATAATTTCAAAACATGAATAATTTTTTTTTAATAGGGCAAAATATATAGAATAAAAATAATCTTCTCGGACGTAAGTAAAATGCACTGTTCTTACGAAAATAATTTTATTTTTCTTAATAACATTTCAAATAGTCTTTTTTAAAGTCTAAATCAACAGAAAATTTACTGAAGTAATTGATAAAACAACTGAAATTCGCATATAGCAAATTAAACAGTAATTAACGTTGAAACAGTTCAGACAAACTAAAATTTCATTTTTTTTCTTTACATTCCAGCTATAAAAATATATTAATCAAAATTATTGATTAAAATTACTGGTGTTTAAATCAAATGTATTCTAAACTTTAATTGGGTTGTTGCTGCTAATTTTTATCCAACTAAAAATTCCTCAATTTCTGAGTAACAGAAATCCGAACTCAAGAAAAAAATAAATCATCTTTGACCTTATAATACGTTGTACACATTCTTGAAACAGGAGAAAACTAGGCCTATATAAAATATTAGAAACACTTTATTTTTAATGCTGTGTAGTTCATCTATGTTCTTTTCCCTTTTCCCACTATTTCCCTTTTTCTAAAAAAGGTTTCTCCTTTTAAAAATCACTTACTTATCGCTTTTAAAAAACCTTTTTTTAAAACTTGATACATAATTACGGAGATAATAAAAAAAATCCACGGATTAATATATGCAGCCAGTTATTAAATGAAGTTTTAGTCATTTTAGAATTAGAACAGTTTAATTTATACCAGTGTGAGGGCACTTGTGTGGTATCCATGGAGTAATGAAAGCGCTGCTTTTCTATGATAGCAGTTGTTTCAAGTTACGAAGTTGCATAGTCTCGTGTCTCGATATCTGTAAGGGGCGATAAAACGATCCACATTTTTTAATATATGTGTTAGATTTTTCAAAAAAATTTTGAAAAAATCCTCCTAAACCAGGGGAAGGAGTTTTGCTCACTAGTTTTTGCAAAAAATTCCCTCTATCCTCTTTTCTGGGAAAAGATATGTGGGTTATCCTTGTTTTGATGTGATGTAGCTAGTCTTACTTCTTTCGAATCTGTTTAGGCCTGGCTAAATAATACAGATTTGCAGGATAAGTTAAGTAATTATCAGTTTGACTGTGAAGATGTAATACTGATTTACTTTAGTACTGCGATTCTTCGGGTTCGCCGTGGCGCGCGCGCGCGTGTGTGAGTTTTACGTAAATAAGATTCTTGAATTTTGTAGTCCATTACGTTCGGTGAATCTTATTAATCACTTAAACTATAGTTTATCAATATCCGAATTTCTAAAGTTTGTAAATTTGTTAAAACTTACTGAGACAGAACGTTTTCGATCGCTATGTGCCGATCTTCATCAGTGTCTTGTGCTTGGAGATGTTGGATCAAGCGGTGACGGTTTTAAAGGTAGGTTTTCGATAGTATCAAAGAGTATGTGTGATTTGTATTGTGTTTGTTCGTTTAATATGTTTGTACTTTGTGTTTTTATGTGTCTGTAAATTTTATATTGTTCTAGTGTGTTGATAGGCATTTACCATAACCTAGAAATTCTACACATCAACAAAAAAGGACCACATCTCAACACACTAGAACAATATGAAATTTACAAACACACAAAAACACAAAGTACAAACATATTAAACGAACAAACACACATACTCATTGATACTATCGAAAACCTGCCTTTAAACCGTGACCGCTTGACCCGACATCTCCAAGCAGAAGAAACTGATGAAGATCGGCACATAGCGATCGGAAACGTTCTGTCTCAGTAAGTTTTAACAAATTTACAAAATTTAAAGTTCAGATAGTCATAAAATATTGTTTAAGTGATTAATAAATAAGATATTGTTTAAACATCTTCGGAAGAATAAAATCTGTACAACATGGAGGTGGAGTGCAGAAATTAGCAGCCTGATTTTGTCAAATCAGTATGTTAAATTTGAAATGTCTACCATGTTAAAAACATACTTATGAATGATAAATGATTAGTTTTAACATAAACGCTTGAAAAAATATCTATAATAAACAAAGAGAAATTTTACACAGCTTCTGTTTTGATAATTTCTGTGTTCGGTGTTGTTGACATTGATTCTATGTTAACCTCTAACTTAGACTTTTAAGTTTTCATTACCGAAACAAATAAGAGTGATATAATTGCAAACAATGACTTAGAAAATGTTCTTAATATTCATTTCCTTATAATATACACGCGATTGTCATCGGATATTGTAAATTAATGCAACAATATAGCGGGTCTAGTGTGACTAATTTACAATGGTATGCTAAATATTATAAAATTGGACATTCTCGGCGTTCAATTTCCAATGATGGGGTAGCATTCAATATTGAAATTGGTAACATTTTCAAACTAGTCTGTAATTTGTAAATTAGAAGGATGTGCGAGTGTAATTTTTTAGTACTTACGATTATTTTTTCTGATTATACAATTTTAACAATGAAACCTGACGAAATGTTAATTTTAATACTGAATGGGTGTACTTGAAGTCGACAAATAGAAGAAAACACCTAACGGTTAATTATTTGTTCCATTTTGAATTTGAGCTACTCGTTATTGCATCTTTTCGGCCGTTTCGGAAGGTTTGGCCCATTTTTAGTTAGGACCAAATGTTACGAGCACAAAGAAAAGTACAACTTAGAAAAGTTTATATTTTAGAAAATGAAATAATCCTACTTAAAATCTTCAATAATATTTCTGTTAAACGTTCAAGGTGAAATTAGCTGTCATCTCGATAGAAGAACGTCTAATGCTTCTAGAAAACAAATTGATAATTTATTTGCGGAATATGAATAAATTTAATTGTCTTTACCTTAAAGTTTGATATTTAGCATAATTATACGATTCTTAGCCACACACAATTTTATAAGTTTAGTTTACAATTTTCTTCCTATAAACCACGACGGGAATAAAAAATTCTTTACCCAGCTTTCAGCGACCATACATGTCTATTGCTTATTAGTTAATAAATAATAAAATAAGTGTTTTGTAAAATGCACTGTTTTAATTAGATATAACAAGAGTATAGTGGGATATTCGTAAGAACAGAAATCTGTCTCTTTTCAACTGTTTTCTAAAGCACACCTCGTAGATTCCGGCAGCTATCTCAGATAGGAGCAGTTGTAAAATGGGTTTCTAGCCGAGGGCTGCGCATCCCTTCAGCTATTGGAATGTGGAAGCAAAAAACGTAAACACTTATAGAGGTATAGGTAGGGGGCATAAATGCCCGTGTTTAGACATGGGAAACAATCTTGGTTAGTAATAGCGTTTCATTTCAATAAATAGACCTGCTCTCTGCCAAGGTCACAGAGGTGCAATGTACATCTGTTTATCAGTTCATGGCAAGGTTATTTTTTGTAATGGCGATTTTAGAGAATCCTAATTTAAATTAATTTCAATGCTTAGGACCATATAAAGAGTAAATTTGAATAGGTCTAATTAGTTTTAAAACATTACTTTACGTTTGGATTCCAAAATAGAATTTGCTCAAGAGCTAAACATTTATTTATATTATCTATCAAACAACCAAAATAAATTACAAAACTCACTGACATTACATCATAAAATGATCTTGTAATCTGGTGCATAAAAGACATTTTAATGTTGTAACTTTAAGTAGACGTTTCTACATTGAATTTTGTGACATTTGGTTTTTTTTATCTAATGTTGGTGTTTTTTTTTGTAATTTTTGTTGATTGTTTTAAATATTTGTTCGATAAGTAATATTAATAATGAATTTTGAGCTTCCAGTTTGCCTAAACGTATGAGAATGTTTTAAAGCTAATCATTAGAGGTAGTTTCGAATTGTTTGGCCGTAATCATCCAAATTAATCATAAAGTAAAATAAACACTTCAGCTTAGGGCTGAATTATACATCGAAGATTTGAATGATTTTAATATCTGCTTAAAGTTTGATCACAGTTTATTTCTGCTTTAAAAATAAGCTGTGCTATTTCTATTGTCCGCGTATAAATGTTTGTATAAAGTAAAAACAACTTCTGTCGGCGGAACAAAGGCAGCCCGCTCTTGGTTATAGAAGACGAAGCCAAGGTTGAAACACTTTAACCGTGGTCGATGAAATGCGCCATTAAACTTGAATATTGTGTCGATAGTTAATTTTACAGAGTACAGTAGTTCTATTTTTATAGTTATCAGAGTTTGTTCTAATTGATGAAAATCATATCAAACTGGAAGAGAATTTACCAAATTTATATGTTAGAACACGTGGATTTTCGTTCAAGGTGGAACAGGTTTTCTAAAATTATGTTCACAATAAAACTTAAATTCTGTATTTATATAGGATGGACCCCTAACGTAATGACAAATTTTACATGGTTATGTAGAAAGTCTCAAAAATTCGGTAAATAGTAAAACTTTGTGCTGGTGCTTCAAAAATTAAAAATGTTGAAAAGACAAAACACAACATTTCTCTATAAAACGGGACAATGTGTTATAACCTACTTTATTACAATACAGTACAGCTATACATTATCTATGTAGGGTAGATTTGATTATAGAAAATTATTGAAATTTTTTTCTACCTAATGTACGTGTATGGTTGCTTTGCAGTACACTAGATAAGAAGTCACCTCTCACTTTTTTATTAATTGGTTAGCTGGCGTTAGGAAACTTTTTCTCTCCTAAATACCTCAAGTATCATGCCTAGATACGTAATACAGTATAAGGCGTCTCGGGGTCAAGTTGAGTCAAGCCAGGTAAGGGATTAGGACCGGCCTGGGCGATGAAAGGCCTGGGACGCCCCGCCAAGTACATCTCATTAGTGACGCATCGCTGATTACTCACTTAAAAACGTTAATCTAATAAAAAAACATTATTTGAGAAAAACGTTGATAATGTTTTCTTAATTACTATTAAACAAACAATTGTGTGTTTGTCTCATGTTAATCGGCAGACTTTAAGTGTGATTGCCGGCTACGCTTCGTATAGCATAACTCTCCTCACTTGTTGTATATTGAAGGCCTGATAAATAACATTAAAAATTATCATTTAATATAATCCATTATCATATGTGTGACAGTTCAACGTCTTCTCTGCGTTACGCAGCTCTTTTTGCTATTAAAAAAGCTCGTTTTGTAGGCTTGAGACTGCCGGAGCCGGCATTAAACATTTTGCTCTGTATAACCTTCCTCAAAATTACATTTTTCTTTCTTATTATTAAAAACAAAAAATTATCAAATTATTTTTATATATGTTTTTACTTCCTTTGGGTTTTACAAATATTTACAATTTAAGTACACGTTTCCTTAGTAATTCAATTACATAAAAAAATGTTTAATAAAAATACATAAATGTAAAATACATAAAAAAATGTTTAATATTAATAGTTCTGATCTGTAATATTTTAAATATTAATGATCTAGGATTTGTGTACGAGCGCCTGGCACGACAATCTATTCTCATTGAAAGAGATTATCTGGCCATTTGCGTATTTATTATATTAACGTTTTTAAGTGGCGTAATCGGCAAAGCCTCAATAATGGGATGTACTCGCTGGGGTGTCCCCGCCTATTCTTTGGCTGAGCAGTTCCTAATCCCCCAGCGACCAAACTTACCTCAACTTAAACCCTGAGTAGGTGTATAACAGAGATAAAGGGACTGGGAGTAAATTTCATCGAGGAAATGGAGTTCATTGTTATATAATTATTTTTACATTTCGGCTCACATTTTATATAGTCCAATGCATCACACTAAATATTGAGTTTGACAGTCGTGTTTGGTAGGGAAGAAAACTGGTTCGAGATCGCTGAGCTAGTCTATTTGTTTACGTTTTCTTAGGGTATCAAAAGTTGTATGTAACTACTCTATCCAGATCTGTACTGGGTTGCGGCTAAATACCCCGGTAGAGAATTGTGTACTTCATGGAAGTCATTTTTGTTTTCGATCTTGCACAAAGAAAAATGTATATTCCTACAATAATCTTAAAACTAATTCATCATCTCTTGCCCTCTGTACTAAGGGATAAGTTTATATTTACTCCTTTAAACCCAACAATAAGATCTTCCTCTTGTCGTGTGCACGTTAGCTTCTCTTCTTACGTACTCTATTTGATCTCTTTTTGACAAGTTTTCATGTTTTTGTTTTTTATTGGACTGTTACAAGAGTAAGGTTTACGCCTATACCATATTTGTTACTGTGCGAGATAAAGCCTGACCCTGAAAGCGGATCTGTACAGTTGGAAGGCTATGCTGCTGAAACGAGAGATTTTCCTTGTATAAAGTAACAGTCTGAAATTGTTAATCATAATATCAGTTCAACAAAATGTTTAATGCGGTTCTTATAAGTTACGGCAAATGTTTATTTGATGGACAGAATCTCCCGCTACTATAATTACCCCCTCATAGGCTCCCCACCTCCTAACCACGCTTTCTGCTCAGGTTTAACCTCGTTTCGCATGTCCTGTATGTCGGGCGATGGTAGTCTCAATCTCTTTTTCACTTGAGAAAACCTTCAGTAGTGTTTTTTTAAATGTAAAGCCTTCATGGTATTATTTTTCTACTAGGACACTGCTTACAAATACTGTTAGTGCTTTGAAACATCAGTTCAGACATCGGTTGATGTTTTTATCGGCAATTTTGTTTTAAAATATCAATTAATATACATAGTTTGTCCATCAATTTTGCTTTAAAATCTTAATTCTTCCATCGTTTGACCTGCTATTTTGTTTTAAAATATCAATTCATAGACATCGTTTGCCTGCAAATTTGCTTTAAAGTATCAATTTATGCATTGTCTGCAACGTTGCTTTAAAATATCAATTAATATACATAGTTTGACCTTCAACTTTGCTTTAAAATCTAAATTCATCCATCATTTGACCTGCTATTTTGTTTTAAAACATCAATTAATAGACATCGTTTGCCTACAAATTTGCTTTAAAGTATCAATTCATGCATTTCTGCAACGTTGCTTTAAAATATCAATTAATATACATAGTTTGACCTTTAACTTTGCTTTAAAATCTTAACTCTTCCATCGTTTGACCTGCTATTTTGTTTTAAAATACAGTTGAACCTCTCAAATTCGACACAATATGGACTTAAAGGTTGTCGAGTTTTAGGGAACTTGAAGAAAAATAACTAGGGTTGAATAAAAAAGCTATTTAGAGTAATAAAATTGTACATTTATTGATTTATTGTATATACAATTATATATTTATAAATATCGCAATATGTATTCTTGTGTATTAATAAAGTACTGTCAAAATACAAATACAAGAATTATAATATAATTTATATTTAATATAATTCTTGTATTTGTATTTTGACTTAGTTCTTTAATTATATATTTATATCAACATTTATAACTTATAATCAAAAAATAAAAAAAATACAAAAGGCCTAGTAGAATCTGAAAATACAGTGTTCATTACAATTATTACTGAAGTTGTTTATGCTGCTTATAAAAAGTCCATCACAGTTAGTTATCTGTGATGAAGTTTTCTGAACACTAGAAGAAAAGTGTAAAAGTAAACTTACTGAAGTCGTTTGAAAACCCCTGTGATTGAAGACTGCTTTTCTGTCTCCACACAACGTCTTGCAGCTTGATCACGGAGTCGTCTGAGGAACAGAATCTCTATTCCAGTCGCATTTTGCTGCTCTGAGTACTGCAATCTCCCTTCAATAAATTTCACAGCCTCACTGTGGCTAATTTTTTTTTTCTTGTCGATGGTCCTCTTGCTCTTCTTCTTCTTCCGAATCGTCCGCTTCTACGTCACGCCCTTTGACAGCTGCGATGATTTCATCTTCTAATGTTCTGATGCTCCGTCGAGATCCATCATTGCTTAAAGACTCTTCACACCCTGGGATTTTTTCATGAGTTCAATCAAGTCGCTATTTTCAGAATTGATTCCATCGTCACGCGACAAATCATTGCCTGCGTGATCTAGAAGTTTCTTCCAAGAAAGAATGAGGGTTATGGTCTCAAGCTCGATTCAAGATTGAGAGACCCATTCAATGACATGTAATAAATCGGTCTTCTTTAGTTTAGCCGTTAGATCTTCACCCGATTCCAAGGACAACACCAAAGATGACAAAAGCTTACGTCTGTACCTTCTCTTTAACGCTGCCAAAGCTCCTTGGCCCATCGGTTGACAGAGAGACGTGACGTTCGGCGGTAGAAACATTGCTTTAATGTCTTTATCCTGTAAATATTGCACATCAGGGTGAGTCGTAGAATTATCGAGAATCAGTAGAGCTTGCCTGGGAAGATTTTTTTTCTTCAGAAACTTCTCAACCTCTGGGACGATTTGTTGAAAAAACCACTCTTTAAAAATTGCTCCGCTCATCCATGCATTAGATTGATTTCTATACCAAACTGGGAGTTCAAAGTTGCCATCACTTGTGCATCTGGCAGTTTTAAATGCTCTTGGTTTTTTTGTTTTTCCAATTAGCGCTAATTTGAGTTTGTGCTCTCCTGTTGCATTACTGCAGGCAAGAATAGTCACACGCTCCTTACTTTTCTTAAAACCTGGTGCAGCTTTTTCATCTCTCAGAGCTAAACTTTTAGTAGGAAGCATTCGAAAGATTCGTCCTGTCTCATCTGCATTGTAGATTTGATCACCTGACAGTCCTTCTTTTTCAATAAACTCGTGTAGTTTGGTCTTGAAGTCACTCACGTTGTTAGGGCCAGCTGACAGTTTTCCCCCCGCAGATACTGAGCAGCTTGATTCCATATCGTTGTTTCCACCTTGACAACCAACCATTGCTCGCTGTAAACCCAGGCTCTCCTTCGTCCTTAAATTGTTCATAAAACTGAAGAGATTTCTCTTGCAGGATGGGTCCAGATATAGGCGTCCCTTCTCCCTGTGCACACGGAACCATTGGTAATGAGTTTCGCGGACTTTTTCGAACTCTGCACTTCTCATTGTTTTTCGTTCCGCGATGGATTATGTACACTGTCTTTTCAAACACCACGATTCAATTTCAGATTTCTTTTTCTTCCAACCGAGCACTGTAGACCTACCGATGTTCAAGTTCAACGCTATTTTATTTACGCTTTCCCGCTCAAGTCTTTTTAGGGCACCAAACTTTGCTTCCATTGACACTGACACTGGTTTCTTCTTCTTCTCCGCCATACTGTCGCTCTATATTCCAGCACAAAACTCGTTTAAACAATTGTCAACCACTCTCGAACAAAAGCAACTGACTACAACTGTGTCTCAACATACACTAAACTGAACGCCCAGTGACGACAATGTAGCGAAGGTAGTTTATGACCTTCCCGGGAATCCCAGGTCAACGCGCGGACTCACGATAAGGAAAGTGGCCACAGAAATCCCCGAAAGCGTGCAAACAATAGCCCGCCCCAGCTGGGCAGGTAAAGGGTGCGTTGAATGACCTTGGAAAACCTATTAAATTAGTCTGAGTCTAGCGCTTTCGGGCGGCCTATGTACTGATGGAAAGCTTTACGTTATGGGCGGTGTAAAAAAGTTATTAATTCACCAGCCCTGTCGAGTTTTACGGAATGTCGAGTTTTCGGGAATCGAGTTTGAGAGGTTCTACTGTATTAATAATAGACATCGTTTGTCTGCAAATTTGCTTTAAAGTATCAATTCATGCATTGTCCGCTACGTTGCTTTAAAATATCAATTAATATACATAGTTTAACCTTCATCTTTGCTTTAAAATCTTAACTCTTCCATCGTTTGACCTGCTATTTTGTTTTAAAATATCAATTAATAGACATCGTTTGTCTGCAAATTTGCTTTAAAGTATCGATTCAAGCATTGTCTGCAACGTCGCTTTAAAATATCAATTAATATACATAGTTTGACCTGCTTTTGTTTTAAAATAACAATTCATGCATTGTTTTATCTTTAATCCTGTATTCATCTTTACTCTTTTTTAAGCCTTTGTTTATCTCACGTTCCCTCATCAGTTAAATATTATCGATATAAATATCTTTATTAGAAGATATTGCGTTTCATAATTAACAATGAATATTGGTTAGAAATAGAGCAAAGGTAAATATCGTCAAAGGACGTTAGTACATATCGGTATTTAGTCCGAAACTGACCTACTTTATGATTAGTATAGACGAATAAATTGGCGATAGGCAGCTCTAAAGAAAGTTATTTAAGATACAGGATTTTTTTGTCACTGGACTGACGAATGACTGCGAAAGATTCGATAACAACTCTGTTACCACCCTTTGAACATCGTGGTAGGAAACCTTAATTAATTAGCACAGTTAATATATATTACACGCTCTTAACATTCTCCAGTAATTATATGTATTTAAAAACAAATTATCTTCTGAAATGTTTAAATTATCGGTTTATTGACAGATAGGCTACCTATCTTTGTTTGAAATGTATTTAGTGGGTATCATCGGTTTGGAATGGACGAGTTGGCCGCAGCATGATAAAACACATTAATCTCTGTTAACACAAGGCTTCTGAGTTTTAAAATACTGATTATAAAACTTTGCTCTTAAATAAGTTTATCTTTTTCACGTGAAAGAATAAACTACGGTTTTTAAAGAATTTATATAATTGTGGATTTTGTAATGAGGGGTACAAATTTTGCTACATAAGGTGCGAAGTGAAACATAACATTCATACAACAATAAAGTGCCACAATAGGAGAAACATAAATGTTGAATAGAATGATCTATTTGCTTCTGTATAATTTTGTGTTTAGTTTGTCATCATAAAATAAATTAGATTTTTGAAAAATATATACATTTGTAAAATAACAGGTTAGATTACACAAAAACAATTCCAGGGTTTTTTTGTTAAAAATTTCTTCCATTCAAACATTGCTAAACCGAGATTGATTTATTTTTAATTATTTCGTGTATTGCTCTTTTGGGCTGTATTCCTTTTTGTTGATTTTTTCCTCAGTGTTATTTTGCAATTGCTCTTAGCTTGTTGAGAATTACTGAACTGTTTGTGTTTTTTTAGTGCACAATTCATTTCAGCTTTCTCGAATTTACATCTTCGTGTAACTTTTGCAATTTATGTTTTACATTTAGTTTGCTTCGAGCTTCGGATACAAGGATACACATATTCACGTGTCTATGTAAAAATATTTGTATATTTCGATCTCTTTCTTTTCTTCATTGTGCAAATAAGCGATGGTTAATTCTAATTATGACTAAATAGTATATTATCAACTATCGAGCGCCAGTTTGATCAAAGGTCATCTTTTCCTCCACTCGACCTGTGTTATGTGTTATCTTAATATGCGGTGATTTTTAGCAATTCTTGGAGGAACGAACTATACGTAACGGCTTATCATAAGGATTTAATTGTGTTCCAAAGTTTACAACTGTGATAATAATAGGACCTGATAACACTTATCTTAGAGAGCAAGTAACGTTAAAATAGTTGTTCAAGCCTACACAGTGAGAAGCTATTAGATGTCTAATGAAACCTAGTTTTACATAGTGACACATTTGTTACCCTCGATTTGTTTGTTCTATAATGCGGTAACCCTAATTATTTTGTGCTTCACCTTAGGAGCTTCTTACAGCCCCAACACCAAAAATATTTTAGACCATATTTAATATAGATTTTGTTTATAGAGTGCAAAATTAAAGGCTAGGAGAGGACGTATTGAAGAGCGAGTAGAGAGATAATTATATTTCCGGCAGAATGACAGGCCACTCGGACATTGATTCTCACTCCGTTTACGCTTAAGTGCAACAGGGACCCCTTGTCTTGCTATACGTATAACTCTTCATATTGGCGCTGTATTTTAGTCCCAGAATTGATGTGCAGCACGTTGGCACCTCTATAGGGAATGCCCTATCCAACGCTGCCCACCTAAAACCATAATTTCCCCCGTGTGCCAGACCAGGAGTTTAGTATTTTCATAAGTATACTTTTTCACATATTCGTTCTGTTTTCATCCCAGGATATGCATCACATTGGGACATCCTTAGGGAATATCTACACAACGCTTCACACAAAACCATAATTTCCTCAATTCTCTAGACCAGGGGAGTTTTATGTCTTCATAAGCATACATTTTCTTTCATCATCTTTCTTAGATTTGAATAAACCTTGTTCAATTCTTGTCCTTGATAGTTCTGATTGTCCTTGAAGAATTTCCGATATACGCTCATCAAACACAGCGCAGTCAGTTCGTCCTATCTCATTGTACTTCTGAGTCAAGTCTTGAATGGTACTGAAAGACCGTTTGACAGTAGCCGTGGAGAACGGGAAACCACTTAAAATGAGGGGTGCTTGCCTTGTTGCAGTGGAAAAATATTAGCATCCTCCAAATGTGAAGCCACTGCAATGTCCTTAAATTTGTCTCCTGATAAATCCTTCTTTTTCCACAGGTTGTAATACAAATATAACTCTGCAGAGATACCACCCAACTCATGAAACTCTATTTTCCAAATATTTTGAAGCTATTTTTAGCGCGTATGAAGGACGAAGACGGGATAAGGCAGACGTATTTCCGTGGGAGAATCTATTCAGATATAAAGTTAGGTCAAGATAAGAGATGACCAACGACCGTCCCCATTATTCAGTCGCAGTATCAGATGATGCATTTCTTGTGTGTATTTGCTTTTGAGGGATTCGTGTTACTAATAACACAACCCGGATTTCCTTCCCGATAACATGTGTTTTTATGCAATTCGTCAGTAACATTCCTCGCCATATGATTCTTCGCCATTAGTAAATCCATATGTTATCTTGTTGCACGTTCACAACGGGTTCTAAAATCACAGAGTATTTTGAAATTATAACTAAAGCTATTATGAAAATTGGTTTAATTGGAACACACTGCAATTTATAGGTAGATTTTCGTATAGGATAGCTTTCTTCAACCGAGAGATGTTCTAGTGATTCGATAGCATGTAAGCTGTCAGAAAATTTGCTTATGTTCTTGTATCTCAGACAGTTTGGTCTCACATTCTTAATATATAAGGATACATACATTATCTTAATAGATAAATATAGTCTTATTGATGCATTGTCTTATTCTTTATATAATTAAATAAAATACTACTTATTCGGTTCAACCCTTTACACGTTACAAACGTAATCAAATGACTGGAAAACTGATAACCTATTACACCAGCCTATCTTTATTTACAGTTGAAAAAAACTTATATAAACTGTAAAAAGTGAAAGAATAGTAAAGTGTACGTACGTGAATGCGACTAGGCTTCATGTTGAATACTTACCGTCTGCGAAGACTTATGGGAGTCGCTAACCTTCTGCAAGAAGAATCTCTCCTCGATCACGCTTCAGACACTTGACGAAAACAGTCACGTTGCTGCTAGTTGATATATTTTCATAAATTTTAGAGTTTATTTTTGCTATAAAATAACCAAAAGAACTTTGTGGAGTGGATTATTGTTTGAGAAGTTCTTTTAGGTAAGTGAACACATTTGTGGCTTTAAAGAAGAATTAGGTCAAGGTAAAATTATTTAATAACAGGATCGAACATGAACTAATATAAAATACATTTGTTTTATCAAACGCGTTCCGCTGAGGATGTTGAAATGTGGTTTGAGAAAATAAATGTAATTATTGTGGATTCAAATTTATTTCTGTTATTAAGATCTTTTGTGTGTGCGTGCGTGTGCGTGTGCGTTATAATTATTAATTATAGATCGTAGATACATTTGTAAAATAATTTTTATAGAAACATTTAATTTAATAATAGGAAAATCTTTATTTATGTATTATACAAATGTAAGATAGTTCTTTTAATATAATAAATAAAAATTAATTAAATTTTTTGCATAGTGCCTTGTATGTTTGAAGAGATATGAAGTGTCTTGTGTGTTTTATTGATATCTACATTTTTATAGCTTTATAAACAAAAAGTAAGGTTTCTGACATAATGTAAAAAGGAATTAATGAAATTGCTAAGTAAATGGGTTTATGTCATTAATACATTATGCCATTGTACATTGCCTATCATCGGGTGCCAATCACCTCAAAGACTCTGGTACGTCTTCCAAAAATTCACGAACTACGTATTTTGTCCGACCAATTTGAAAAGAAACATATAAACAAAAATCTAAATTTTTAGTTTGTATCATGTACGAGTATATTGCCCTATTGGAATGAAACAGTAGTATATTTTTCATATTAACTCTTTTTCTCATGATAACGATGAGTAATTGCCTTAGAATGGACATTTAAATATTAATTTATTTAGAAAACTATTTAGATAAAAAATACAAACAAATTTGTTTCATTAAAATGTGTTGAAAGCACGACTGTTCATGCACCCTTTATTTAGCTGCGCCTCTGGGATCGACGGAAAACAGAAAAAAAGGATCGTGTGCGTACTCCTTTAAATGTATTCCAATGCAGTTCATACAGTTTTCAGTATTCAAACTGGATTTTAGTTCTGCGATAGATTTTACACTTTGTTGGAAGTTGTAGAAGATGTAGCCAGAAAAGACAGAATATTTGTGATAATTCCATAACCCTTATCACTCTCAATTATAATCAATTTTACATTTATTTTTATCTATTAATTTGCTACATTAATCTGTACAGACTTTGATTTTTATCGAAATAGCGTAATATATTTTCAAATTTTACTGCTTCAATTTTTCTTTAAAAAAATAATCTTATCAGAACTTTTACCAATATTTTCTTCATTCTGTTTATCTCACCTCTCGATGCGTGTACGAACTGTTTCAGGCAGATAAGTGAGTTATCATTCGTCCCAGGTAGTTCTTTACAGCCTAAATTGTTTGCTTTTAGCGTTTTTAATAGTTTCTCGTTTTGCGTAGTAATCATTTCTTGCAAAATTACTTTTCCATTTTTGTTCCTCAATGTAATGAACGAGTTTAACGTATTGTTTCTGATAGTGTTTTATTTAGAATAAAGCAACGACGGGAAATAAATAATATGTGGATATAGTCAACTAGGTGTGTGCACGCTGTTAGACGAGTGTAATGGCCGCGTTCCCGACATGCATTGCCCGCCATTTCATGCAAACCTACTTAGCTCCAGCATTCATTCTGAATGAAGACAGAATTGTGGAAATAAATAAATGTTGAATTGCACGAGCGTGCCCGTGTATATGTGAGGTGTGAACATTTTTGGAAATATAACACCTACTTACAGTATTTTAGTACGTTTTTAAATTCCATTTCATTTAAAGGCAATTTATACATTATATTGCATCACCTCCAAACGTTTTTCTGTTTGGCATATGGTACTTAAAAATATATTCCAAGCAGAAGGGGTAGCGAGAGGCACCTCTCTTCTGCCAGGTTGACAGCAGGCATACTTCGGATAATCTCCCCAATCCTCGTAGTATCAATCGATCATTATCTGCGTTCCTTAATTCCATCCATTCCTTCTTATACTTCTTCTTACAGGAGGACATCGATGAGCCTCTTTACGATTTTGGTAGAAAGCAGATCTGATTCGGGTGCAGGACTGTGGATCCGGTCTTTCCCTTGGTTTGACGAGGGTATCCAGGTAGTTTCCCGATCTATGGACAGAGTGCTAGTCAGCACCACAGAGCACTTAATTTATATTAAGTGCTCTGTGGTCAGCACTAATCTCTTCCTCATTCTCTGAGAAAGGGGGGAGTGAGATAAAGAGACGGAAGGATCTTTCCATTCCAGCGCGTAGACCTAGATTGTAAGAGATTCTTGAAGAAACAACTCGCCATTTTAACTCGTTCGCCAAGCCGGCCTTTAATATTACTACGCAATGTCACATTGACTCAAAACAGTAATGAAACCATTTTATTCTGTGTCGAATAAGTGTACGCCTAATTTAATTATTATTTACAAGACTTTACCAGAACGTCATCTTGACTCGACTCAAGTCTATCATAATGGTCGATTAAAAGACCCACCAATTATCCTAATAGGATAAAAAATTTAATTCATTTTTTTAACTTAATTAAACTCGCTCCTCATGTCCATTCCAACCCTCACAAGGTGGCTGCGGTTGGCGCACGGTTCGGCCTCTGCTTCTTGACTTGGCAGGGTGTCAGAAACCACCGCTAGCTCACAGTCCGTTTCCCATCTAATTCATCTACGCAAACCTACATACAAGAAGTCATGATCCCCAATAAGGGGTTGCGGTGACCTCTACCAGTGGTTTTATGTCCGTACCTTAAATCTACGTATATTCTAACAATTCTTTCCTATACTTGTTAGGCAATAATAGTCATTCTGGTTGTTCACCTGAAACTACCAAAAATGCTGACACAAAGAAAACATTATTATAAATTTTATAAACCAGAAATAATGGGTGAACACTTATTTATCAATTCATTTGGAAAAAAAACCACTATTTACTGATACTTCTCAGCAGACGTGTTTCGCATTTGCTCAATGCTGCGATTCAAGGACAACACTGAGTAACAAGTGAATAATGGGATACGTGTCTGCTGAGATATATCAGGAAGTAGTGCTTTAATGTCGTGTAAATTGATGAATGTGTGTTTATTAAAACATCTCAAGATCTATAATCCAACAATTGGAAGTTGTAATAACTAAAATTTTAAAAAATACAGTCCTAATATAAATTTAAAAACACTCATTTTTAATTATGTTAAAGTGAAAATCTTTTCGTTTTCCAATGTAAATTGTCTTCGGTCCTGCACAACGTAGTCTATGCGTCGAGCTTACATTAGGAAACAATAATTTTGTCCTGGATTTGTTGTTATTGTGAAATAGTTATAGTATTATAATATTCTATAATCTAATGCTATCTGTTATAGAGACAGACATAAAGTTTCGCGTGTATTTGTAAATTTAGCATATGTTTGTATATTTTCAAATTGTTGTCATTACTTATGATTTCCAGCATTGCCTTGTGCTTATGCTTTATGTATATGTTTAGAGTGTATTTTTAAAGTAAAAATACAACGAAATCTAAAACGAAATTTAAGGTAGAGCATATATTGTTTGCAATTGTTTTTGAACAAAAAGATCAAAACACACAGACACGCACTCTCTCTCTCTCTCTCTCTCTCTCTCTCTCTCTCTCTCTCTTTCTCTTTCTCGTGCGCGTAAATCAAGATCTACAATTTACGCTCAAATTATAGTAGCTGAACTTTCTGAAAAGATATTTCGAAACAATTTTTACAGATCAAAATGGTTTATCAAGGTAAGCGAGAAAGTATTACGCCTACTGTTAGTAAGGTTGACAGACGATAACAAATTCGGGGCGCCACGTGTTTTCAGTTTCACGTGCGTCAGCCACTTTACGCACGTGATTATTTACGTGATCTAGCACGTTCAGTTCAAGTCACACACTTTGAGTTTTTTTGTTCTTGCTAATCTCACCGTAGAAAAGATGTAAGTTCTTAGTAAGAGCACAGAAAACGGAAACTATTTTGTAGTTCAGAAGCCGAGATAGCAAAAAGACTGAAACTACACAGGTTATTGCAAGATTTAACAGTCATTTACGAACGGTTAAATTTCATCTGAGATTTGTTTGAAAAGAATCATATCGTTTTGGCGTGAAAGGTTCAGGAATAATTAAAACCTGAATTGTTCTAATCTTTACTTTTCCGAACTTGTAACTAGCAGATTTAATTTACAGGTATAGTCGGTATGGAAATATAATTTTCACAGAGAGTTTATCTATCTAAAGTGGTTGATTATGGTATTACGTTCTTGTAAATCATTGTCTTACGAAACGTGCTTTAATAACTTCCATTGTTAACTTTACGCCTTTTCTGCAAGTTTACGATTAGGAAAAAATAAATCTTTTAAATGGCATAGGTTTCTTCAAACTTTGTGTCCTTCTGTTTACGAAATAACTTCTTTCTTCTTCTTAAGGGCTTCTTGCTGATGGTTAGGTATAGCTGATGACCCGAAGTTCTATTCATTGTACTATTCTACAATATGAGAGCTTGTGCCCTTGACCATTGATTTTCTCCATTCCCATCACTTCTGTTTTGATGATGTACCTTTAAAAGAAGGGTTATTCCAGCCAAGGAGAACTTGCTCCAGGTCTTCTTGATTATCTTTATGGCGTAGGTACTCACGCGACATCGCAGGAGGGATATCATAAAGCAGTGCCTGCTTTATCTACAAAATTGTTAAAATTTCTCATTACTTTCATGTAATGCTTGGCCGAGGCGGCCTTAATCCTGTAAAGACTGCGTCCAGCGTCGTTTTTGTTCCACTTATGCGCCCATAATTTCTTGAAGAATCCGTCAAACTCACTCCTGCAGCCCACCAGGGACGAGAACGAGGGCTACAGTAGCCAGAGGTCAGGAGATGGTTGTATTACAATTGAAATGAAACAGTATCTGCCAGGAAAGAAACACTGTCATAAAAACCAGAGATAGATCATGTTGGAACCTTGGGGGTTGGAATGTCCTTTTACCATAAGTGAAGAGTGGGTATTAATTTACAAATATTTTGTTAGAGAGTCTATGAGTGAAGGCATGCACAATATTTTCCTACTCGAAGTTTGAATGGGATGCAATATGAGGTTATTACTTTCACGAGGTCTGCGTGCTATCCTCAGGATCGTCCATCTGCGTCATCTTCAACAGAACTACGAGGCTGGTTGTTATTTAGTGCGTGCTATCCTCAGGATCGTCCGTGCGTGCTATCCTCAGGATCGTCCATCTGCGTCATCTTGAACAGAACTACGAGGCTGGTTGTTATTTAGTGCGTGCTATTTAAATAGCTAAGAGCTTTGATGTTCTGTCAGTAGGAACATCAACTGTCTGTGTTCAAATTCAATCAGTTCTATGGTTTCCCTCCAATAAGCATACTTCTTTTGTCTGTGCGTAATTTAAGGACGTTAGATGCCGCTTATGGTCATTTAAATAGCTAAGAGCTTTGATGTTCTGTCAGTAGGAACATCAACTGTCTGTGTTCAAATTCAATCAGTTCTATGGTTTCCCTCCAATAAGCATACTTCTTTTGTCTGTGCGTAATTTAAGGACGTTAGATGCCGCTTATGGTCATTTAAATAGCTAAGAGCTTTGATGGTCTGTCAGTAGGAACATCAGCTGTCTGTGTTCAAATTCAATCAGTTCTATGGTTTCCCTCCAATAAGCATACATCTTTTGCCTGTGCGTAATTTAAGGACGTTAGATGCCGCTTACGCTCATTTAAATAGCTAAGAGCTTTGATGGTCTGTCAGTAGGAACATCAGCTGTCTGTGTTCAAATTCAATCAGTTCTATGGTTTCCCTCCAATAAGCATACATCTTTTGCCTGTGCGTAATTTAAGGACGTTAGATGCCGCTTACGGTCATTTAAATAGCTAAGAGCTTTGATGGTCTGTCAGTAGGAACATCAGCTGTCTGTGTTCAAATTCAATCAGTTCTATGGTTTCCCTCCAATAAGCATACATCTTTTGCCTGTGCGTAATTTAAGGACGTTAGATGCCGCTTACGGTCATTTAAATAGCTAAGAGCTTTGATGGTCTGTCAGTAGGAACATCAGCTGTCTGTGTTCAAATTCAATCAGTTCTATGGTTTCCCTCCAATAAGCATACATCTTTTGCCTGTGCGTAATTTAAGGACGTTAGATGCCGCTTACGGTCATTTAAATAGCTAAGAGCTTTGATGGTCTGTCAGTAGGGACATCAGCTGTCTGTGTTCAAATTCAATCAGTTCTATGGTTTCCCTCCAATAAGCATACATCTTTTGCCTGTGCGTAATTTAAGGACGTTAGATGCCGCTTACGGTCATTTAAATAGCTAAGAGCTTTGATGGTCTGTCAGTAGGAACATCAGCTGTCTGTGTTCAAATTCAATCAGTTCTATGGTTTCCCTCCAATAAGCATACATCTTTTGCCTGTGCGTAATTTAAGGACGTTAGATGCCGCTTATAGTCATTTAAATAGCTAAGAGCTTTGATGGTCTGTCAGTAGGAACATCAGCTGTCTGTGTTCAAATTCAATCAGTTCTATGGTTTCCCTCCAATAAGCATACATCTTTTGCCTGTGCGTAATTTAAGGACGTTAGATGCCGCTTACGGTCATTTAAATAGCTAAGAGCTTTGATGGTCTGTCAGTAGGAACATCAGCTGTCTGTGTTCAAATTCAATCAGTTCTATGGTTTCCCTCCAATAAGCATACTTCTTTTGTCTGTGCGTAATTTAAGGACGTTAGATGCCGCTTATGGTCATTTAAATAGCTAAGAGCTTTGATGGTCTGTCAGTAGGAACATCAGCTGTCTGTGTTCAAATTCAATCAGTTCTATGGTTTCCCTCCAATAAGCATACATCTTTTGCCTGTGCGTAATTTGAGGACGTTAGATGCCGCTTATGGTCATTTAAATAAGGGAATCTTTGAAACGGCTACGTAAGATTGAGAATGCCAGAGGATTACCAGGACCAGCCCAAGGTAACTGCCGTGCCGGGTCAGAGCCAACTTATCGCCAAACGTGAAGAAGGCAGTCCCCGCCCTTCCTCACTCCGCCCGATGCACCACTGAAATCATCGTGTCTACAAATATCAGACTGTCACATAGAATAGTTTCTTTATTTAGGTTTTGTTAGATGTTTGTAGCACGGGTAGTAGCAGATACATTCCTTTCTACACGTTGTATAACACTTGTGAACAGATAGTAATACAGTAGTTGTAGTTTGTTAGAAATACATTGACCTCGGTAGTATTGTTTGCTATAGTCACTCAACTGTCGACTTATAACTAATATTTAATGACCATTTATCGATTCAATAAATAAATTGCTAATCATAACAAAAATGACCTTATGTACTATTTTAGCTAAGCCGCTTGTAGATATTGTTTTACACGGTTGCCAGTAAGTAGGTCGAGATTTATAACAGTGTCGTTTGGTTTGTGAATTAATTTTGTGTACTTAGAGGTGTGTTGTGTCGATTGTTAAACAAGTGGCAACCGTGACGCTTCGATCAATCACAGCCAGGGGGTTCTATTTTTATTCGTACAGTAGTATCATTCACAATCTCTTTCAAATTCTTTATAGACGATACTTGCTTAAATTGTAAGAATAAACTGATTAAATGTCGATAAAATGCTGTGTATTTTTATTAGAATGTAACGAATTAGCAAGTTTGAGATGTAGTAATAGTATGAAGGGGAGTCCTGGAATAACCTTGGTTAAGGGGGGGGCTCAACAATTTTCCTTGTAGAGTAAATATTTTTCGCCAAAAACGTTTTTGGTAAATTTATCGCAATTATTAGAAAATATTTGTTTGAACTTTTTAAATTTTAAACCAGCAGATTAAAATGATTTGTGCAAAATATAAAGGAGGCGTATATTAATATTGTATTCGCCTGCTGAGAGTTTTGTTATTTTGAAACTGAAGTAAATTTTTGGATTTTTTTAATCATCTAGAATAATAATGTTTCTTCTCGGTAAAGGGGAGTTCTACGTTAAGTAAGCGACCGTGTCCACGCGGTGTAATAATGTTTCTTCTCGGTTAAGGGAGTTCTACGTTAAGTAAGCGACCGTGTCCACGCGGTGTAATAATGTTTCTTCTCGGTTAAGGGAGTTCTACGTTAAGTAAGCGACCATGTCCTCGCGGTGTAATAATGTTTCTTCTCGGTTAAGGGGAGTTCTACGTCAAGTAAGCGACCGTGTCCACGCGGTGTAACAATGTTTCTTCTCGGTTGAGGGAGTTCTACGTTAAGTAAGCGACCATGTCCACGCGGTGTAATAATGTTTCTTCTCGGTTAAGGGGAGTTCTACGTTAAGTAAGCGACCGTGTCCACGCGGTGTAATAATGTTTCTTCTCGGTTAAGGGGAGTTCTACGTTAAGTAAGCGACCATGTCCACGCGGTGTAATAATGTTTCTTCTCGGTTAAGGGGAGTTCTACGTTAAGTAAGCGACCATGTCCACGCGGTGTAATAATGTTTCTTCTCGGTTAAGGGGAGTTCTACGTTAAGTAAGCGACCGTGTCCACGCGGTGTAATAATGTTTCTTCTCGGTTAAGGGGAGTTCTACGTTAAGTAAGCGACCGTGTCCACGCGGTGTAATAATGTTTCTTCTCGGTTAAGGGGAGTTCTACGTTAAGTAAGCGACCGTGTCCACGCGGTGTAATAATGTTTCTTCTCGGTTAAGGGGAGTTCTACGTTAAGTAAGCGACCATGTCCACGCAGTGTAATAATGTTTCTTCTCGGTTAAGGGGAGTTCTACGTTAAGTAAGCGACCATGTCCACGCGGTGTAATAATGTTTCTTCTCGGTTAAGGGGAGTTCTACGTTAAGTAAGCGACCGTGTCCACGCGGTGTAATAATGTTTCTTCTCGGTTGAGGGAGTTCTACGTTAAGTAAGCGGCCATGTCCACGCGGTGTAATAATGTTTCTTCTCGGTTAAGGGGAGTTCTACGTTAAGTAAGCGACCGTGTCCACGCGGTGTAATAATGTTTCTTCTCGGTTAAGGGGAGTTCTACGTTAAGTAAGCGACCGTGTCCACGCGGTGTAATAATGTTTCTTCTCGGTTAAGGGGAGTTCTACGTTAAGTAAGCGACCGTGTCCACGCGGTGTAACAATGTTTCTTCTCGGTTGAGGGAGTTCTACGTTAAGTAAGCTACCATGTCCACGCGGTGTAATAATGTTTCTTCTCGGTTAAGGGGAGTTCTACGTTAAGTAAGCGACCGTGTCCACGCGGTGTAATAATGTTTCTTCTCGGTTAAGGGGAGTTCTACGTTAAGTAAGCGACCGTGTCCACGCGGTGTAATAATGTTTCTTCTCGGTTGAGGGAGTTCTACGTTAAGTAAGCGGCCATGTCCACGCGGTGTAATAATGTTTCTTCTCGGTTAAGGGGAGTTCTACGTTAAGTAAGCGACCGTGTCCACGCGGTGTAATAATGTTTCTTCTCGGTTAAGGGAGTTCTACGTTAAGTAAGCGACCGTGTCCACGCGGTGTAATAATGTTTCTTCTCGGTCAAGGGGAGTTCTACGTTAAGTAAGCGACCGTGTCCACGCGGTGTAATAATGTTTCTTCTCGGTTAAGGGAGTTCTACGTTAAGTAAGCGACCGTGTCCACGCGGTGTAATAATGTTTCTTCTCGGTTAAGGGGAGTTCTACGTTAAGTAAGCGACCGTGTCCACGCGGTGTAATAATGTTTCTTCTCGGTTAAGGGGAGTTCTACGTTAAGTAAGCGACCGTGTCCACGCGGTGTAATAATGTTTCTTCTCGGTTAAGGGGAGTTCTACGTTAAGTAAGCGACCGTGTCCACGCGGTGTAATAATGTTTCTTCTCGGTCAAGGGGAGTTCTACGTTAAGTAAGCGACCGTGTCCACGCGGTGGAATAATGTTTCTTCTCGGTTAAGGGAGTTCTACGTTAAGTAAGCGGCCATGTCCACGCGGTGTAATAATGTTTCTTCTCGGTTAAGGGGAGTTCTACGTTAAGTAAGCGACCGTGTCCACGCGGTGTAATAATGTTTCTTCTCGGTTGAGGGAGTTCTACGTTAAGTAAGCGGCCATGTCCACGCGGTGTAATAATGTTTCTTCTCGGTTAAGGGGAGTTCTACGTTAAGTAAGCGACCGTGTCCACGCGGTGTAACAATGTTTCTTCTCGGTTGAGGGAGTTCTACGTTAAGTAAGCGACCATGTCCACGCGGTGTAATAATGTTTCTTCTCGGTTAAGGGGAGTTCTACGTTAAGTAAGCGACCGTGTCCACGCGGTGTAATAATGTTTCTTCTCGGTTAAGGGGAGTTCTACGTTAAGTAAGCGACCGTGTCCACGCGGTGTAATAATGTTTCTTCTCGGTTGAGGGAGTTCTACGTTAAGTAAGCGACCGTGTCCACGCGGTGTAATAATGTTTCTTCTCGGTTAAGGGGAGTTCTACGTTAAGTAAGCGACCGTGTCCACGCGATGTAATAATGTTTCTTCTCGGTTAAGGGGAGTTCTACGTTAAGTAAGCGACCGTGTCCACGCGGTGTAATAATGTTTCTTCTCGGTTAAGGGGAGTTCTACGTTAAGTAAGCGACCGTGTCCACGCGGTGTAATAATGTTTCTTCTCGGTTGAGGGAGTTCAACGTTAAGTAAGCGGCCATGTCCACGCGGTGTAATAATGTTTCTTCTCGGTTAAGGGGAGTTCTACGTTAAGTAAGCGACCGTGTCCACGCGGTGTAATAATGTTTCTTCTCGGTTAAGGGGAGTTCTACGTTAAGTAAGCGACCGTGTCCACGCGGTGTAATAATGTTTCTTCTCGGTTAAGGGGAGTTCTACGTTAAGTAAGCGACCGTGTCCACGCGGTGTAATAATGTTTCTTCTCGGTTAAGGGGAGTTCTACGTTAAGTAAGCGACCGTGTCCACGCGGTGTAATAATGTTTCTTCTCGGTTGAGGGAGTTCTACGTTAAGTAAGCGACCGTGTCCACGCGGTGTAATAATGTTTCTTCTCGGTTAAGGGGAGTTCTACGTTAAGTAAGCGACCGTGTCCACGCGGTGTAATAATGTTTCTTCTCGGTTAAGAGGAGTTCTACGTTAAGTAAGCGGCCATGTCCACGCGGTGTAATAATGTTTCTTCTCGGTTAAGGGGAGTTCTACGTTAAGTAAGCGACCGTGTCCACGCGGTGTAATAATGTTTCTTCTCGGTTGAGGGAGTTCTACGTTAAGTAAGCGACCGTGTCCACGCGGTGTAATAATGTTTCTTCTCGGTCAAGGGGAGTTCTACGTTAAGTAAGCGACCGTGTCCACGCGGTGTAATAATGTTTCTTCTCGGTCAAGGGGAGTTCTACGTTAAGTAAGCGACCGTGTCCACGCGGTGTAATAATGTTTCTTCTCGGTTAAGGGAGTTCTACGTTAAGTAAGCGACCGTGTCCACGCGGTGTAATAATGTTTCTTCTCGGTTAAGGGGAGTTCTACGTTAAGTAAGCGACCGTGTCCACGCGGTGTAATAATGTTTCTTCTCGGTTAAGGGGAGTTCTACGTTAAGTAAGCGACCGTGTCCACGCGGTGTAATAATGTTTCTTCTCGGTTAAGGGGAGTTCTACGTTAAGTAAGCGACCGTGTCCACGCGGTGTAATAATGTTTCTTCTCGGTCAAGGGGAGTTCTACGTTAAGTAAGCGACCGTGTCCACGCGGTGGAATAATGTTTCTTCTCGGTTAAGGGAGTTCTACGTTAAGTAAGCGGCCATGTCCACGCGGTGTAATAATGTTTCTTCTCGGTTAAGGGGAGTTCTACGTTAAGTAAGCGACCGTGTCCACGCGGTGTAATAATGTTTCTTCTCGGTTGAGGGAGTTCTACGTTAAGTAAGCGGCCATGTCCACGCGGTGTAATAATGTTTCTTCTCGGTTAAGGGGAGTTCTACGTTAAGTAAGCGACCGTGTCCACGCGGTGTAACAATGTTTCTTCTCGGTTGAGGGAGTTCTACGTTAAGTAAGCGACCATGTCCACGCGGTGTAATAATGTTTCTTCTCGGTTAAGGGGAGTTCTACGTTAAGTAAGCGACCGTGTCCACGCGGTGTAATAATGTTTCTTCTCGGTTAAGGGGAGTTCTACGTTAAGTAAGCGACCGTGTCCACGCGGTGTAATAATGTTTCTTCTCGGTTGAGGGAGTTCTACGTTAAGTAAGCGACCGTGTCCACGCGGTGTAATAATGTTTCTTCTCGGTTAAGGGGAGTTCTACGTTAAGTAAGCGACCGTGTCCACGCGGTGTAATAATGTTTCTTCTCGGTTAAGGGGAGTTCTACGTTAAGTAAGCGACCGTGTCCACGCGGTGTAATAATGTTTCTTCTCGGTTAAGGGGAGTTCTACGTTAAGTAAGCGACCGTGTCCACGCGGTGTAATAATGTTTCTTCTCGGTTGAGGGAGTTCAACGTTAAGTAAGCGGCCATGTCCACGCGGTGTAATAATGTTTCTTCTCGGTTAAGGGGAGTTCTACGTTAAGTAAGCGACCGTGTCCACGCGGTGTAATAATGTTTCTTCTCGGTTAAGGGGAGTTCTACGTTAAGTAAGCGACCGTGTCCACGCGGTGTAATAATGTTTCTTCTCGGTTAAGGGGAGTTCTACGTTAAGTAAGCGACCGTGTCCACGCGGTGTAATAATGTTTCTTCTCGGTTAAGGGGAGTTCTACGTTAAGTAAGCGACCGTGTCCACGCGGTGTAATAATGTTTCTTCTCGGTTGAGGGAGTTCTACGTTAAGTAAGCGACCGTGTCCACGCGGTGTAATAATGTTTCTTCTCGGTTAAGGGGAGTTCTACGTTAAGTAAGCGACCGTGTCCACGCGGTGTAATAATGTTTCTTCTCGGTTAAGAGGAGTTCTACGTTAAGTAAGCGGCCATGTCCACGCGGTGTAATAATGTTTCTTCTCGGTTAAGGGGAGTTCTACGTTAAGTAAGCGACCGTGTCCACGCGGTGTAATAATGTTTCTTCTCGGTTGAGGGAGTTCTACGTTAAGTAAGCGACCGTGTCCACGCGGTGTAATAATGTTTCTTCTCGGTTAAGGGGAGTTCTACGTTAAGTAAGCGACCGTGTCCACGCGGTGTAATAATGTTTCTTCTCGGTTGAGGGAGTTCTACGTTAAGTAAGCGGCCATGTCCACGCGGTGTAATAATGTTTCTTCTCGGTTGAGGGAGTTCTACGTTAAGTAAGCGACCGTGTCCACGCGGTGTAATAATGTTTCTTCTCGGTTGAGGGAGTTCTACGTTAAGTAAGCGACCGTGTCCACGCGGTGTAATAATGTTTCTTCTCGGTTAAGGGGAGTTCTACGTTAAGTAAGCGACCGTGTGCACGCGGTGTAATAATGTTTCTTCTCGGTTAAGGGGAGTTCTACGTTAAGTAAGCGGCCATGTCCACGCGGTGTAATAATGTTTCTTCTCGGTTAAGGGGAGTTCTACGTTAAGTAAGCGACCGTGTCCACGCGGTGTAATAATGTTTCTTCTCGGTTAAGGGGAGTTCTACGTTAAGTAAGCGACCGTGTCCACGCGGTGTAATAATGTTTCTTCTCGGTTAAGGGAGTTCTACGTTAAGTAAGCGACCGTGTCCACGCGGTGTAATAATGTTTCTTCTCGGTTGAGGGAGTTCTACGTTAAGTAAGCGGCCATGTCCACGCGGTGTAATAATGTTTCTTCTCGGTTAAGGGGAGTTCTACGTTAAGTAAGCGACCGTGTCCACGCGGTGTAACAATGTTTCTTCTCGGTTGAGGGAGTTCTACGTTAAGTAAGCGACCATGTCCACGCGGTGTAATAATGTTTCTTCTCGGTTAAGGGGAGTTCTACGTTAAGTAAGCGACCGTGTCCACGCGGTGTAATAATGTTTCTTCTCGGTTAAGGGGAGTTCTACGTTAAGTAAGCGACCGTGTCCACGCGGTGTAATAATGTTTCTTCTCGGTTGAGGGAGTTCTACGTTAAGTAAGCGACCGTGTCCACGCGGTGTAATAATGTTTCTTCTCGGTTAAGGGGAGTTCTACGTTAAGTAAGCGACCGTGTCCACGCGGTGTAATAATGTTTCTTCTCGGTTAAGGGGAGTTCTACGTTAAGTAAGCGACCGTGTCCACGCGGTGTAATAATGTTTCTTCTCGGTTAAGGGGAGTTCTACGTTAAGTAAGCGACCGTGTCCACGCGGTGTAATAATGTTTCTTCTCGGTTAAGGGGAGTTCTACGTTAAGTAAGCGACCGTGTCCACGCGGTGTAATAATGTTTCTTCTCGGTTAAGGGGAGTTCTACGTTAAGTAAGCGACCGTGTCCACGCGGTGTAATAATGTTTCTTCTCGGTTGAGGGAGTTCTGCGTTAAGTAAGCGACCGTGTCCACGCGGTGTAATAATGTTTCTTCTCGGTTAAGGGGAGTTCTACGTTAAGTAAGCGACCGTGTCCACGCGGTGTAATAATGTTTCTTCTCGGTTAAGGGGAGTTCTACGTTAAGTAAGCGGCCATGTCCACGCGGTGTAATAATGTTTCTTCTCGGTTAAGGGGAGTTCTACGTTAAGTAAGCGACCGTGTCCACGCGGTGTAATAATGTTTCTTCTCGGTTAAGGGGAGTTCTACGTTAAGTAAGCGACCGTGTCCACGCGGTGTAATAATGTTTCTTCTCGGTTGAGGGAGTTCTACGTTAAGTAAGCGACCGTGTCCACGCGGTGTAATAATGTTTCTTCTCGGTTAAGGGGAGTTCTACGTTAAGTAAGCGACCGTGTCCACGCGGTGTAATAATGTTTCTTCTCGGTTAAGGGGAGTTCTACGTTAAGTAAGCGACCGTGTCCACGCGGTGTAATAATGTTTCTTCTCGGTTAAGGGGAGTTCTACGTTAAGTAAGCGACCGTGTCCACGCGGTGTAATAATGTTTCTTCTCGGTTGAGGGAGTTCTACGTTAAGTAAGCGGCCATGTCCACGCGGTGTAATAATGTTTCTTCTCGGTTAAGGGGAGTTCTACGTTAAGTAAGCGACCGTGTCCACGCGGTGTAATAATGTTTCTTCTCGGTTAAGGGAGTTCTACGTTAAGTAAGCGACCGTGTCCACGCGGTGTAATAATGTTTCTTCTCGGTCAAGGGGAGTTCTACGTTAAGTAAGCGACCGTGTCCACGCGGTGTAATAATGTTTCTTCTCGGTTAAGGGAGTTCTACGTTAAGTAAGCGACCGTGTCCACGCGGTGTAATAATGTTTCTTCTCGGTTAAGGGGAGTTCTACGTTAAGTAAGCGACCGTGTCCACGCGGTGTAATAATGTTTCTTCTCGGTTAAGGGGAGTTCTACGTTAAGTAAGCGACCGTGTCCACGCGGTGTAATAATGTTTCTTCTCGGTTAAGGGGAGTTCTACGTTAAGTAAGCGACCGTGTCCACGCGGTGTAATAATGTTTCTTCTCGGTTAAGGGGAGTTCTACGTTAAGTAAGCGACCGTGTCCACGCGGTGTAATAATGTTTCTTCTCGGTTAAGGGGAGTTCTACGTTAAGTAAGCGACCGTGTCCACGCGGTGTAATAATGTTTCTTCTCGGTTAAGGGGAGTTCTACGTTAAGTAAGCGACCGTGTCCACGCGGTGTAATAATGTTTCTTCTCGGTTAAGGGGAGTTCTACGTTAAGTAAGCGACCGTGTCCACGCGGTGTAATAATGTTTCTTCTCGGTCAAGGGGAGTTCTACGTTAAGTAAGCGACCGTGTCCACGCGGTGTAATAATGTTTCTTCTCGGTTAAGGGGAGTTCTACGTTAAGTAAGCGACCGTGTCCACGCGGTGTAATAATGTTTCTTCTCGGTTAAGGGGAGTTCTACGTTAAGTAAGCGACCGTGTCCACGCGGTGTAATAATGTTTCTTCTCGGTTAAGGAGAGTCATCCACCGCTAAACTATTTGCTAAATGACTTTCAAGGGTTTAGATTTTTCCTGTCATATTGGGTCAAAAAACGGGTTTTCCACTTTGGCGGTGGTCACTTTGCCTTCAACTGTCGTAGTGATAAGTACATTTTAATCTTCATTTCAGCGTGTTATTGAATCTGGAGGTGACTTCTACTACTAAGGAGAAACCGATGATGCATATCGAAAACATTGAGAAAACGCAAGGGGCATAGTGTGATGGATCAGGTTTAATAGATAAAGTTTTAAAGGATCTACAGCCTCGAGAAACTGAGCGAAATCTACGTTAAGCTCAGAGGTAAACTCATTTATGTAGCTGAATGATTTTAAAAGATCCGTGTACGCCTAAACGTTGTACGCCTTTTTCGCTTGTCACAACGTTCTGACGTCATAGCTTACCCTCACCATCTGTCAATACCTGATGCTATAATATCTGCCTTATATTCGTGTACAAGGCTGTTTTATTTCCCTACGTTATATTGAGAATTTTTTTCCATCCTTTTTCCTGTTAAGTGATAGTTTTTGTAGCCGTGAAACAACAATTACAAAAAAAAGCAAAATATTTTCCGTTCACTTACCAATCATATTTTTTTTAAATACAGGAACAACTTTTCTCCAATTAATAAGAGCCATGTTTTTGTAAACCTTTCGTTAAAATTATATCCTTTTGTATTTGGTTACTTGATAATTTTGATTTGAAATTGCTCAAAATAGAAATTCTTTATAAAGAGAAAGTAAAATACTGTCTTAGGTCCGATTATTTATTCAATAATTTCAAAATATTTTAATACACCCATTTGACGCAGGGCGTTTTAACTGTCATTAGCACATATGTTTTTAAATTTTAACATGAAAAAATCAGATGAAATCACACTCGTCAGCAAGGTACTGTAAAAGTAAATTTACAAATAAAATGTGGATGTTTATGAATCTATAAAATTGTGTAATATCAACTACTCTTTCCAGTTTTAATAAATAAAGAAAATGTATTTAGTCAATTAAAAAGGCTGAAATCACAACTGTTAAAGGTCTTATTGTGTTTGTTAAAAATACAAGATAATACTGACCATTATCTATCACAACTCTAAACTTTTAAACTTTTATACCTTAAAAAACCTTTTTCAGAGCTCTGCTATCAAAATTTTAAGACGGTTACATTTTATTAAATACAGATTCCAATGATTATTCGAATTTTGACCTTTAATGAAATAAACCCTAAGTATAATTCATATTGATCATCCTACTATAGTTACCTCGTAAACACCTTTTAAACTATAACTAACTATTTTTCCCTTGTGCTCAAAAACCAGTATTTGATTATTGCTTTTTCAGAAATTGGCCTACATATATAATTTTTTTCTACCGTAAGATTTTCACCCTTATTATTCTACCTTTAGAAACTGCTGCATCCTGGCTAGAAGAAAACCTACCACTATTTAATTTCCATAGTCGTGCCTGTTTACAAACTGCATGCGCAACAATTGGCCAAGTTAATTGTTTATTGATTCTCCGGTACAACCGCTTTAGAAGAGGAAATATTTACACTGGCTGACATGCTGTTTAAATTTCTTTCATCTTCAGATTTACTTGTTATCTTTCTTGAAAACTGTTTGTCTATTTAGAAGTAAACGTTTACCTGTCAGGAATGTGTTTTTAAATGTTTAGTTGGTGCTTTAACTGCGCAGAAGCGTAAAATAAGTTTAGTAAGATACGAAAACCTAAAATTCAATTTGTACATTTTGGATTTAGGAAAAGGGTTTAACTTACAAGTTAGAACAAAATCACGATAAGTATGCCGAGACTTACAACGGATTTATGTTATTAGGAACCCGTTTATCTGAGCATGGAAATTAATTTACGAGAAAATGGAAAACTATGTCGATGGAACAAGTAGGGTACTTAATTTATATTTTAGGGCGTTAAATAATCTGTATAAAAGTGTTTTTTTCCTTTTTTTAATTTGTAATAGGCGGTGGCTGAGTGGTCTATACTTTGATTTAAAGTAGAATAGGAATGGGTCTGTGGCAGGGTAGGATGCGGCGTTGTCAGTTCAAACGCTGTGATTCTCAACTCGCCATCGCCAGCGGCAGAACGAATGAAACACAGCTACGATGAAACTAAGCGACGAACGAAGTTTAACGTCGAATTGGCAACAAGGCTCACTCACGCAGCAAGATGTATACTTCCTATTCGCTCAGATGGCGGTATCCCCCACTACCTCTGGCCAATTTCACCTACCAAGAATCCTATTCTGTTTGGAATCAAACTATAGTCGGTGGAGCACCAAATTAAAATTGTTGGTAGCGCCAATTATTTTCTGCGCTTTTTCAGATTCCCAGGTCGAATCAAGCCTGTAAAAATTAAAACCTAGACTCACACGTAGGCTAATATGGGCGGTTGAAGGAGGCGTAGTAGTAGCCACATTATCTTTATTGAATATCGTATAGCCTAAATAATCCAGCTGTATCCCACCTCGCCTAAGTATTGTCGAACGTATAAAAGTAATCAGTTTTATTATTATATTTGATATCATGTGAAATATGCAATGAAATCTGCCTCCTATACGCTATTTTTAGAACAAATGAGTTGAAGTTTGGTGACTCAACATTTTCTTGTCGGATCAGTGTGGTTACAACTTCCTTTTCTACACAAAGCAAAGTTTCTTTGTTGTGGAATGTATTTGTTTTGTTTTGCAGAACAACACAACGTAAAGCATTGTTACGTCGTCAGTTTAACGTCTACAAATCAGTAACTTCACAGTTAGTGTTTTTTGTTTTGTTTCAAGAATCAGTGACTATGAAGTAGCATACGAGGGTTGTTGTAAAACAGACCGAATATTCAAATAAATTTATTTTAATTATGTAAGTAATTTTGTTATATTTTAAATTCAGTCAATAAATGTAGATTTTAATGTAAGAGTGTTTCTACTTTATTATTTTTTTAAATGGGATAAATACTATTTCTGTTTAAGGAAACGTGTTTGTAGTTTATTCGTTATTAAGCTAATGTATTTATTGATGATATATATAAAATCTGTTCCCGATAATTCGATCAATCACGTTTTGTTTATTTTTTAATTATTTGTTTATTGTCTTTTTAAGGCGATTTCAGTTTATGGACTGTTATAATGTAAGATGGATCGTGAATATATTTAGGATTAAGTTGGGAACACACACCCCTTCCCGGAAGAGGATATAGGGAGGATCAGGGCATAGACTGTACCTGAAGTAGATAAACTCTTAATTGGGGTCACACAAAGTGTTTACCCCCTACACCCTCTTCTGAAAAGTAAGATAAGGAAATGTAGATGGATTTAAAGTATTTTAAAAGTAAGGACTTGATGATTCCCTTGTACTAGGAATAGAGGAAAATAATGACATCGCATGAACAGGATAGATCTTTCTTGAAATGGATTTAATTAGCTACTGGCTCTTACCCGTTTCGGCCGGTTCAGCGCGTTGCTTCTGAAAATCAATCGGACCTACTATTATAAACAACCTAAAGAGTTTTATGTTTCCATTCTAGTTTAAAACACATCTCTCCTCCCCGATACGTTTTCTACAGGCGTGCAGTGGGTAAACTTCTTGTGATCCCCATCATGACTTCTTATCTCTTCCAGCGGGAAAAGAGTCCTTATCGTAAATTCTACAGTTTAATCTAACAAGCGAATTACCGTCCTTTTCAGATTTTAACCAAGCGAACAGCTACTTATTTCTCTCTCCTTAAAACGAAAAAAAATAAATGTTTTTTTGACGATTAATAAAATTTGTAATTTACAAAGCTTTTGGAACTAAATGATATTGCAAAACAAACTTTTACGTGGCGATTTAGAAAATTCTAAGGAACCCAGAAAAAATAATAATACTATCCGGAGACGCCCTAAAAACTTAGAATTTTGAAAAAGGTAACTTAACAAGAGAGAGAGCCCACACACAAAATAGCGCTATTTTAAATACAATATAACTACAAAATATAGTTAGGATATATTTGGTTACAAAACAATATGAATGTAAACATTCATGTAAACAAAGGTTTCCTAACCTAGGCTAGCCGGATGACTAATGAGGAATTTTCATGTTGGTATACGCTATTGCATTGCCACACGCAAAAAGACGGTTTGTTCACTTCACCAAGTTTATTAAAATGTAATTTTTTTAAAACCAAATTTATCCAGCTATATTGTTAACAAGTTTATTGTAATTTAGTATAACTAGGGATATGTTTTATAACATATTAGTTAGGTTTTGTTGTTTTAACTTTGTTTTAAGATTTTTAAATCGCCAAGTAAAACATTTTGGCACATTATTTGGTTCCGAAAACTATATACCTAGTTTATTTAACAAATATAGCTAGAAGCGGGTCGAAAATTATTTTAGTGAAATGAGACATTGTCATGATGGCCAAGCTAGTTAGTCACTCGTGTTTTTGTGCATGACGAAAGTGGTGACATTTAGTTAGTTGGCAGATATATTTTGTCGCCCAACTTATTACCACCATTTTACTTTTTTAATATTCATTCTACTGTAAATGCAATCTTTACTTAGAGTCCAAGAAAAGGAAAAATAGGGTGTTTGGAAGTAACTAATAAACGCAGTTTGAGATGTCTACATATGTATGGGTTTTTACTGTAAACTGCATTCAACAGTGTAGAATAATAAAGGAAATAAACTAAAATTAATGATTTCCCTTAGGGGTTATACAGAATCGCTTGAGGAAGAATCATGAAACGATGTGAAGTCTCTGCACCACACATCTTTGTGGACATTTGTTGTGGTACAGCGATCAATAATTTGTTTCAATGTGACTGTAATCGACCCTTAAGGACGACCGCTCCAAATACTTCTGTTGTTTCAATTAGTCATATCGTCTCCAAATATTTAAATTGTTGTAACTAGTCACGTCTTCTCCAATACTTATGTTGCTACAATTAGTCATGTCGTCTCCAAATATTTAAATTGTTGTAACTAGTCACGTCTTCTCCAATACTTATGTTGTTACAATTAGTCATTTCGTCTCCAAATACTTAAATTTTTGTAACTAGTCACGTCTTCTCCAATACTTATGTTGTTACAATTAGTCATTTCGTCTCCAAATACTTAAATTGTTCTAACTAGTCACGTCTTCTCAAATACTTATGTTGCTACAATTAGTCATATCGTCTCGAAATATTTAAATTGTTGTAACTAGTCACGTCTTCTCCAATACTTATGTTGTTACAATTAGTCATGTCGTCTCCAAATACTTAAATTGTTGTAACTAGTCACGTCGTCTCCAATACTTATGTTGTTTCAATTAGTCATATCGTCTCCAAATATTTAAATTGTTGTAACTAGTCACGTCTTCTCCAATACTTATCTTGTTTCAATTAGTCATATCGTCTCCAAATATTTAAATTGTTGTAACTAGTCACGTCTTCTCCAATACTTATGTTGTTACAATTAGTCATGTCGTCTCCAAAAAATTGTTGTAACTAGTCACGTCGTCTCCAATACTTATGTTGTTTCAATTAGTCATATCGTCTCCAAATATTTAAATTGTTGTAACTAGTCACGTCTTCTCCAATACTTATGTTGTTACAATTAGTCATGTCGTCTCCAAATACTTAAATTTTTGTAACTAGTCACGTCTTCTCCAATACTTATGTTGTTACAATTAGTCATATCGTCTCCAAATACTTAAATTGTTCTAACTAGTCACGTCTTCCCCAATACTTATGTTGCTACAATTAGTCATATCGTCTCCAAATATTTAAATTGTTGTAACTAGTCACGTCGTCTCCAATACTTATGTTGTTTCAATTAGTCATATCGTCTCCAAATATTTAAATTGTTGTAACTAGTCACGTCTTCTCCAATACTTATGTTGTTACAATTAGTCATGTCGTCTCCAAATACTTAAATTGTTGTAACTAGTCACGTCGTCTCCAATATTTATGTTGTTTCAATTAGTCATATCGTCTCCAAATATTTAAATTGTTGTAACTAGTCACGTCTTCTCCAATACTTATGTTGTTACAATTAGTCATATCGTCTCCAAATACTTAAATTTTTGTAACTAGTCACGTCTTCTCCAATACTTATGTTGTTACAAATAGTCATATCGTGTCCAAATACTTAAATTGTTCTAACTAGTCACGTCTTCTCCAATACTTATGTTGCTACAATTAGTCATATCGTCTCCAAATACTTAAATTGTTCTAACTAGTCACGTCTTCCCCAATACTTATGTTGCTACAATTAGTCATATCGTCTCCAAATATTTAAATTGTTGTAACTAGTCACGTCTTCTCCAATACTTATGTTGTTACAATTAGTCATTTCGTCTCCAAATACTTAAATTGTTCTAACTAGTCACGTCTTCTCCAATACTTATGTTGCTACAATTAGTCATGTCGTCTCCAAATACTTTAATTGTTCTAACTAGTCACGTCTTCTCCAATACTTATGTTGCTACAATTAGTCATGTCGTCTCCAAATACTTTAATTGTTCTAACTAGTCACGTCTTCTCCAATACTTATGTTGCTACAATTAGTCATATCGTCTCGAAATATTTAAATTGTTGTAACTAGTCACGTCTTCTCCAATACTTATGTTGTTACAATTAGTCATATCGTCTCCAAATATTTAAATTGTTGTAGCTAGTCACGTCTTCTCCAATACTTATGTTGTTACAATTAGTCATTTCGTCTCCAAATACTTAAATTGTTCTAACTAGTCACGTCTTCTCCAATACTTATGTTGCTACAATTAGTCATATCGTCTCCAAATATTTAAATTGTTGTAACTAGTCACGTCGTCTCCAATACTTATGTTGTTTCAATTAGTCATATCGTCTCCAAATATTTAAATTGTTGTAACTAGTCACGTCTTCTCCAATACTTATGTTGTTACAATTAGTCATGTCGTCTCCAAATACTTAAATTTTTGTAACTAGTCACGTCTTCTCCAATACTTATGTTGTTACAATTAGTCATTTCGTCTCCAAATACTTAAATTTTTGTAACTAGTCACGTCTTCTCCAATACTTATGTTGTTACAATTAGTCATTTCGTCTCCAAATACTTAAATTGTTCTAACTAGTCACGTCTTCTCAAATACTTATGTTGCTACAATTAGTCATATCGTCTCGAAATATTTAAATTGTTGTAACTAGTCACGTCTTCTCCAATACTTATGTTGTTACAATTAGTCATGTCGTCTCCAAATACTTAAATTGTTGTAACTAGTCACGTCGTCTCCAATACTTATGTTGTTTCAATTAGTCATATCGTCTCCAAATATTTAAATTGTTGTAACTAGTCACGTCTTCTCCAATACTTATCTTGTTTCAATTAGTCATATCGTCTCCAAATATTTAAATTGTTGTAACTAGTCACGTCTTCTCCAATACTTATGTTGTTACAATTAGTCATGTCGTCTCCAAATACTTAAATTGTTGTAACTAGTCACGTCGTCTCCAATACTTATGTTGTTTCAATTAGTCATATCGTCTCCAAATATTTAAATTGTTGTAACTAGTCACGTCTTCTCCAATACTTATGTTGTTACAATTAGTCATTTCGTCTCCAAATACTTAAATTGTTCTAACTAGTCACGTCTTCTCCAATACTTATGTTGCTACAATTAGTCATATCGTCTCCAAATACTTAAATTGTTCTAACTAGTCACGTCTTCCCCAATACTTATGTTGCTACAATTAGTCATATCGTCTCCAAATATTTAAATTGTTGTAACTAGTCACGTCTTCTCCAATACTTATGTTGTTACAATTAGTCATTTCGTCTCCAAATACTTAAATTGTTCTAACTAGTCACGTCTTCTCCAATACTTATGTTGCTACAATTAGTCATGTCGTCTCCAAATACTTTAATTGTTCTAACTAGTCACGTCTTCTCCAATACTTATGTTGCTACAATTAGTCATGTCGTCTCCAAATACTTTAATTGTTCTAACTAGTCACGTCTTCTCCAATACTTATGTTGCTACAATTAGTCATATCGTCTCGAAATATTTAAATTGTTGTAACTAGTCACGTCTTCTCCAATACTTATGTTGTTACAATTAGTCATATCGTCTCCAAATATTTAAATTGTTGTAGCTAGTCACGTCTTCTCCAATACTTATGTTGTTACAATTAGTCATTTCGTCTCCAAATACTTAAATTGTTCTAACTAGTCACGTCTTCTCCAATACTTATGTTGCTACAATTAGTCATATCGTCTCCAAATATTTAAATTGTTGTAACTAGTCACGTCTTCTCCAATACTTATGTTGTTACAATTAGTCATTTCGTCTCCAAATACTTAAATTTTTGTAACTAGCCACGTCTTCTCCAATTCTTATGTTGCTACAATTAGTCATATCGTCTCGAAATATTTAAATTGTTGTAACTAGTCACGTCTTCTCCAATACTTATGTTGTTACAATTAGTCATGTCGTCTCCAAATACTTAAATTTTTGTATTTAGTCACGTCTTCTCCAATACTTATTTTGCTACAGTTAGTCATGTAGTCTCCATATACTTATGTTGTTTCAACACAATATTTATGTTGCAACTAGTTGGGCCTTCTCCACATACTTATGTTGTTTCAACACAATATTTATGTTGCAACTAGTTGGGCCTTCTCCACATACTTATGTTGTTTCAACACAATATTTATGTTGCAACTAGTTGGGCCTTCTCCACATACTTATGTTGTTTCAACACAATATTTATGTTGCAACTAGTTGGGCCTTCTCCACATACTTATGTTGTTTCAACACAATATTTATGTTGCTACTAGTTGGGCCTTCTCCACATACTTATGTTGTTTCAACACAATATTTATGTTGCAACTAGTTGGGCCTTCTCCACATACTTATGTTGTTTCAACACAATATTTATGTTGCTACTAGTTGGGCCTTCTCCACATACTTATGTTGTTTCAACACAATATTTATGTTGCAACTAGTTGGGCCTTCTCCACATACTTATGTTGTTTCAACACAATATTTATGTTGCAACTAGTTGGGCCTTCTCCACATACTTATGTTGTTTCAACACAATATTTATGTTGCAACTAGTTGGGCCTTCTCCACATACTTATGTTGTTTCAACACAATATTTATGTTGCAACTAGTTGGGCCTTCTCCACATACTTATGTTGTTTCAACACAATATTTATGTTGCAACTAGTTGGGCCTTCTCCACATACTTATGTTGTTTCAACACAATATTTATGTTGCAACTAGTTGGGCCTTCTCCACATACTTATGTTGTTTCAACACAATATTTATGTTGCTACTAGTTGGGCCTTCTCCACATACTTATGTTGTTTCAACACAATATTTATGTTGCAACTAGTTGGGCCTTCTCCACATACTTATGTTGTTTCAACACAATATTTATGTTGCTACTAGTTGGGCCTTCTCCACATACTTATGTTGTTTCAACACAATATTTATGTTGCAACTAGTTGGGCCTTCTCCACATACTTATGTTGTTTCAACACAATATTTATGTTGCAACTAGTTGGGCCTTCTCCACATACTTATGTTGTTTCAACACAATATTTATGTTGCAACTAGTTGGGCCTTCTCCACATACTTATGTTGTTTCAACACAATATTTATGTTGCAACTAGTTGGGCCTTCTCCACATACTTATGTTGTTTCAACACAATATTTATGTTGCAACTAGTTGGGCCTTCTCCACATACTTATGTTGTTTCAACACAATATTTATGTTGCAACTAGTTGGGCCTTCTCCACATACTTATGTTGTTTCAACACAATATTTATGTTGCAACTAGTTGGGCCTTCTCCATATACTTATGTTGTTTCAACACAATATTTATGTTGGAACTAGTTGGGCCTTCTCCACATACTTATGTTGTTTCAACACAATATTTATGTTGCAACTAGTTGGGCCTTCTCCACATACTTATGTTGATGCAATTTCTTATGTCGCAGCTAATCACGTCGCGTCGTCTCCATATATTTACGCCATATCGTACATAGTTAAAACGATAAAATAACTTTGTCTAGTAAAGGAAGGTTAGGTTACATTTGTAACAATTTAAAAAATCTTTTGAAGGCAAACAACTCGAATTAACTTTTGTGCGTATAAGTGATGGGGATAGGATGATGAATGAGACGTAGATATGTTACTCTGAGGCCATATACGGTAAATGTTAGATTTTTATAAATAACAGATTTTATTACTGTAGTGATTAGCCTGTAGTGCTATGAAAAACCAAGTCTTTACATTTAGAGTTCAAATGAGTAGTGTGAGGCGGCAGAACATCAAACCCTCTACACATCACCAAAAGCGTGCTTTGAGCTATTTAACGTTTTTGTCAAAATTTTGAGGGTTTGATGTTCTGCCTCTTCATAATACTCATTTGAACTCTAAATGTAAGGATTTGGTTTTCCATAGCACAACAGGTTTGAAAAGGGCGACAAAATAGTTGCCGAAACGTTGCATTAATTTAATAAACGTGACTCGATATTCAACAGTTTTATCATACTTATATATATTCAATATTTATCTCAAGTGCTCAAATAAATATGAATTGCTGTTTTCTAAATTATTAGGGTTTGTTTAGTCGCTGTATAATCATTAGAAATTGAAATGAGTTTTTAAATAGGCAAAGTTACGCCAACTATTAAACTTGAAACAAACATTCCATTTCGAAATTAACAGATATGGCCTACGTCATTGTTGTAATACTCGCAAACACTTGTGACTTGTTGACGAGATAACAACTGTATTGTGTTAACTAATGATTTAACATCTGATGTGTAAATGGACTTGTTACAAACAGATAACGTGTTGTAATTTCACATTATCCGTGACGTAACAGACAGAAGTCTGTCTTGCTGCTTCGTATTACGTAACGGCATAATGAAAACAAACATTTCCATGAGATTCATTGAGCGAGTGATTAAATGGTAAGACTATTTTCAGATAACATATGTTTTGATCATTAATACCAGCCACTTGAAAAATGATATTTAAAAAAATTTAGCAATTATATTGTACTTCTAGGGATAATATTTTACCGCTAAAACCTATGACGAAATCGTAGGAATATTCATTACTAATTTAATCATATGTTCTATAAAAAAAGAACCAAGGTTGTTTTAAGCGGATGTAATTTATCTAATTTTTGTTTGCAAAGTGGCGATAGGTTTTCTATTTCTAGTAAAGGTTAGGGAAGAATCATGACATGAGGTGTGCGTATGGTAACCCTACTCTCCATCGGGGTCAGGAATGTTGTCTATTAAATCCAAAAGGAATAAAGAAGGATAATTGGAATTAAAATAGGCCTAAGAAGTCCCTGAAATAGAGCTACTTTCTACTTGGATCAGAGAGAGGTGACTGTAGCTGTGTTCCTTACTTAAGAAACCCAGAAACATGGGTTTTTGTTGGGTAAAGTGTGCATCTGGGACACTTGACAATCTGCTCTCAAAGTATACTAAGTTATTAAATATTTAAATTTAATGCATCTGATCTCATTTATGCTCCATTCATTTGAGATGTAATTATGTAAAAATATTAAAAATATTCAGCTCAGGCCTGCAAATAGAACAGTGCAAGCAAAGACGACACTGAGCAAGATTCATAGCTAGGTTGATCCTGAATATAGGAAAAATAGAGTAATTATTGAAACCGATTACGTAAAAGTAAAAATTTCGTTATTTCTGGTTTCATTTTATGACAATATTTTAAAATAATAGGCCCCGTATGCGTAATATTGTTTGCAAGAATCATTTCATTAAACAAAATGATAAATTTACCTTTTATATTGGCACGATAGAAAGAAACAAATGTCAACTCTTTATGATAAGGATTGAGATAAATAAAATTTACTGTAAAACTACCTGTAGTTTATCTAAAACTTAAACATCTGTTTTGCTTAGTTACAGATTTTTTCATTCTTTTATCAAATAGTATTTGCCAATCCGTGCCTTTGAAATTAGTATTCATGTTTTTAAAATTAATTTTCGTTTTGTAATTGTATTTCGTATCTAATTCTAATGAGTTATGTGGGATATTGACACTTATTTGCTATAGTAGGCCTGTCTAAATATTAGTATTTAATTGCCACTAGCGTTAATCATAAAAGGGAGGGAATATCTGTGCCTTTTTGGATGAAAAACATTTTGTATTTTTTCACATATTTTTGTTTTCAAGGCCGTTTGGTGCGGTGCCCTGGCGGAATTTTTTAAATTAAAATAGGCCTGTGTATTAATCAGGGACCCTAAGAACGTCCATGTAAAATATCATTTCAATGCGTAAAGTAATTTTTACATGATTGAGGAACATACACACACACCATTAGATTTTTATATATTAGTAGGCCTATAGATGATACGAAAGTAGCATAGTGAAGACCAAGTGAAGAAGGTGGTAAACTAAAAATACCGACTTTTAAAAAATAACTAGCTTATAAGGAACTGAAGGCTTAAAGGGCAATGAAGCCTTATGAAGGGTTGACATCTGAACAATACCAATTGGATTGGTCCCGTAATAGCTCTTGACTGACCTTGTACCTTAGATATTGGATGACACATTTCTTTTCACATTTATTCATTTTGTTTGAATCGTGCTCTTTTCGTGTCCAGCAAAATGGAGTCTAACCAGCGGTGTGATATTATGTATTCATATAACGTCCCATTGTTGTGCTCGCGTATCTTCATCCTCATAGGTAACTTTTTATGGAATGAAAATGTCTTTAGGTTTCTAGCATGTTCTTCCGATCGGACTAAAACTGTAAGAATAAGACGTCATATTTAAGGCTCTTTTCCAGCTATGCTGAAGAATGTCCTGAAGATTTCCAAGAGCTAAACATGGCGGTAGATAAACGCTAACAGCTGTTAGAGGTTATTTAGAGGATATTCGAAATTTATATTTCGGTTGAAAGTTAAACTGTTTTCAATTGCAATTTCGAACACAGAAATATGGTATATTTGATTGTATTATAAGATCGAACTGTTCTTATTACACTTAGGGGTGTTACTGTGTTATACATTAGCAGTAAGTTGAGATGTATGTATAAGAAAATTTAAATTGTTTCCTAATACGACAATGGTAAATATAGTTATCTATTATACCAACTTGATAATTACTTATTTTTATTACGTAGAGGTCTAAATTAAATAAAATTTAAAAGAACAATTTAAAGCTTTACAATGTATTAGATTATAAAATTTAAAGTTTCAGTAATAATTTAAGATTGTGTTTTCCTTCTGCATATTATGGACTTTATGCCTTTTATACAGAGCATTAGAATTTACGAAATATCCGGTATATCTAGTCTAAATGTTAAGGAAAAATCAATAAGGTTATGTTACTCTATTATCGACTTTTAATGACTTAATAATTTCAACTTTATATGTTGTTAAAAGAGGGTTAACTTCTGCTGTGCTTCCCAGTACAGTACACCTATTTTTTCAATTCCTTCTATTAGCTCACACTCTCCTCATATATATCTTGTACAAATTTTCAATTGTTATTAAAATACGTCTTCATTCATCCAATCAAGTTCAAATACATTCTCTTAACATATAGTGGATGACAATAAATTGATGTTAATACAATTTTTTCAAATATTTATTCAATAATTGAATTATAAAAATTTGGGGGTTCTAGGTAGGATTCAAACTGAGTATATTTGTTCGAAGTCCAGGGCTTTGGCATTGAGCCAACTTCCCCATAGCTATAAATGTACTACTCAAAGATGTATATGAATTTTTCTTTTGCACCCATCTGGTTGTCGTCGAAACGCTTATTGCACAACCTTAAATTGTTGCATGGTTACCACGCAATATCATAAATAATGTTCTAGGATTAAAAATGAATGAAAAGAATAAAATAAACAAACTGGATTAACGTTATCGAACCTTGCTTCCCAAACGGACAAAGGAGAGGGAAAAGAAACTACAACACAATGCAAGCAAAGAAATAAAATAAACCCTATAAATAGTAACAAACAAAAATAATAGCACAATACCATACATAGAAATAAAAATGGAAATTTGCAAGGAAATTCGCTTTCTATTTTCCCACTAAATCTGACATGTACTCGTATATACATTTTTATATTAATTGTAATTATAAAATAAAAAGAAACTAAATAAAATTTTCCTTTGTTGATTTAAGTAGGAATTGACTTTTTTTTAAAAAAAAGTTATATTGTTTCCTATTTAGTACGACATAACAAAATAATTTTAACACCAGCCATTATATTTTAATGTTTATCTTGCCCAAGGTTTTTCACCAGTTTTGTACTACTGTATGGGTTTCGGTCGCTAGGCATTTATTGGGCCTATTCACATGAATGCTCCTAGTGCTGTTTTCAACCTATTGTACTACGTATCTGTTTTCTCATCAACAGCTACATACGTTCTCTTCTACTGGTTTCGAAACAGTTTATGGTTCATCATCAGAAATTTGATCGGTCACTGGATTACCACAGGCCAGTATGGATATTTTTGTTCTCTGTGCATATTCTTTTATGGTTAAAAAGTGTTTTAAACATTTGGCCACTAAAATAAACCGTCATGAAACCTTTCAAAAAATTATGAACTATCAGAAATTGGTCCGAAACAGGAAAAATAAAACTTGTAAAAAATGTGTAAATGTTTTGTAAAAGCTACTAAAATGTAACTAGCATTGTTGAATAACGTTAAAACCGTTGGGTTATACTTGAAGTATAAGAAGCACGATCATAGGCACACTTTGAACACCCTGCCCTGGCTCGTGATTCTATTTGCTATCTGCTGACTTTCATATGTTTTCAATACGTTCACACTCTAAACATAGCTCGAGAAGATAATTTGGTTGCCGATGAGTTAAGAATATTTCCAACGCCCTATTTTTAGATATTCTACTGTTACCTGCCCTTGCTGCCCCCCGACGTTTGACGCAGTACTGACAAGTACATGACACGACGCACCTGTTGAGCAGACTTGCATTGCCGTAAATATGCTGTATATTTCTGCACATAGTACGTAAATCGATTTATATGTTTTTTTGGAATTGTTTATGTTTCAAGTCCTGTGGGAAGTTCGCCGCGTTACGGTAGGCTAAACAGATTTATGATCCGCCATTAGCAGTCATTATTTGAAGGTCATGGTATTAATGTAAACTTTAATGTGTTAAATAACCACTAAGACCAAAATGAGGCCATTTATTATCACGTATTTCTCGCGCAAATTGGCAACACTATCTGCGTTTCTTATCTAGTAACATTGTACACAAATCAAAACCCTGTAATCCCAGAGCACAATTCCTACACTCAAGCTCGCATTTGGAAATATTAAAAGATTTACTGACGTGTTATCTGCAATATTCCGAGATTGTGTTCCTTCTTTTTTACAAAGGAAATTGTGTCTTTTTTTGGTGATTAATTTAGTAATTCCAACCTTTTATTAGACAAAAAACACCAAAAGCTGTTTGGTAAAATGTATTGCTTTTAGGCCATTGTATTGTATTATAATTGGCGCACTCTGCAAAAGGAAACAGCACCCGCTTGTGCATTTCTACATAATGGATATTAAGGGCATGTGTACCAAAATTTGAGTTTGAATTGTGAGCAGAGGAAATAATTAAATAATAACGAACACCAGCGCATAATCAATAATTCATTTTATCGTACAAGTTTCAATGAAAATACATCATCATCAGTGAGTATAGCTACACAAATTTTAAACTATAAAGGTTTTGGTTATACTTGGGCTACGTACACATGAGAGCTTTGCAACGCGCGAGTTGAAGTATTACTGAACGAATATCTGTATATACATACGATAGGCGTTTTAAACTGGGAGACGCGTCGTAACGCTCTTCTCAGAGTTAATCATGGAACGCGCGTTGCAACGCTCTCATGTGTAAGTAGTGTTACTGATCATGATTGCTTTGATAATGAAACGTGTATGAGATAATAAATTATTTCGGTTTGGTCTCCGTTATTATTTAATTAAGGACATACTGTTTAAATAAGTTGACATAAAATTTTGAACATTTAACCGTTTTAAAGTATCGTTTATTAATTAATTTTATGAAATTATAAATAAAGTATTACAAAGAACTTCATTCTAACGATTGTTGCAACATCCGCTTATAAGAACTTAACAGGTTCTAAATTTGTCACGGGTGACCGTGAGTAGGCCTAAGTCATATCTTGGTTCTTTTAGACTTGAGCAAGTATGCGAATTTCAGCATTGATGACCAGTTATATAATTCGCTCCTCCGTACCTCAGACGGTGCTTGAATATTTGTGACTACTCTGTGAAACATCATCACTTTAAATTTTGAAACAAGGTCTGTGTACTAAAGATACAATAAACGATTTTAAGAATTGAAATTATCACTAAACCTTATCTCTCGTAACAATACATATTGTTTACCGTTACTTATTGAAAACCAAGTAGTTTAGGCCTACTTTTATTTTCGCTGTACGTAATCCAGGAAATGATATTAGAACACTAGTTGTTACTCTCCGATCATATTATCTTTATTAATTTGTTTGAGGCCAATAACAGTTTCTTTTTAAAAACTACTTTTATTCTCCTTTTTGGTTAATTTGCTACAGATTCGAACGGTGAGTTCTGTTTGTTGTTCTAGGTTTCAATATACTCTTTTATAATTATAACACCAGTTCTAGTTTCTCTATATAAAATGATCACAATATGCGGAGCTGCGTACACAATATAAAATATGCGTACACAATATGCCGAGTGTTCAGTAGTTAGCCATTTCAGTTAGTCTAATCTGTGACTATAATCCTGCAGAAGACAAGTGTCAAGAGAGTAAGTACAGTCGGTTTAAAAATAAATTGAATTAACTCTACCAAACTAAACGCCCGCAAACATTGCGTTTGAATCCCAAGAAAGGGATTCACCGAGACCTGGATGTCTTATCTTATCGAACAAATTGCAAAGTCGAATCTCAGGAGATTCGCGTAATCAGCCAGACTTGAGTGCTTTACGTGATAACTTGAGATAACATACGTAATACTATTATGTCCAGATTGTTTTTGTATTAATCGAAAGGAATTTAAGGACAGAAAAGCGAACAGAAATCACGGTTGACACTGTTTTTCTTCGCTTACATTGATTTTAAGCGAATTGTGTTTAGGTGAAGGTTTGTGTTTTGTTCACAGCTGTTGTTAGGAAGGAAGTGTTGTCGCGCTAAGCGGCTAAGGCAATTCAACTGGAGATTTTATACTTTAAACTTAGAATTGTTATGGATTTATCCCGGTCTATTAAAAAATGTATGGAAAACGTTATATTAATTGCTAAAATAAGAGAATGAGATGTTTCAGTCCTAATACAATAGTTACAACATTAGCTGTTTTTTTTTAAAGTAAAACACGTTGTACCTATTAGGGATTTGTGTGAGAAATGACGATTCGTTTAAACATATAATAATTATGCATATATATATATATATATATATATATATATATATATATATATATATATATATATATATATATATATATATATATATAAGTATATATATTGTCACCAAAGTTGTCTTGACTTTATATACTAATTATTCAAGTTTTTTCCCAAACTTTTCAATAAAAAAGTAATGATAACATGATTTCCAAGAGCTTCCATTTAAAATCTTAATATACTCATTTCACTTCGTTAAGAATATTCAAGTACATGATTTTGCCTAACATTAAAATTTTTTCCCTTGTTGACGCGTTTCGGAATAACTCCATTCTCAAAAAATTAATCGCTACCCTAATTAGTAAACCTCATAACTCCACAATTTTGTGGAAATAGTTTTTTTATTCTAACCTCTCAAGTAAAGTATTATCTATATAATGAGAATACCCCTGAACTCCAAAACATATTATTTTTTGCTCAATTGACGGGAAATAAACAAATTATTATATTTAAACCTACATAAACCATTGTTGATTTCAATCTATCTTTACAACGTGTTTATTATCTCCTGTAAAATTTACTGTTTTGGAGTTACAAGGTTTGCTAATCAGGGTAACGTAATCAGGGCCGTATTTAGGGTAAGGCGAACTAGGCGACCGCCTAGGGGTCAGATTAGGGGCGCCACGAAATAATGTAAAGCCGGGCACTTGAACATTTTAATTTAAAATTTTTTGCTGGACGATGCTTTTTAGAACCATGAGGGATTTTAAGGGGATCGCTTAGGTGTATGGAGATTCGGCTGCTTGAACATAACAGTAGATCATAGCGTACACTCTAAATTCCATCTAGTTTCATCGAAATTCATTCAAAGGCGAGTGGGTTTCACTCGTATTAGGATAGGGCACATTTTGACTCGAGCTTCGAGTTAAAGGCTCACTTGCCTTTAAGTGAAATTCACTTGTCTTCGAGTAACATTCATTCGAACACAAGTAAATTTTAACTCAAAGCTCGAGTCAAAATGTGCCCCACCCGAATACGAGTGAATTTCGCTTGATGAAATTTAGAGTGTAAGGCGCAAGGCAAACTTTTTTACCGTTGATCGCGTAAGTTGACTTTAGTCCCTAGTGACGGAATCTAGATTTATTTATTCCCTGCATATTTGTGGTTTTTTGTATAATTTGCAAACATTACCCAATAATGAAACCCTTAACAAATGTTGCATAAATTTACAAAATCATTTGACAGTAGGAGAGGTCTCAGATATAAATGGCATTGAACTCTATGAGGAAATTGGACATATGAAAGTTATTTTGAGTGAACCTGCAAATATTCAAGTCCAGGAAAAAACTGATTCGATACACCCCATAGAAGTGCTGAGAACAATTAAAGCTTTCGATTTGAAAAATCTTTTTACCAATCTATGGATTGCTTTAAGAATTCTTCTCGTCACCCCTATTACTGTTGTTAGTGGTGAGAGGAGTTTCAGTGAACTTAAACTCATAAAAACTTATTTGAGATCAACAATGACACAGAAAATGAAATTGCACGAAAAGTAGATTTTGATTCAGTGATAATAACTTTTGCGGAATCCAAAGCTCGTAAAGTTGTATTGTAATATTTAATATTTTTTTCAAAATATTTTTATAATTAAGTTGTAATTTGTATTTATAAAATATTTTAGTATTCTATGAATAACTACTTGATTTTTGAATGAATAAGAGTATGAATAAATATATATTTAAACAATAGAGTCGTTTTAATTTTTAATGAGTCATATGTGTATGTTAAAAGTTTTTGAAAACTACTCGCCTTACATGGGGCGCCAGGAGATTTTTCGCCTAGGGCGCCAGAAAACCTAGATACAGCCCTGAACGTAATGTTGAGAAAAGCAGAAAAATATACCCAAATGTACAGCTATCATTTACAATCTCTTTCATTTACATTTGTCATTCGAGTATGATATTGTTAATTAATATTTTACACACACGATTTTTGTATTAATTGTGAATACTGTTTTGTTTATAAAGTTCGCTCACTTTAACTGCACAAGGAAATTTAATGATAACATTGTTTATTTTCTTTCTCATAATGATTTCTGTAGAAATGGAACTTCCACTCAGATGTGCTTAAATAATGAGAGTGACAGAGGGAATAAAATGCAGTTCATGCTGTAGCATACGATTACAGAAAATCTAATTACGTTGAACTGTTTATTGCATTGTACACACAGTGAGCTAATTCGTCAACGCTTAGGGTGTTATTTTTAATAGAAGAGAAGAGGCTTCATACCGCATGTAGGGTAAATAGAACAGGCTGCCATGAGCCTGGACAATTGCCAATGCAGTGGTAGCGGCAGCCAGGCAGAGGTAACCATGCCACATCGCAGTCACACTTAGTATTCATTTGGTTGAAAGTTGCTCAAGTTAAGTGGTGCTTGGTGACTAAACAGGATGAGATATAAAAGGGGACTTTCTTTAGCTGGAGGTCGGATAGATCTGTGTAAGTTTCAAACATTAAACTTTGAGTGGTACATCCATGTTTATCAATATTTAAATTAAAATTATTCAATATAACTCTCCCTTGTATAATATTGTTTATAAATCTTTAATGTTAAATTTTTTAAAAGTATACCGTTATCATTTTATTTTTAAATTTGGTATTTCTGACTCTCTGTCACACTCACACTCTCTCATTTAAATCATTTCCCATTCATAAATTTACAAACAATAGTCTCATAGATGATTGCTTTAAAAAAAGAACTGTGTTGAAAAAGACAAATCGAAAAATTGTTTTGTGCTTTAAAAAGTATTAAGCTTTAAATTGTTTTTCTAATTTGAAAATTAACAAGGGTTTTTTGCAAAAACATATTGAAGGAGAAGCACAAGTTTATTTTCTATCTGAGGAATTTTCCATGTTGTGTGCTGAGTGTAAAGGAACATTCAATTAATCTCTCTCCAGCCGGTTGATTACATAAGCTGTAACCTTCAGTCGCCCCGGCATTGCTGTGTCAATGGCTTCAAATTGTGCAAGGCTAACGTTAAGTAATATTTCTCAACATAAAATAACAAAATTCTTCTACAAAGAAAGAGGAAATTGAAATAAGAAAAGTCACAATTTTAAATCAATATACAAGCATGAATAACTCATTGTAAATCTCATATAGGTTAGAGTTTTTCTTTATTTATTAATGCCGTCTATACTTGTGATTTTTCCTTTTTTATGTCATATAAGGTATTTTGTGGAACAATTATTTATGAACAAGGTCCTAGACCATTTTAAAAATCATGCCATTTTCAATTTAGCAAAGAATACTACATTTCTATTATGTTATTGTGGTTTCGTTATTGTAGATAACGAAAGGTTATTTTATTTCATTTGTAAAATGTTTAAATCATTGTATTAAACTAATAACATACATTCTAAATCATTTATAGATGAACCATTACTTTATTCTTTAAAATATATTATTTTTATGTTTGTTTTATTTTGTATTTTTGGGTTTACGCGTCATGTGTGTGAGTTGTAACCTTTTGGGGTTGACGCTTCAAAGTCAAACGTGCCAATAATTTGCCGTTAAAGAGAAGAGACAAATTTGTTTATACCATGAAATAACTAGTTAAATTTCTATCAACATTTAAATTAAAATTACTCAACCCCACCATGTATATTATTATTTATAAATCTTTAATTTTTAAAAGTATATAATTTTAGTTTTAAATTTAGCATATTTTACCCCCTTCTCTTTCTCTATTTAATTGTAAAAGTAACAGTGAGAACAAAGTCAAGTGAAGAAAGACCTACCGCAAGAATTTATGAGATAAAATTATTTATTCTGTTCCTGAAGAAATTCCGAGCCGCTTCTTGCTGGTCACCTATTTCCTTGCACATAAATTATAGGCAGACGGTTTTAAATAGTTGAGTTGAAATTTCTTCATTACAGCACTTTACATCGTCTTTAGTTAATTGGGCTGCATTCAGAGCCATCTTGATAGCTAGTATAATATAATTCAGGTTTTCCTCTAGTGTTGTTAAACTCATGTTACGAAGTCCATTTTCATAAAACATTAATAGGATTATTTTTAAATAAACGTGATAGCTGAAAGAGCGTTGCCATATTAACGTACTCACATAAAGGCACGCCTCATTTATTTACCAGTAGTGCTGACTTTACACGTCTTTGTCGCTTTTACCTTATTACATGGTCTTTGTTACAAATATTATCATTAATCACTTAATAGTTTATGACTATCCGAAGTTTAAACTTACTGAGACAGAACGTACAATAACCTAGAAATCCTACACATTAACAAAAAAGCATCTCAACACAGTAGAACAATATGAAATTTACAGTCACACAAAAACACAAAGTACAAACATTTTAAACGAACAAACACAATACAAATCACACATACTCTTTGATACTATCGAAAACCTACCTTTAAAACCGTCACCGCTTGATCCGACATCTCCAACCAGAAGACACTGATGAAGATCACCATCTAGCGATCGAAAGTAAGTTTTAACAAATTTACTAAATTTAAAGTTCGGATAGTCATAAACTATTGTTTAAGTGATTATAAGATTCACCGAACGTAATGGACTACAAAATTCAAGAAATATTATCACTTTTAAGTTATAAATAGATGGGCGTGCAAATTGTTATATGTTGAGAATTGAATGGTTAACCAAGTACTAAAATAATAACATATGCCTAATATTGTAGGAGTTCTAGTTAACACACAATGAAGGTTAGAGAAAACGTCATAGGTTCGGGATAAATTCTTTTAAACGATGTTGTTAAAATTAGTAGCAGCTAGAAATCCCTTCTGAGTGGGATTGAGAGCTAATTCGCACGTCCCAAAGTAAAAGTTTAATACAATTTTACGACAAACTCAAGTTATTAAATTTCTTCCTGATTTAAATACACTCCAAATTTAAAGAGTATTAATGAACACCAAATTTAAACGCAGACATTTTATATAGGGTGGTATTTATTTTAGTAAACCAGGTTGAAGGCTTCAAAGAAGTCTACGAGACTTCTTTGAAAGCTCGTTAAGGATGTCAGCCTTTGTTACAGCTATTCTTTAATAGTATTCATTTAGAAACACTTCAGAAGCTCTATTCCCAAAATATGTGGCTATCGCCAAACGAAGTTATGCATGCTGTATTTTTATATTTCATTTATCAACAGCTCTGATAATATTGGCAACTAATTTTATATGAAAACTATCTTAATTTTAATTTCATTTTGACAGTTTGAGATTAAAATGAAATTTGTTACAAAAGTGCAAATTTAAAATGTTTTTTAGCCAATAAAAGATTTTAAAACTCTACAATTTTTCGGAGGGTTAACCCCCGATCTCACTGAGCTGTGTCCTTGATAAGAATAATTTAATAAGCAAAAAAAAAGAAAAGTCCTGATTTTTTGTAATTGTATCCCGGAGTCTTTGTCCTCAATTTCAATCGCATTTTTGTAAGAATGTATTTGTCACATTTGTTCAGAGCCCTGTCATACGTTCAATTTGTCTAGCAGTGTCGGCGCGGGCAACAGTAAATACAGTTAAGTGCGATTTATTTGGTCTTTGTCAAATTAAAAAAAATTAATAAGCATAAGCTGATATTAACTCTTGAAAATTTCGTTGAGAAACAGAAATAGACCATTTTAAGTATATTTATGTTATGATATATGAGTGTGATAAAATTATAAATAATCTATTGCTTTTTAAATTTCGAGGATCAAAGTTTTTTTTACATTCTACTACATCCAAAGAAGTAGGTGTCCCTATTTTGAGTAATAAAAATATGGTCATCGTACGTTTAGAACAACTCGTTTTTAATACATAGCTAAAACAGTCATTTTTGCAGCCTCCGCCTATAACGACCGGTTGACTTCAGGTTGACCTTGACCGTGTAAACGGAAGACCTCGGGTAATGGAGGCGCGGCTAGGCGATGTTCCACAGTTTATCTGTGGGCGTGTCCAGTTTTTGTACAGTAGACAGAATCTAAAATAAGGAAAGTACAGTTTGCAGTTTTCATCTATCTTTCAACAGTGGAAATACTTAGATCCTTTACTTGTTTCAGAACACTGCTTCACTGTTTCAGTGTCTGAAGAATGTGAGGTCGGTAACTAACTAGCTATTAATAGTCACCGATCTTGATAAGGGAACAACAGGTTCCTCTTTGCCTTAAGTAAAAAATATTTTACTGGAAATATTGTGGTGGAATTAAATTTGCACCCAGCATCTATAAATAATATTTTAACCGAAAGATTCATTTTTTTTCTTGTCAATTAGACGTTTAGATTTTAGAATGTTTATTAAATTCGACATTTTCTGATCATAAAAATCCAGTTACTGTTTCAATAAACTAAAGTTTCAGTCGATATGTCATAGTTGTAAGCCATTGTGGAGGTTTTTGTATTTCCAAAAATACGTTTTAACCACGTAAAATGATGGACAAAATTATGATAACAATTAAGTAAATCACTTTGCAAATACAAAGTAAAATAACAGCTGATTTTAATTTGTTTTAAAAGAAATAAAGTTTTTATGGCCTTATTGTAGAAAATATACTCATCTTGCATTTCATGTTGATATTTTATGCCAAAATTTTGCATGAAATGCAGAAACAGGTTATATAGATTCATCTTACACTTCTCCAAACAACTGTATTCAACTTTATAAATAAACGCCAGTTAAATGAACTGCAACAAACATATATATTTTTGGAATTAGAGCGGAAAAGTTTTTTTGCTATAGTTTATAAGAATCATTATAATAAAAGTTAAGAGAAAAGCTTGCACACCTGTTTGTCTGGCTGTTAATTGATTTAAGATCTGGCACTTGTAAACCTGGACGCGTGCCAGGCCGAAGCATCTGTGTCGGGTTTCTCGTTTCCTTCTGTCTGACATAGATTTTGATGTAAAAAAATTTTTTTTTAAAGTAATGTTGAGATTATTTTCTTTACAGAAAAAAAGCATGCGCCAAATATAAGCCTACAGGAGGGGGCTCATGTCTATTAGTCTATTTGGAGCAATTAGTAAAACCATTTTGAAAACATGGTCTTCTACATTACTATGAAATGAGAATCAGATAATTAATGTGATAATGAAAGGTAAAAAGCTCAAGAAAGCTCGTATTGCCTGCTACAAATGTGAGAAAAATGTAGAATGGATTTGGGGAAAGCGTTTCTAGACTCCTTCCATTAAAAGATATTTCCTTCCTCGTGGAATGGAATTTTCCCCCTGGAGAGTGAAAATTTCCTTCAGATTAATGCTTTGCATTATTCAGCAATCTAGTGTGGTCTTTTTTAAAATTTTTACCTTAGTTGACACTTTCACTATATAGGCTATCTTGTTCAAATTTTCAATTAGTAAAATACTTTTTATTCATCCTCTCAAATTCAAATACATTTTTAGTGGATTACAATTGATTTTAATATAGTTTTTTTTTCAAATAATAATTTTATTTAATTGAAGTTTAGTTTTATATTGGAGAAAAACTTTTCACAAAAGGGGTAAGGTAGTATGCAATAGTTATTTCTTCCCATTTGGCTAAAATAATTGATAACATATGATTTCATAAGACAGCTGATTTTATGTTTTAAGTTATGTGGTAGAACAGCTGTTATAATGAACAGGTTATGTTATTTTATTTATATTAATTGTAATTATTTAATAAAAAGTAACTAACATGAAAGTCTTCTTTGTTGTCCTAAGTAGAGGTTGACCTTAAACAATGTTTTGTTCATATTACTTGTTGTAAATAGGTGGTAAAAGCATCAGACATTTTCATTCTTTTTTTATGTGAAGGTTTTATGGTTGTTTGTAAGTGAAGGAACCCCTAATGGTATTTTTACTTTCAAAGAGAGAATAGCTTCGGAATTATTTTTGAACATGATTTATTTTTAGTGGGAAAACCAGTAAATACCAGTATTATTTCTTTGGAGTTATTTTTGTGGTAACTGTACTTTGTAATTTCGAAATTCCTATGATAATAGTTATTTTCCAGTGGAAATTAATATAGTGGTTTTCGGCATACATTGCTGCTTTTGTACTTTTGATTGTTGTTTTGCTGCAATCCTAATGCAGTAGTACTTTCCATAATTGGAACTTTGGAATAACTCATTTTAGCGATTTTTGGTCATTTTGAAAGTTTCATTCCGACCCGAGCTTCTGCGTGTACCACGGACAAATGCAGCATTATGTTAAAGGTGGGGCAGTATGCAAGTTATAATATGTAGGTTGTACGAAATAGAACAATTCTAATAAGTAACTAAAATTTCCCTCTTAAAAATAATGCCTGAAAAAATCATTAAATTAGTTTATTGTGGTCAACAGAAATTATTTAAATTATTATATACCCTTGTGGTGGTATGTGTATGTATATATATATATATATATATATATATATATATATATATATATATATATATATGTATATATATATATATATATATATATTCTAACATTTATTTAAAATGCTTTACCTTTAGATTATATTATAATTACCTTACATTTCTATAATCATTTCTTCAGGTTTCTATATATTTAAACAATCATATAAATTTAACAGCACCTACATTTATCATCCGACATATAATTATTACAAATTATAGCAAATTACATTAATACGATGCAGTGACAAAGATTGATTGCCTATCTAATACTACAATTATTAAAAAGGTGGACTCTTAAGACTTTAGGTTTTTTTGATACAGTAATGTTAATAAATACAGTGTTAAATTGTTCTTTCTCTAGGGTCGTTATTACGGGATTTTCTATAAAGTAGAAAGTGGTGAAAAAAACTACATTCATTTTTATAAAGACAATGAATTTAAATTTGTTCTGAATTTACTAATTTATAAATCTCTGTTGGCTGGATCTAATGTAAAAAATATTGTATTTATTGTTGAGTTCCTGGAGTCCTGAAACCTTTGGCCTGTTAACTGCTTCACTGCACTTTTACACAATAATTGACTTACCTCCCTTTCGTTACAATCTGCTTAATTCATTTCTCGCTGCACTTTTAAATTTCTGCACATAAATAGCTAACAATAACTTACACCCTTAACTCTTCTAAACAAAAAACCTTTCCTTTTTAAAACCTTGCTTACAACTTTGCCATGCTATTCTTGGTTTCCCGAAATACTTAACCTTTAGAAATATCTGCCGCCTTCTTTTGTCAATAGGTTCCCACGGCACTGGTTTATGACTACACCCAAAATATAACAATAACTAGGCCCTCTTTGTCCCTTCTTTAGAAAGCTACTCTGGGTCACTCCTTTCTTAATATTTCTACTGATTATTAATATTTTGAATACTAATACCATCAGAATCTGTCATATAGGCCTACTGGTAGATTGTGGTGGTTTGAAGCATGTTCGTGACAGGTTTAATTTACAAGGAAGTTTGAAGGTGGTGTTGAAGGACGATGCCGCGGCCGACGACCGTGTCATCGCATTCCTTCGCCACCTAAAAATACTATTTAAAATTTAATAATTGAATTTTTTGAAAATTGTTAATTTACATATTTAATTATTAGTATAGAGGTATTCATGTTAGTTTGTGTCTAGAATTTAATTATGGTTAACATATTTATTTTCTACATCAAGTGTTATTTATATTGTTATAGATTTATTGTTACGTTGTTTTTTTTTATTTTGTATTGATTGTTTTGTTATTTATTGTTATCATTTCCTTTATTGTTACATATTTATTGTTGCATATTTATTTTTATATTATTACTGTTATGTTTTGTTTTATTTATTAAATTTAATTATATTTTGTTTTTTGTAACTATTTTAGTATTACATTTGCTGTTGCTTAGTGAGGATAACCACATTTGGTTTTTCGCCAGGAAAATAAATTGAATACTAACTAAATTTATACTATATGCCTCATATGTTTATGGTATAATATATACACTGTATATATACTGTAATATATATATATAAATCGTCTGATAAAAACCTCCACCAGAGGAATATCTACTTAATATATTTTCTTTATTAAAGGGGGAAACCGAAAACCGGGTAGTCAGCTGTCTTCATCCTGGTTGAAAGCATTGTGTCCTCTCCTTAAACGTATCTCATTTGTTGCCCGGGCTTAACTGCTTTTTTTTACCCCGACAGAGAGTAGATCTACTTGAGGTACGCCATCCTGCGTATACAATCCCGTGATCCTCCCTCACTGACCTGTACACACAATCCTTTCCTCTTCTTTTAGGTGAAGGAATTATACTGCCTGATCGGGTGAAACTTACAAAAATAATAATATTAATAATTATGAAAAAATTGAGACGTAAAGGCAGAGAAACCGTCAGGGAGATTAAAAAGATGGCTCCCTTGTGTACAGTCGTCTTCTTTTTACCAACCGTTTATTGTATACTCACAATACTCACACTGATCGAGACCATGAGAAACATTGGCGGCGGTGGTATTTTAAGAGAAAATTTAATGAGCGATGATTTGGGAACAATGGTAACAGAAGTAACAGACTGACATTTAGCAGACAGTTACAGATGTGTGGATGTAATTACACAGTTTTACAAACTTAAAGGTAGTCACAGTTTTTCTGGAATATATAATTTTTTAAATAAAGTTGATTTATTAATTAATTCTGAGTAATTTAAGTTAAGTTAACTCGCTCTTTTGGTAATTTTTTTGCATTGTAATTATAGGCTTATATTTGTATCACAAAACAGGTCTAAAATATCTTGAAACCGGTTACTTAAAATTATAAAACGTCAAGTGAGATCAGTCAATTTGAAGTGGAAACTGCCATCTTTTGTTGCGGATTACCTCTCACCATACTCTGCTCATAGAACGTATTTGACCTACTCCACTTGCTTCAAATGACGGAAATACTTGACAAAGATTAGACCACCTTCATTTTTTGTTTGTTTGTTTTACATATAACTTGAAGATACACTGTAAACCAAGGACTACAAACCATAAAGTGACCTATTGCAACATGGTTAACGTGTGAAAAATACGAACTAAACAACAATAAATACACATAAAACTGAAAACTACTGTATTAATAGAACACTATTTTATATTACGTTAAATTATTACATACCTATTTTACAATCTGGCAACAAAGTATCCGGTTAGAATAGGCCTGGTTATAAAAAATATATAATTAGGTTCTGTGCAGCAACCGGCTAGTTTACGTTTCAACTTTTATTTTTTTATCTCTTGTTATAACTAAAACTAACAGTTTGCGATCGTTAGTACTATATCAATATAGTTAAGTAAACAAAACAAATTCAAGGTATCAATGCACCAGACAAAAAATAAAAATTACATAACTTGTTTTAACATAACCCGATGTAAGATGCCGCACTGGCGCACCAAAGGGGAGAGCAAGGGGGCCTGGTCCCCCTTGGCCATCCCTATAAAGAAAACAAATTACACACGTCATCTTCCGTTAAACACGTTATAGTGCGCAAGCGCTGTATAAAATTTCAACTGTTCGGTTGTTCTAATAAGTAAGTGTTATAAAATCACTAGTTAATTAGCAAATTAAAATGTTAGTAATATTTAAATGCAACGTTAATTAAAAAGCATCAGAAATTTTCCTTAAAAATACGCAGTTGATTTGGTAGCCTACAGCAAAACAAAGATGCATTAAATTGAAGTAGCTTGACTGATTTGTGGGAGTCAGTCAGTCAGTCAGAGAAGGAGGGGGTTTGGTGGCTCCCGAGGTAATGCAGCGTCTGTCACCGACAATATCTGCGGGTAAGAATATGGAACCGGACTTTTGATAAGAGCTGGATATAGGAGGGATATCCGCAAGGCAGGACGTTCCCCTCCCCTAACGAAATTCTGGGTGCACCGTTGAGTTGCCGCGCAAGACCAGAAGGAACTTCCAAGTGCTCCACTCCAGCAATCTTTTAGTTTATGTTCGATTATTTCCAATTTATAATAACCAGATACGTTGTACCTAATTTTAATATACCTGCATGAATATGCAGTATGCAATAGTGACATAGTTATTGAAAAATTGCAGAGTCGTGTTTCTACATGGGCTTATGTTTCTATGAATTATCAGCCTGGGAAAAAGTCTTTTTAACACACTTCAAATACAACCATAATAAACTTCTTACTACCACTTTTTACTAATTACGTTATACATTTTAAAAAGTGATTAAACCACAGTATAGTATTTTACAATATTAAAACTTAAAGAACTTGTTTCATTAGAACTATTACACATTAGCCTTTTATTCACTACATAACATCATACAGTTGATTTAGATGATGCTCTTTTAAATTAAGGGGATTGTTCATTTCAATAAGTAATTTTTAGGTTCCAGTTGTAAATGTAAAATCATAGGAAATTACTAAACGCCAGCGCACATGTGTTCTCGTGAGGGTGAGTGCGCATATATAGAACTTGTAAGCTACTGATTTTAGATTATAATAGACAGGCTCTTATAGCTTTACTCTAATAGAATAGACTAGAAGCTTTGGTATTTGCCCTTTAAAATATTTTAGACACTCCCATCTACTAAAGATAGATAAACAGTTCATTGTCGCCAATGGATGTGCTTTTAAAGTTCACAAAGACTAAAACAGAAAACACTTAGTAGTTAGTAATGCAGTTTGAAGTGATGAGATATTAGTTTGAATGAATAACAGCATAGAATAAAGAATTTTAATCAAACAATTAGTTACTAATATTAAATTTTTTTGAATATTTTGAATAATTTACATAAGGGGCATGCAATATATATATATATATATATATATATATATATATATATATAGAAATTAATCTGAATGACATTTTTATCTATCACAGTACACAGTTTCCAGTTAGTTTTATTTCTATAAAATAGACATTTAATCTCATACAATGGTATGATATTTCTACTGTACTATCTTAATTGTGATGTAAAATTGAATTATTAAAATTTGATGGACTATTATAATTGTCTTGTGCAATTCATTGAACTCAATTCTGAATATATATATATATATATATATATATATATATATATATATATATATATATATATATATAGTTCTCCTGAGTTATGATTTTAATACTTTCAATATTTGATTGTACATCTTCAAGTATGTTTTAAAGCAATAAACTGAAAACAACAGGAAATTTTGAAATATATAAACATAAAAAAAACTAGCCACAACACATACTAAATGATGAAACACACTCGGAATTAAACAGCATGTTCATATACTTAATAAAAACTACACTCTGGGCAACATCACAGAACATCAAAATACTACAGATTCACAGTAACACAATACACTTAACAGTATTCTCCCTGACTCTGCAGCATTGAACAATGCACTGATTAAGAGTGAAATTATTCTGCTGAGAAATGAGTTGTAGTGATTTTGTGCCAAGTTAAATTGTTAAATAAATGTTTTTAATGTTGAAATAACTTTTATACAAAAAATGTAAGGTATCTCATTTTATTATTAAAAAGTGGCTCAGTTAATTATGTGAGCCACAGATCTAGAAATAAAACGTTTATTGGTATTATAGAATTAATTTAAACACTTAGAAATATAAGCTTTTTTATTTGTAAGGCAAACCAAATTCAAACAAAAATATTGTAAGAAAAGAAAAAGATTGTTTTGGAAAATTTGGTCTTTTAAATTATAAATTAAGTCTAATTTACTATGGTTTATATAACGATATTATTCTCTTAATACTGCAAAAGATGTCCAATCAATTATAAAATGAACTGGTACTAGAAAATTTTCACATTTATTTTATAAGTTGTTGTTTTTAGAAAATAATTAATTATCGTAATGGTTACTTTGCAAATGAAATTTTTGTAACGGATTGTATATACGAGTATTTGATTTAATACAGTACAAGTATCAATAACTTTGTTTTATTGTTTTTTTATATTTTTAACAATAAACTCAAAGTAATCTAACATTAACTTCTTATATATTTTGTAATATTGTAACAGTTTGAATTTGGTTTACCCAATACATTTACGCTGTATATTACATGTTATATTTTAGGAAAAAATATAATTAAATGAGTTAAAGAAATACTTTCCAATTTTTAAATTTAAACATTTATAGTATTGAAAAAGGAGCAATTAATTTTGCTTGTTTGTATATTTATTTTTATCTTTCTTTTAATTAAAGAAAAACCCGTTATATCCTATATAAATTAATAGATAATAAGTAAAGTAATTGTTCTATATTATCTAGTTTCACATGAAGCAATAGTAATAATTAACTCCTTATATGCTATAAATTATTCTTAACTAGTAAAAATATTTCTATATAATTCTACTGCGTTTCATCTGAAATAGGCTATAAAGGGTAAATATTTAAACTAAGTTATTTTTTTAAACTTGCTGACATCAAAAGTTTCTAAATGGAGATATGATTTATGTATAAAAATTGAGGTTAACTTGGATTGGTATAAAAATTGAGGTTAAGTTGGATTGTTGAATAAGTATCAACCCTACTGTTAAATATAACCGTCTTAGATAAATTGTTATTAATCAGTAACCTGATTGATTCACAATTTATTTTATGATTTTATCCACTAATATAAGTACAGATAGATAAAACCAAACATGTTATTACAAAATTGAGTACTTCAGTTTAATTATATTTTCAATTTTTTGTTAAATTTTTGTTATTGTTATACGATAAACTTAGACATCCACAAAAAAATTTCTTGTAGCTTGAACCCAGATTGTTTTATATTTATCTTTCTTTTTAAAAGAAAAATTATTTCTGTGGTCAGCAAATTTCAAAAATAATTGAGGGAAACAAAAGCTGTATGCCTGTTTATATTGGAATTATATACATAAACAGTTTAAACATAGAGTTTATTTCTTAACAATTATTAAGGGCAAATGAATGCTTATTGTGCTTTAACTTAAAATTAAAAAAACAATACAAATACTTGAACTTTGCATTTTTCTAACATGAAAAAATGTGTTTGTTGTATGTGGGTATTAAATAAAAAATTGTTTTTTTTATGAAATAAAAAGTCTTAATTTTGCTTTTCTAAGTCATATTTGCCAAGAGATATGTGATTATTGGCGATCATACAAGCTAAAATTTCGTTACTTTTAGTGTATTACTAAATTGATACTGTAAGATATAATGGTGATCAGTGAGGTAATAGTATGAAGTATTTGTATGAACTACTCATATAAATTTTTTTTTGGTAAATAAATTCAAATATTAAAAAAAGTTCTTTTAACCGTGAGTAAATAAGTGAAAAAATTAGGTTATTTAAGAAATAATAATAAAATATATTAGTAGCCAGTCAAATGCTACATCATTTCAAATTTGTTTTGAAAATTTAGATTTCAAAGCAAGTTGGCAAGTGGTATGCTTTTCTTATGTATATTAAAGTCTAAAAATTAGAGGTTCTTTTCTTTATGTGAAATGGTGTTTGATATAATTGTACTTCTGCATAGGGTCATATAGTATTTGTGATTAAAATTCTACATAAGCCTCTCAATGTCTTGTGGTTGTGTCAGTCTGTTTCATCTCAGATTTCTGGCATCCATATGGTTTTCTCTACATTCTCTGAGTCTACAACTTTCCCTGAGAATTGATAATTATTAATATTTTGCACATATTCTAATATTTAGTTTGACTTTCTTATTTTAAACATTGTTCAAGTAAAACAATGTCAAATGTTAAGTAGATGTTACGTAATACCCAAGAATTTAAGAATGACCAAAATTACTGACTGTGTGAAACTTAAACAATCAGTTTAGGCTATTGATTCTTAACAATTTTTGATTTGTGGAATGCCTTTTAGAACCAATTTCAGTGGCAGTTCTGTTGTAGGTTTATTATTTAATGGTGATGGCTATTTTTGTCTTTATTAATTATTTTAAAGAGTATTGAGTATTTTAAGAGAATATGATTTTATATACTGTAGTTTATTATTTTTATGGCACAATTCAACACTCCCTTATTTTTAGAAGACATTTTCCTCGTGGCTAACATGTGCCCATGAAGAATGCAATTGCTACTACTACTACTACAGTTCTTTGCTTTATTTTAATTTTGGGAATGGCGCCAGTATTGTGGCCCACTTTTACTTTAGCACCATCACTGCATACATTTGTACAGTAATTCATTTGTTGTAAAGAATTATTTCAAACAGTTGAATATTTCATCTCCTGTTGTAGTTCTAGGTAGTAATCTTGAAAAAAAGATCTAATACGGATGTTAGTAAATCTAACAAAAAAAAATAGCAGTAAAATTACCAACTCAGTCAAGTCATCCAGACAGTAGCCAAATTTGCTACATCTGTTATGAGTTATATGTGTACTTGTAATTTTGTTATCCACGTAGCAATGGTATTTGACAAAGGCATTTTGGAAACCGACTTAAAAGTCTGTAAATCAAGAAAAGGCTGGACCATATTACTTGCACAAGGTTTAATAAGAGTCTCTGAAATGGTATATGCTTAAGCAACTTTTTAGGAAGGTTTCCAACTTAGAAAATGACACTACAGTTTAGCAGGAAATGTGGAATTATCGATCAACATGATGGCATC